>CM035173.1:7747483-8347483 GCA_020205615.1 Panax quinquefolius | reverse complement strand
TCTCCACCAAATGAGGTGCAAACTCGATAACTCGCAAACTTTGCCTCGTCTTCGAGACACCGCCATGTTGTTTTGCTCTAATCTGATGAACTCCACTTCCTTCATATGACGAACACTTTCGTGAAAGTATTTGTCATTAAATAGTTTCTGAAACGCTTCCCAAGACATCGCCGAAAAGGTACCGGATGGTACGCTTCACGCATCTCCACAAGTAGTCCGCCGCGCCACGGAACATAAAGGTGGCGAATGGAACCTTCGTTCCTCCGTGCATCCCAAGACATCGAATATCTTGGTAATTTGTTTTGACCCATGTTTCCGCCATGATCGGATCTGGTTTTCCCTTAAATTCGTGGTCCCAACTCTTTGAATCGCTTGTCAGTGACAACCCGTGAATTGCTATCATTTCCTCCTGTATTTTGAACACGAGTCTCCTCGTGCGATTTTGCATGAGCTCGCAAAAAGCTTCTAAACATCCCTCGCTCATCATCTCATGCTTAGTGATGTTGTTCACAGGAGAAACATTGCCACTGTTGCACGTTCTCCTCGTTGGTGAGTCACAGCGTCTCCACTGGTCTCATTTCCATTGTTAATATTCTCGGTCGACATTCTCAAATAATGTCATAAAAACAAGGGTTAATTAAGGAAATCAATATATCACATAATATCCCTATATACCGACCAACTAAAAAAAATAAGCTTAGGTAGGACACACTAGCGAAGGATTTACTCGTCTCTCCCTCCTAGTTCTATTCTCCATCTCCGCCAGAGATCATATCCTAAGCTCGATACCAATCGTGACTCTGGAGACACCAACAGGTCAAGACCTCACATCAGGTACTATCACCACACCGAAAGAGGCAGGCCCCTACGGGAGAGTCCGCGGTTTTGCATTCCCCATCAACAGAAGTCACCAAATGAGGCTCGGGGGCTCTTTCACACTTATGGCTCGATACCAACCGACGCCCCAAAATAGGTATACATCACCTATTCGAGTTGTCAATACACGGTACGTAAACAACTACAACTTTATTATTACAACAAGAAACTTTGAGTTTGAATACAAATATTATCTTCTAGACAATATCTATACTCAAATAAATCCTCATCACATTTATTGATACATTATTTTACAAAATGGTGAGGAATACTAAACAATCCTTTCTAAAACCTTCATTCCATACCCGACTTGTAAACTTTCGCTATATTCTCGCCTCACGAGAAGAAAAAAAATGGAACAAAAAGGAAAAGGGTGAGCTCAACTAGCCCAAGAAAGAATATTATGACTAAGATAATATACAACAAATTACCGTTAGTCTTCAATGAGAGAAAATCTAATAGAATACAATAGACAACAAATTTTAAATCAATATTCGCAGCTGAAATAATAATTCATTAGAAGAGTTAAGAGAGAATGCAAACTACTATCTTCTATGTATGAATTTAAAAGTTCATCGCTCATCTTTTATTCCCCAGAACATCAATCAATATACATCCGAATCAAATATTCATCTTTGCACTACTGTGCCAAAGATATTCATCACCGGTCATGTTCATCTAAACACTGCTCATCTTTGCACTACAAACCCAAAGATATTCTTCAGAAATCATTCATCTTTTGCACTACAAAAGCAAAGATATTCAATAATATCATCATTTAAGACCGAGGATGATGAAAATATTTTTTAAAGAAACGAATCCAAAGGAAACAAAATGACAAGGATTAAGGATTAAGGATTCGTACTTTGTTTTATCCATGTTCAAAATACCTCAAAAATAATCATAGTGGTGTAAAATTCAAGAATGATCAAAACATGGATACAATCAAAGCTAGTATCCGTAATAGATATTTTGACAAAAAGAAGAAATTTTATTTTCTATGAATAAAGGTCTGGTATACGTGAATAAAGTCCGTATATCGTGAATAAGAACTCGACACCAAAAGATAGAAATTCCACAAAAACATCTTCACGCTTCACTTAATAAGTACTCGTGAATAAGAACTCGTGAATAAGAACTCATGAATAAGTAACTCCATGAAAAAGTTCCAAATTTGATAAAAAGTTCCGACCAATATTTCAAAGATAATGATATTGAAGAAATAATATCATTTGAGAAGAAAATAACATCCCTTACCTCGAAAGATTAAGACTTCTAAATTTGGAATACTGTATATAGTCTTTGAAGGAACTTGCACCGCCTAACAATACTCAAAGTATACTCAAAATACTCACAAGAATACGCCGATAATATAGAGAGAAAACTTCGGGTTCTGGTGTGATTTTCAATTCTAACCCAAGACCCTATTTATAGGAAAATGCTAGAACACCAAAAGCGTAAAATTTAATAAAATATTAATATATATCATAAATTTCCTTAGCCCATCTTTGAAGATCTGATTTCAACAATTAATATCACATGTTAGCCCACTTAAATGCAAAAAAACGTTTTTCTTTAAAATAATAATTAAAACTTCCAAAATCAATTATTTTGAACTTCTAACTTCAATAATTCACAATAAATAGCCCTTTTATCGTAAAATTTGAATCTCGCGAGTTTTATAGGAAATTCAATTCTCTACAACTTTGCAAAAGAAAGTTTTTCCGATTCCAAATGAAATTGACCAAATCCACAAACGGGCAATTTTACAAATATATAATCAAATTTCACCAATAAATGGGGTCCAATTTATACATGTTTAACATGTTTTAAACATTTATTGCAACAAAAATACTCTTCCTCCTCATATACTCATATATCCCACATTCGTTGTAAAATATCACCATTATTATATTATTAAAATATAATAATATATTTAAATGAATTATTTTATCGAGAAAAAGATAAAATTTCAATTTTCAACAATTGTCACATTAAAATTTTCTCCATCTATATCCACATAAAATTAATATTTTCCTCATCATATGAATCAATAATTAATTATTCACAAATAATATTACAGACTCACAATATCGACAACCAGCGCGCCCGGAAAGAGGGGCTTTCCAATAAGAATTTCTCTCTTCTTGGCGCAATTATTAGGTGATCAAACCTCTCCTTGTAGACAGTAACTTTCTAGACATTGCCAATAATGTTATCTAATAATATTATTCGGATAATATGAATTATTGCTTCGATCATCGAAAAATATCGTGTAATGACAATTATCAAACAATGAAGAATATAAAATATCAACGCAGCAATTATTAACTCAATAAAATATCGAATAAAGAATTATCGTAACCATTATTGAGTAAAGTGCGTTCTACGTAAGAATCAATAATTGGTGCAATACCGCGTGCTACTTTGTGTTTTAACCACCGAGTATTTTAACAAAGATAATTGTGAATAACTACGCCGTTATTTTTAACCAACTTACATTTGTCGTTTCTTCATCCAATCGCTTTCACATGGGCTCACACGGTCATTTCATCGCATTTAATATTCCCCGACAAGCATTTAATATTCCACGACCAAACGAATATTCCCCGACAACAATGAATATTTTATAACCACTTGCTTATTTTGAAATATTTGCGTATTTTACCCTAACTATCCACATTAATCACACCAACCCTTACTATTTCAAAATAATAAATAGAGAAAATAAATTTCATTAATAATAAGTTGGGGTCTTAGAGACAAAGTTATTCCAATGTAATAATAATAAGCGGAACCAGTCGTGAAATTCACAATCGGCTGGGATGATCCAAATGTAATAATAAATGCTTGAATAATAAACAATGGAACCGTGTCCCTGTAAAAACACATGCATGTGATATTCCAACAAAATAATAAATGCGAATAATAAACAATGGAACCAGTCCTGTAAAACACACAGACGTATATTCCAAATCGGAATAATAAAGAATGGAATAACGTAAGAAGATCACCAAGTATAGGGGATTCAGCATGATACAAAGTTATTCCAATGAATAAATAAGGATGGAATAACATAAGGATTTCACCAAGTATAGGGTATCCGCATATACAAAGTTATGTATAGGGTATACCACTTTTACAGTTATTCCAATGTAATAATAATGAATGGAATAACAGAGGTCTCTCTTCATGAATACAAACGAATAATATCCCTTACGAATACAACAAATAATACCCACTACTGTAAAAGACACTTTGGATATCAAAGTAGTGAAGTACAGGAATATTCTTCTTCTTTCTCTCTATATAGATTTTCTCTATATAGCTTCTCTCTATAATTTCTCTCTCTAGAGTTTCAAAGTGAATTCGTAAGAAAATAATGAAGGAATGAGCTTCTATTTATAGGAAAATAGAATGCATAGTAATTAATCCATGAGCAGTCCAGATTGGTTTACTTTTAACTGGCGGTCCATATTTAAAGCAAAATCTTTTAAATAAAATATAATATATTCTATTTATATAAAAACATTTTACTATGCAAACACTACGCAACACTATGCAAAACACTATGCAACACTATGCATAATAAAATATAATATATTCTATTTATATAATAACTTTAATAAAGTATTCTATTTTATATAAAGATGTTTCGCTTTTATTACGTTAATAATACTGAATAAAACAAAACGTCATTATCGCTATAATAATTCATATTATTAATCGATAATAATGGAATCAAACCGAGTGACTTCTCACATAAGCATCAATAATCAATACTGGTGTCTACTTATGCAACCACACGACATCGTACTTTTTACTACCGAAAGTAGTTCAACAAGATCAATCAGTAAAACTTCCGTCGTTATTTCAATAAAATATTTTTGTCATTTTCAATCCTACAATAATTACATTGTGGGGTCCACCAATGATTGAGTAGTTGTAATATTCCCTGCTAAACCGAATATTCCCAGACCAATCGAATATAATATAACCACTGCATACTTTTGCAAAATTTATAAATACTACCCACAACTATAATATTATCTCAAATTCACACCATAATATTAAAAATTATTTCGACAAAATTTAAATCTTTATTGATAAAATTGGGTCTCACAAACTTGACTCAAATTAATAAATAAATCACATTATCCCCGTATTTTCACTACCAGGATATTTATTAAGATCACAACCATAAATTATCCATGCACTACTGCCAAGGATATTCGTGTATTCATCAATGGTCATGATCATGCCAACAATCGTCCCATCAATGCACTACGGCCAATGAGGACTTTTACCACATCATTTGTAACATTATAGTTATGATTATACCGAATAATCCACGGTCATAATCATACCAAGTCCATCTATGCACTACAGGCACGTATGACTTTCAATATAATATAAACATGAGAATGATGACAATGATATAAGAATTCAATAAAACAAGTTCAAGAATTAATTTATCCAGAACCGATAACATCCAAATTGTCAACACGATCTTCGCTTTGTGGAGTAAAATTCAAGAATGCTCGTAAGAATATTTCCATGAAAAGATCTTTGGATGAATCGCAAATATCAAAGATATTCCATAAATTTCATGGAGTATAAAAGCCAAAACTTTAACCAACCGAGTATAATAAAGAATGGAATAACAAAAGAAATCACCGTACGTCGATAATCGCATATGTATGGTTATTCCATCGAAATAATAAATAACGGAACCAATCGTTTAATACGCACCTAGCGGATATTCCAACAGTAATAATAAAGAATGGAATACAACAGAAATCACCACGCATGCGGTACTTGCGATGTATGCGAGTTATTCCAATGAATACTAAATGACGGAACCAGGTCGGTGAAATTCACACCAACAGGATGTTCCAATGTAATAATAAAGATTTTAACCAGTCCTACAGTAAAAGCCTGCATGCAGATATTCCAATGTAATAATAAAGATTTTAACCAGTCCCACAGAAAAACCTGAACATGATATTCTAACAGAATAATAAAGAATGGAATACGTAAGAATTTCACCAAGTATAAAGTTAGCTTGCGTATACAAAGTTATTCCAACGTAAATAATAAAGATGGAATAATAGAAGTTCTCTTCATGAATACAAAAGAAATAATACCCCTTTACCGTAAAAGAAACTTGATATCGGAGAAGTGAAGTAGCAGAATACTTTTCTTCTTTCTCTCTATAGTTTCTCTCTCTATAATTTCTCTCTCTAGAGTTTCAAATTGAATTAAGTAAGAAATAATGAAGGAATGAGCTTCTATTTATAGAAGAATGGAATGAATAAGAACTCAATCCATGAATGGTCCAGATTGATTTACTTTAATCGAATCTATTCCATATTTAAAGCAAAATCTTTTAAATAAAATATAATATATTCTATTTATAATCTAATAAAACGAATAACTTTTAAAAAGATTATACTACTGAAACACTATGCAAGACTATACAAACACTATGCATAATAAAATATAATATATTCTAATTATTATCTAATAAAATAGATAACTTTATAAAAGTATTCTGCTTTATATATAAAAGATTTTACTATTAGCCTAATAAAACGAATAACTTTATAAAAGTATTCTTTTATATAAAAGTTTTTCCATTTTATTACGTTAATAATACGAATAAAATAAAACGTCATCATCATTATTATTATTCACACTATTAATCGACTGTGTCGCTCCACGGAAAGAGGGGCTTTTCAATAAGAATTTCTCCCATATTAGGCGCTTGATTAGGTGACCAAACCTCTCATTGGCGTAACTTCTGTACATCGTTAATAATGCAAATAATAATATTAATAACTTTGTCATCTCAATTATTGATTTAATAACATATAAAATATCGACAATAATTGAATCAAACCGAGTGACTTCTCACATATATGCATTAATAATCAATACCGTAGTATTCTTATGCAACCACGAATATTACTATACTTTTACTACCGAAGTAGTTCAACAAGATCAACCAGTAAAACTTCCGCCGTTATTTTCATAAAAAATATTTTTATCGTTTTCTCGATCGATAATAATTACATTTGTGGAGTCCACCAATGATTGTGGTTGTCGCACGAATATTCCCCACCAATCGAATATTATATAACAACTTGCGTATTTTACAAAATTTATAAATATTACCCACAACTATAACATTATATCAAATTTATTCCATAATATTCAAAATGATATTTATAGAAAATTCATTTTATTCATAAAAGTTTAAGGTCTTACGCTTCTCCTTCCTAGAATTTGTTGTTGGTCTTTGGTCTTTGTCATCTTGATGTCTTCTCGTCATTATTGAATCTCCTTTTTCTGAAATTTTCACTTGACTCACCTCTCCTATTATCATGGCCACGATTACCACCCGAGTGGTTACCGCCTTTGTCCATATTTTTTCCTCCTCGTTGGTTATCATCGTTCTGATGACTGCTGTCACCGGTATGACCCTGGTTATGGTCCCTCGGTTGAGTATACTCATTATCTCTCTCTCTCTAATAATTGAGCCATGTTGACAACATCTGAATACAGAGAAAATTTATGAGAGATAAGGTATTGACGAATCTCAGGTTTTAGACCTCTTAGAAACATCTGTGTTATACGTTCCTCATTCTCTACCAAATGAGGTGCAAACCTGGATAACTCCGCGAACTTCGCCTCGTACTGAGACACCGTCTTGTTGTTCTGTTCCAGTCTAATAAACTTTACCTTCTTCATATGACGAATACTTTCAAGAAAGTACTTGTCATTGAAAAGTTCTAAAATCTTTCCCAAGACATGTTGAGTGCAGCTGGCTGGGTACACTTCACAGATTCCCACCAGTAATCCGCTTCACCACGGAACATAAAGGTGGCGAATGGAACCTTATGTTCCTTCGTGCATCCCAAGACATCGAATATCTTGGTGATTTGTTTGACCCATGTTTCCGCCTTAATCGGATCGGGCTTTCCCCAGAAATCTAGTGGTCCCAACTCCTTGAATCGCTTGGGTGTGATGCATGCAGCGTTGCCATCATTTCCACTCAGTATTTTGTACACGAGTCTCCTCGTCCGATTTTGCATGAACTGCAAAAAGCTCCTAAACATTCCATCATTCATCGTTTTCTCGGTAGTGTTGTTTACAGGAGGAATATTGCCTTCCTGTTGCACGTTTTCCTGGTTTGTGACTAAAGGTTGTTCCACAGTCTCATACACTCCATTGTTAACGTTCTCAGCAGCCATTCTTAAATACTACCATAAAACAAGTGTTAATTAAACAAATTAACATATAACATAATATCCCTATATTATGACCGACCAACAAATAAGCTTGGATAGGACACACTAGCGAAGGATTTACTCATCTCTTTCCTCCTAGTTTTATTCCCCGATCTCCGCCAGAGACCATATCCCTAAGCTCTGATACCAACTGTGACGCACCCAAAATAGGTATACAACACCAATTCTAAGTCGCCAAATACATGGTACAGAAAGCAAACTACAACTTCAATAATACAAATGTCGCGTAAAATACGACAACACATACTGTGAGTTTAAATACAAATATTGTCTTCTAGACAATATCAACACTCAAATAAGTCCTCATTATAATTATTCATACACTATTTTACGTAAATAGTGAGGATCGCTAAAACATCTTTCTAGAACCATTACTCCATACCCCGACTCGATCTTGCATGTTTCTCACCTCCCGAGAAGAAAAATGGAACAAAAAGGAAAAGGGTGAGCTCAACTAGCCCAAGAAAGAATATTATGACTAAGATAATATACAACAAATTATCATTAGTCTTCAACAAGGAAAAATCGATAGAATATAATGGACAACAAGTTTTAGATCAATATTACTCAAGAATCTAAACAATGAATCCATTAGAAAGAGTCACGTAGAGAATGAATTCTACTATTTTCTAAGATTTAAAAGTTCATCATCAATATTTTATCCTCAGTATAACAATCAATATACATCTTTAATCAAATATTCATCTTTGCACTACAGGCCAAAGATATTCATTTATATCACCAGTTGGTCATGTTCATCTCAACAACTGTTCATCTTTGCACTACGGGCCAAAGATATTCATCAGTTAATCATTCATCTTTGTACTACAAGCCAAAGATGCTCAGTAATATCATCATTTAAGACTGAGGATGATGAAAAATATTTTTAAAAAAATGAATCCAATGAGATAGAAGGACAAATATTAGGGATTTGTATAACAGTTTATCCAAGATCAATAATACTTCATAATAACCAATTGTGAAACAGAATTCAAAAATAACGATCAAAACATGGATACAATCAAAGATAGTAGCCAAAATAGACATCTTGGATAAAAAGGAAAATTTTTATTTTTCAGTGAATAAAGGTCGTATTCGTGAATAAAGGCTCAGATATCGTGAATAGTAACCCCCAGCATAAAAGTTCCAAATTTGATTAAAAGTTCACTAATATTTCTAAGATAATGATATTGAAGAAAATAATATCATTTAAGAAGAAAATAACATCCCTTACCTCAAAATAACTAAGTTTTCCGATCGGAATATCGGATAGAAAGCCGAAGGAAACTTGTACCAAATAGCAACTCTCAAAGTATCTAAATACTCACAAAAATACGCTCGATAATCTAGAGAGAAATAAAATTTGTTTCTGGTATTATTTTCAATTCTAACCTAAGCGTTTATTTATAGGAAAATGCTAGAACGCCATAGGAGATAAAATTAATAAAATATTAATTTTTAAAATAATAATTCTACATATGCTTTCAATAACCAAGACCAGCCACCACCTTTGAAAAATTTCCAGCAGCCCACATGTTGTTAACCAAAGTAGGTCACACCCATAAATTTAATAAAAAATCATTTTATTTTCCGAAACTTCAATAATTCATAGAAAATAACCTGTTTATCAGAAAAATACGAATTTTATGTCCATTCTGCCTGAAATCAAATTCTCTACAACTTTGTAGCTTTGAGTTTTTTCAAATTCCAAATAAAAAATATCCAAAATCCACAAACGGGTGATTTTTAATACCTTCATTCCGACAAAATACTAATAAAACACATCAGCATTAATTTCTTTATTTATAACCACATAAAATAAATAAATCCATCATTTATATCCACATCAAATAAATATTTCCTTATCATATAAATCAATAATTAATTATTCACAAATAATATTACAGAATTACAATTATGACAACCAGGCCGTTCCCAGAAAAGAGGAGGCTTTCCAATAAAGATTTCTCCTTACTAGCGCGCAATTAGGTGACCAAACCTCTCCTTGACAGAACTTTCTAGACATTGTCAATAATGCAATCTAATAATATTATTCAAATAATATGAATTATTGATCCGATAATCTGAAATATCATTGTGCGGATGACAATTATTGAAACAACAATAATATAAAATATCAACGCAGCAATTATCAATCAATAAAATAAAATATCGAATAAAGTGATTATCGTAACAATTATTGAATAAGACCTTCTTACGCATAAATCAATAATTCAACAATACTGTCGCGGTAATACCGTGCTTCTTCGCCAGCCACCACGCCAGACATCAGATTTTTTAACCACCGTGTAACCCAACAAGTGTTAATTCAGAATAACTACGTCGTTATTTATAAAAACTCAAACTTTGTTGTTTTCTTCATCCGACAGTTATTCCGTTATGGGACCCACAATTATCAAGCTTGTGCATTTAATATTCCCGACAAAAAGAATATTCCACGACCAAACGAATATTCCCCGACAGAATGAATATTTTATAACCACTTGTTTATTTTGTAAAATTTGCACATTTCACCCATAACTAAAGCATTATATCAAATTAACACCTTATTAATTTAGAATAATGAATAAAGAAAAATTTAATTTAATTTATAATAAGTTGGGGTCTTACAACCCGTCGTACGGATATTCTCCGACAAAAAGAATATTTCCCGACCAATCGAATATTATACAACAACTTGCATACTTTTCAAAATTTATAAATATTACCCACAACTATAACATTATCTCAAATTCACACCATAATTTTGAAAAAAAATATTTCGAGAAAATTAAATCTTTATTCGTAAAAATTTGGGGTCTCACACTCGCTCCTAAACCGACTGGATATATATATATATATATATATATATATATATATATATATATATATATATAAAAGACCACACAATTAAACCTAACAAAACAAAAATCTTTTGATGGGTACCTAAAAGACCTTTGCCAAGAGAAATACTTCATTCCATGCAATTCATGAGCCACACTTGAAATGAGTATGTTCTTTTGCCACACTGATTTTTTTAAATTTTTTTTAGGTATATTTCATATTAGTAATATTATGCAGTATAGGGCTAATGACTAAATTTTTTTAAATAATATTACTACCATTCCATAATAATAGTCGTTTTAATTTCATGTGCATGAATTAAGAAATTCATTTAATAGTATCATTTAATAATTAAAATTTATATAAAATTTCATCACTAGCTACCTCTTTATAGAAAGTTAAAAACTACGCACCAATGAGCTCTAGCTCAGTTGGTGTACTTAGGGGCGAAGCCACATTCAAGGGTGTGAGGTCAATTGACCCCATTGAAAAAAATATATTTTGTAACACATAATAAATTTAGAAGAAATTTAATTGTAATGAATAAATTGACCACACTGAAATTTTATAAATTTTTTAATATACGGGGTCAAATTGAATTTTTTATAACTTTCTCAATTCTATATATTACTTATACTTCTTGATGTATGCATCTTCTTCTTAATATTTTTAAATAAATAATAATCTAATTTAAATTATTTTTATAACATAAGAAATTTAAATATTTTTAACAAATTTGTGATTAGAATTAAAAGGCGTATTAGAATTCAATAAGGGGGTGTGTGTGTGTATATATATATATATATATATATATATATATATATATATATATATAATCCCATCTTAAGATCATCCCTTATCTAACATACCTTGATACCCCCTTTAATGACGGCAGATAGGACGATGATTCATTCTTGGCTATATATAAACCGTCGTCTTAGCTTTTAGTGATTTTAATCAATCGTCACTTTAGATCCGTCGCTCGCTAAAGGGGAGTATGCAAGGTATGTTAGATAAGGGACGAGCTTAAGATCCGGACCGTGTGTGTGTGTATATATAATTATATATATATATATATAATGTTATTACTTGTTATATTAACAATATTGTAACAAAATACATGTTTTACATATGCAATTGGCCAAAAAACACAAAATTATGTTCAAACCCTCTCCTTGAATCATAAAAAAAACTACTAATTCAAAAACGACAAATAAATTAGAACAAATTTTTTCTTTTAAAAAGTCAATTATTATAAAATATAGGTAGTATACTGTTACTTCAATATAATACATACTCTTATGAACATACTCCTAAGATTATGTTCATATTCATTTTGTAAAGAAAAAAAAACTTTCACTTTTTACGCTCCATTTCACTTTTTGACATTAGAGAATACAAATACAAAACAAATTCTCCACCATTCCTTCATATATTCAATTCGAATTTTATAATCCAAACTTGAAATACCCAGTATGCCACCCAGCACGCTACATGTGTGACGTCCCCAAATTCGGGTACCTGAAACCCTTATTCAATGCTTCACGATATCAAGCATTCAACATATTATAAAATCAAACTTAATAAAGTTATTACACCAAAGTTCTGCTAATCCCAGGTACGTAAACCTTTAAGTGCTTGTTACATGATAGTTAAATATTTACAAACATATAAACCATCTATTACATCATATTTCAGCTATTTCGTAGCTTTTCCTTTTTCTTTGTCTCTACTGGACGCTTCTATCTGAGTCTATTCAGCTGAAAACAGTTATAACCAAGCAAGAATGAGCATTCAATTACTCAGCAAGTAATAGCATTCTTTAATGGTTCAATAATTAATAAATGTTTTCTTTGACGCATGCTTTGACAGTGAAACAAAATTGTAAAGCAAATAAATCTTGAATCATTCATATTCTTAGAATATCATATCAATATTGAATAGCTGAGAGGTCAGAAGACCATGAACATGCTTTTTCTTTTCTTGAAAAGGTTTTATCAAAAGTTTATCTGTGAACCGTCTTATCTTACGGGCAAGGTGGATGATCAGCCCTTTATACCCTGTATTGATCAATACTATCTTATCTAGAATAATTTTCATGTCTAACGTCACCACTCCTAGAGTGCAATAAAAATATATCATTTCAGGGTTTCTTCATTCTCAGACTGGAATCCAAACTATAACAATATAGTTGGATAGCTTAAATCATGACACAATAATATTTCAAGACTTATTATAAAGAAATTGAAATATTTTACATCTGTGTCTGGCCAGAACAAATGGCTAAGACTTCCTTGCAATCTGTTCATGCATATTAAATTTCATTTGATATACATGAAAATACATAACCCAATCTTTTGAAGCTGATTGGAATAAAAATGTTATTTAACCTTATATTATTTATAAATAATGAGAGACAGTTTAGAATTTAGAGAACCTGTCCATATATGAATAATCTTAGAATACTTGTTCAATAAAGAGTAAGATTTAGATACTTGCCTTGTTTGTAGACTATTGACAAGAATTCGACTTAACTTGTTCTCACAGAACCTACACAAATTTATTTGCATTTACAAACATATTAGCCAAACATCCAAGTCACATAGCTTGTATATTCACATATCACATGATCACATTGATCATATCCTTGGTTTGTGTTTTTACTTTCGACATATTTACATACATTTTTTAAATACCTCATTCATGTTCTTAAAATTGTCATTTCCCTCTTTCATAGGGTTCAATATGTTTGTAATATGTGAATACATTGAAATTCTAAGTTATAATCCTCTCGAAGCTTACTACATGACATTCTATGTTTTCTGTGCATAATCCAAGTGTACAAGGAAAATTTATAGCGTATTTCATGTCTTGGAAGTAATTATAATCTATTTGGATAACTTATAGCTTTTATAACAATTTATAGCTTCGTTCCGATGCATCATTGTGTCAAAGTATCATTAAGTTTTATTATATTGTCAAAACAGCTCTTCGAGGCATTAACAACTTCAAACTTAGCTTAACAACCTCTTTGAAGTAATAGCAGTTCATTACTTATCATGCCCCTCCTTGCA
This sequence comes from Panax quinquefolius, assembly GCA_020205615.1. NCBI lineage: Eukaryota > Viridiplantae > Streptophyta > Magnoliopsida > Apiales > Araliaceae > Panax > Panax quinquefolius. Next base: position 8,333,376 of record CM035173.1, on the reverse strand, counting down.
AATATCATCTTTTACATTATCCACTTAGGGGGTGTTTGTTTAGAAATTTGAATGGAAATTTGAATCTGAATGGGCGAATTTGAATCCAGGTAAGATGGACGAAATTTGAATGACTAAAGTCATTTTTTTTCGAATGAATATCAATAAGCGGTTTGAATGAAGTATAAAAAAAAAAAAAAAATATTAACTATTATATTAAGTAATATTAAATAAATTTACAACAATTTTGAATTTTTTCAGAGGGGTAAAATAATAAAGTTTTGTCATTCAGATGTTTCAGACATGTCAATTATCAAACATCTTTTTTCATTCAGATTCAGATTTATTTAATTTTTATCAAACACCCCCTTAGTTGAATTGTAGATTTGCCATAAATTTTACACACTTGTTTAATTAGGAGTTAGAAATCAAGTTTTTTTTTATGGTTAAACTTTTGAGCTGTCATAAAGCTAAAGCTATCCCACTAACACTGCTGTAGCAGCTGTTAGTTGTCACTGTTGCTGCTAGTGGGCAGCAGCACCCTTACCTTAGAATACATGAGCTACTAGCCCTTGTTCCTCATATTTTCAAACTCATTCATGCTAGATCTTAAAATCCAAAATAGATGATACTTTTGCTTATAATAAAGAACCAGCAATTGAGCATCTATAGCCATATAAGTGTACCAACTGAAAGCCAAGATAAAGCTCCCAACCCATAACCATCATGCTCACTGCTGCTGGTACATGCTGTTGCCGCTGGGCAGCAGCTCCTTTCTTTGCCTCACGATTTGCTGCACTTTATTCCCCTCTTTCTTGACCCTCTTGCACTAAGTTTTGGGTATTACATAACTAGTATATACCCTAATTGCAGAGAAGTGCTTTTTGGGCAGACTTTTAAGTCTTACTGTGCTAAACCAGAGCTCAAGAGAAGCCCCAATTAATGCTATACATAGCTGCTGCTGCTGCTGCTGCTGCTGCTGCTGCTGCCGTGGGCAGCAGCTGGGCTCTTCATTTCATGCCATCTTTGGCTTCTCATTAGGTAGTCTATTCATAACCCATTTTAGAATTTTTTGTAACTCTTGATACACCACTTGTTTGCCCCCAATTTTTGGTATGGTATAGCTGCCATACCAGCCTACCTAAAGAAAATATTAGACCTCCAAATAGTATTCATTAAGCTGCCCAGATTAGTGCTTGAAAATGACCCGACATACTAATTCTTGAGTTTTTGTTTAGGCTTAAAATGGCTTTTCGTTTTAATCTAACACTCTCAAGCTCTTTAATTATCATCACATATGTTATATAAACCAAGCCCAAGCTTTAGTTTTGTCTAATAATCAATTTTTAGCCAAAACAGTTCATTTGGGACATTTATCAAACAGTTAATGTGCACAGTTTTAAGCTACAAATTTCATAGCTATTAGTTTGCTTTTCCATTCCATTTTAGCCTCCTTATTCCTCCACACAACCAACCTATCTCCTCTAATTGAATTCCAGCTATTACAATCTATTGATCAGCCATATATAAAATTAATCAACACATAAGATTACATAGCTAACTTTCCATCTATGTCTTATGTTTTCAAACATAGCTCATATAAGACTACATATAGCTGTATTTCATATTAACATCATTGTCATATTTACACAATACTCGGTGATCACACTATTTCCACCAAACCAATTACACATGGACTAGATCAAATTATCTGCTAATCACATATATCAACTTTCTTTTACGTATGGCATTCCTTAATAAAAACATAGCAAAGGTGTATTTACCTTTCAAATGCTTGTTTCACTTTACTTGAAATTGATTCTGATGTTCTACTTTTCTCCTGCTCACCACTGGAAGGAACTTGACTTGAACAATTCATCTTACATGGGCAGAGGAGATTTAAGCTTTGGAAAAAAAAAAACTTCAAAGACTGAAAATTGGAAAAGGAGGATGACGGGAGGAGATGGAAAAGAGAAGGAATCTAAGAAGAGTTTTGGTTTTATAACACTCTGATCTTGTACCTCACGAAAATGATTACTTAGCATCTCTTAGCCAAAAGCCTAATCAATAGTCTAAATGCATAAATCATAATACTAGGACAGCTCCTGCTATACATTACTTGAAACTCACCTAGTATTACAGTTCCTACTTAATCAGTAACTCTTTTCTTTCCATCTCATGCCTTAACCAGCTAACTTTTGTTTGGTATATATTAATTACTCTCCATACATTTCTCATCACAGATATTGCATTTTAAATATACAAATTGCATCGGATAAATTATCTGTAAATTATTTCCACCCAAACAGAAACTATTTATTAAATAAAAATATTTTATTTAATAAATAAAATTTATTATATTAAAATAATTTATTTTTCATAAATCACTTTAATATACACAAAACACACACACACACACATATATATATATATTCATCACATCACGTATCACATGTACGCGCATTTACATAGCAACAGATAAGGTATGTCACATCATACAACTCATTAAAATAAAAATAAATATTTTATTTATTAATTTTTTTATTTAATTTATTAGGAAAAATGTAATCGCTACAACATGACTAATTAGAAGGTAAGATACCCTACATTCTTATATTTTAAGATATTTCAATTATTCTATTCTATACGTAAATAATTATTAGTTTAACTTGAGTTGAAAACTCATTACAATATTTATTCGTCTCATTAATTAAGTAATTAATTAAGTAGTTGTGAACTTGTTACTAGCTTCTTCTTTTTTTAATTAGCGTTTTCCATTCTTTGAGTCTATGAAGTTGGTATTAATCTTACCTAGTTGCAGCTGCAAACGTTAAAAGAGTATTTTTTTTTTAAGCTGTATTTAAGCTAGTAGTATCATATTTTGGTTAGGACCATGACCAAGATAAAACCATCTTCAAACTGATGGCTTGTGGTATAAACGAACATTTAATGAAAAGCAAGGAATAACTAAAAATTACTAGTATTATTTTTGTGAGATTGACTTAATTTCTGATTCAAATAAATTTTGTGTATTCTTCATCATTATTACCACCTAAATTAATTAACCCCTTCACAACAAATTAAATGGTAATTAATATGTCCAACCCCAACGTGTGTTGCCTCCTACTGATTAAGTTAGTTTGAACATTCTCATTTTAAATGAGATCGAGGATGTGAAGCCCAAGCTATTAGGTAGAGTTATAAGTTTGGACTAAGAATAGTGAAGCCCATATATATATATATATATATATATATATATATATATACTTGAGCATTTGCAGCTCTTTTCTTTATTTTTGGTAGAAATATGAAAGCTTAAAAGCATTTTCTTGATCAAAGGCTCATATTCAGTTGCATCATTCACCACCTAATTTCATATATACAACAAGTTAAGAATGAGTAAATGTACAACTTTGTATAAGTAATGATGGAATCTACTTCCTACAATTTACGTAACAATAAGTATACGCCAACAGGAAAATTGGACCGGAAGAACAAAATAAATTTGTTCACACGAACAAATAGATTGTATTGTCCATTTGTTCTTTCGATCCAATTTTCCTGTCTGCATATAAATACTCTTTACGTAATTCTGATATGATCAGCAAAATAAAATCTTTTTTCTTTTTTTTTTTCTTTTCTTTTCTTTTCTTTTTCTTCTTCTTTTTGTGAGTGAAACTCACTTATTTTGACATTGGTGGTTTTGTAGCAAAACAAAACCATTTGAATGCAATATCATATTAATTCTTTTAGGAAATTTGTGGAATTATTATTTTTGTTTATAAAAATATAAGTTCTCAACCACTTTGTGCTTTAGGTGGCATGACATGTCCTACCTCATGTGATGAGCATCCATGGATTGGTTCATATGAGTAATACAAACTTATAAAGTGTACTTTCACTATATAAAGGATGATTCACTTTTCCTCCTCTCTTTTTTAATAAGAAAATAAATTGTATATTTTTCTTTCCTTTTTGCCGATAACTGTAAAATTTATTGGAAGGAGAGAGAATTTCAGGAATGGGGAATTGGAATATATATGGTACCCCGTACCCTGTAAATTAGTTGACACTAGATACAAACTCGCGTTGCGGCGAGATTATTCAGTTTTTTAATAATAAATATATACATATAATTAATAAATTAAATTATAATAAGAAAATAGTAGATTGTTGTGCGATGATCAAATTTTACACAGAAAAATAAATAAATATACATTGTAAGAAGTAGTGTTGAGATTTTACCAGTTTGTGCATTACACTCTAAGTATATAACTATTGCTTTTAGACTAATAGCAAAGTAAATAATCTCAACTTGTGAACAAATCATTTTTTATACTCTTCCCTTTTTCTATTCAAGACATTATGTAAGTGAACCGTATCAAGTTTTGGAAAGAAAAAAAAATATTTGTTACAGTTACTTGTCAATAATTAGTACAGATCGATAATTTAAATTGTATTGATCACAATAGTTGACTGTGTACTATAGTTGCTCTTTTTCTATATATACATCAGTTTCAGAGGTTATGCAATCGATTTCTTTTCAGGCGTTGCAAACACTAAGCGAGAATGGTAAGAGTAGAGTAAAACGGGTTTCGAAAATTGAATGATGAACACATGGTTAACCTCAAGTAGTCGAGAGCGAAGCTAAAGTTTTGTTCATTAATTCATTTGAGTCGAGGAGAAATTTGAGCCTAATTTCTATGAACATCAAAAAAAATTTAACCATCACATTTATCATGCAGACTCCATTTTTCGTTAAAAGTTGAAGAACTTGATTACTGCAAATGTCACTTTTTGAGAAGTTGAAAATTCCATTCATATCACGTAAAATGTTGGCAAATAAAGTTCAACCCCAAATCACCAAGGGTGGTGCCAGTTTGGCAGGTATAAGTACCCATGCAGTACTGAGTGCGGACATCTCGATTACCATAGACACCCCTTGTTTATCTGCACCCCAGCTTTATCGTTTTAAATAAAATTCCAAGTTGTGAATTTTTGAAATTGATAAAGAGAATGGACTTTAAAAAGACAAAAGAAGCAATGAAGGAGATATAAAAGGCAAAAGTAAGAGACTAAGGCAAAAGTAAGAGACTTTAGGATCCAGGGCATCATCAGTGGTTGAAATTGGGTCTGCATTTTCTTTGAGACTCGAATCATCAGCATAATCCATGAAAGTATCCTCAATTGGCATTTGAACAAAGTGTAAGATACACTTAGCTTTTGTTTTAGTAGCGACATGCTCAGCAATCTCATTCCAGTTTTCTTTGTAGAGTTCTAGTGCTTCAAGGAGAAGAAACGTCTCTTGATCTGTCCACTTCCCACCACTGGCACCAACAGCCTCAGCAGGTTCCATGAGAATAAAATCTGATGGGGCCATATTAGAGCCAAACTTGCCACTACTGAAGCATTCAGTACATAAATCGAAATCTGCATGCCTAACAGAAATAGGATCAGCATATTGAATATCTTTTGATAATTGCTAGGGAAACAGGGATAAGAGAAAAAATTCAAATCACTATCATATTTCTCTATGATTATATTACTTTCTATGTATCACAATAGTATTTAAACAGAGCAACTGGTCAACTAAAGCAATATATGGATTCCATGTTACACTTGGTCATAGCAAGGGTGTATAGGCCTACAAATGTTTATAAAATTCTAAAACTCCTTTTTACCTTTTTCTGGTAAACTAAGTCCGACGCCTTGTTTACAAATCTAGTTCTCCTTAAGGACCATTACTGATAAATCCTGGGATTTTAAAATAGAAGTATATGAATACGTGCCAACTTTTAGTTGCAAGAGATTTACAGGGAAAGAGATCAAATAAAGTGATACATTTCCTCTGAAACAAAAATAAAATATCCTCAATAAAAATAAAACTAAACACTAACAAAACTATTAGGAAACAACAGACCTGCTTCTGACAATGATAGCGCTTGCAGGAGCAATCGGCTGAGCAAGAATTGCAGTGATACTCAACAGATGGACCCTCAGGCCTCACCAATTCTTCAGCAATGGCTGAATTAGGAAATAATCGAAATGGCATAGCTGGACCAGATGGTGTTGCCACATTACTTCTGGGAGCTACTGGTGCACATGATTGTTCCGTGTCAAACTGGTACAATCTTTCAAGCAATGAGTCTGTCTTTTCCACTACATCAGCATCAATACTCAGAACAGAAGAATCAGTCTCTGGGAATGGGTGATAATTAATCAAACCCCAATACTTGTCGTTTGTGCTTGTATTTCAATACCTCTTCACTATCCCTGTTGTCTGTGTATGTTTTCAACTTGGATTCTTTTTGGTGTCTCCGCTCCTGTGCTTGTGTCACATCTTTATAAATGATAGCGGGCTCCTGGAGTTGTATATTTTCAAGATGTTTTCTATTTGTCACATCTTGGAAAAGGAGACACGCAAAATTCTTATTTGAACAACAATCATAAGATCATCGCAAGTATTAGAACACATACTCAAAAATCATAGTAACCTTAATTGGAATAGGCATGCAGTCACAACATGTGAGAATGATCAAAAGAAAACAACTCCACTGTTTCTTTTTATGATAAAATTGTTTTGAGCTACACAGTAGCAATTACATACCTCCACAGGGCAATGACTCAAATCATGGTATTCAAAGAGACTTGCATTTTCTAGGAATCAGACAACATTGAAGAAGAAGCCCTTGTAGCAAGAACCATGAATAGACAAAAGACAAAAAAACATCAGTCTACACAAATAAAAGTCTGAAACACATAGAATAAAAAGGAAAGTAGTCAATAAACACAAGCCAATAAGCCGAAAACCCTCATAGTTGGATCTTTATTCGATTAAATAAATCACTAAATTGTCATATCAGAATAAGAAATTAAAAGACAATAAATTAAAATTTTCACACAATCTAAACAAAGCCCTATACCACTAAGACCCAAAAAGAGGGGACATTAAATGGGATGTAGGGATTAAATCAAAATTAAATTTATTTTAAAAATCCTAATAATAATTATTGTGCAAATAACAAAATAAAAAATGAAGTGCTCCAAAAAGATTGTATAGATGACTATTGAAACAAAAAAGATTCATATGGCTGAATCAGGATCTCCGCAAAGGCGCAAATACAAAACCTCCAAATATATGTCTTGCTATATCTGTGAATTGCATGCACTGATTGAATAATAGTCAAATCACAATTAATAATTAATAATATAAAGGAGAAAATAGTAGAAAGGTGTTTCATGGTATAGCAACAAATGAATACCTGCAGATACCTTCATTGATCCATCAGCTCTTGTTCCTGTAGATTGTGCAGTAGCGTTCTGTTCTGTGACGTTACTGCTGCCGTCAGCCCTTTCTTGAATTTTCAGTAACCTTTTCTTCATCAAGCTCTGACGGACGATTAGCCGCGGCAAGAACCATCACCCTTGCATTATCTACACAGAATTTTTTTTACCATCATGAACAAAAGCCTTGTCCCATTCACGTTATCAATAAAATACATGTACAACAATTGCAGCAAAGCAAATGTTATACATGTACAACAATTGCAGCAAAGCAAATGTTAAAGAGAGCTATGACATGGAAAAACACATTGCAAGAAACACAGAAAATTTGAACAATGTTAATGTTGTTTGAACACAACTTACGGTCAGTAGTGAAGCCATCCCACAAAGCCATGAACTCAAATCTTCATATTTGTTAACGCTTCATTGTCAGTCGACCGGCGCTGGCCCAAAAAGCTGTCCACCTCATCAATGAATATGATAGCAGGCTGGAGTTTATAGGCCAAGCTAAATACAGCAGCCACTACAGAAGTTTTGGAATAAATTAATCAACAATGGAAAAACAAAAGATTTGGTTGAAGAAAACATGAAGCCAATAATTAAGTGGTCAAAAAATCTTATGCTCCATACATCTATCATGCATGCATACATTCATATGGTCTACTATCTGAGCCTCAACCAAAATCCTACTTATGAAGCTTGTCAAGTTTTTTATTTACTAAAATTGAAAACATGAAGCCAATAATTAAGTGGTCAAAAAATCTAATGCCCTATACATCTATCATGCATGCATACATTCATATGGTCTACTATCTGAGCCTCAACCAAAATCCTACTTATGAAGCTTGTCAAGTTTTTTTATTTACTAAATTGAAATTTTAAGGACAAATTAATAACCAGTCAGAATGGCTAGAAATTTCTAATTGAAGATGAAAATCTTCATTTATATAAGTATATCCTCCTCTACTGGCTAGCTACCATAGTACTCCCTTGTAAATCATCATTAACAAATCCTTGTTGTTCTTTTTGAATACTTCTCTCCAACTTATCTTGAATTGGTCTAAACATATCCTCAAACTGGGATAGAAGCTGAGCAGCCATCAAATGAACTTCATCCGTCTTCGGATTATAAAGCATAGCATTATTAAATGTCAACCTCACAGCAGATGTGAAATCAGAAGGCAAATAATACAAATTCTTTGAAAAATTCAATAATACTAACCTGAGAATCACAAAGACTGGTTATTAATATGTGAAGAGCGACTGCACCATGCAATAACAATATGAAGATTAACCTCTCTTGAAGGTAAAAGTAGAAACCTATTAATGAATTATTATGAATTATATATGCCAAGTTTATATATGATAATCCATTTACAACCAGAGAACTAAATCCAAAGTACACCGTTGCATATATGTAAACACATATGCTCCTAAATAAGATAACATGAGTTAGATCATGTACTACTACATATAACATATTAAACCACAGATACCACAGTAAGTTATTAGATATAACGATCATTATATCCAAAGAATATAAGAACAACATTGTTGTTTTGACATATTAGAGGAGTAAACAGTATTAAACACCTTATAGGACTAAATAGTCCAAACACATTGGTGTCAAACATAGTATTAAACACATTAGAGGACTAAATAGTCCAAACCCCAATAGTACTTGCAAACAAACATAACGTCTTAATAACTGTATTAGGATGCAAGTTCACTAAATAATTGAACTCAGAAGATAACCTACCAAAGGACTAACACGAAACAATATTAAAAATCAAAATAGTTACCAATAGGCTCAGCTTTTTGATCTCTGCAGAAATCCATAAGATCTGAAATTCAATATATGAAAGCTCTGGAGTCATTTACAGAGGAATTATTGCCTACCCTCCTCCTAAACTCTGCAAAATCAATTATATCACCGCCTACATCACTGAAAATCCTAGCAAAAAATCCAATTAAAGGGAGTGCCCCAATGACCTTATTAGCAAAACCAGAGACAGAATATGAAAATAGTGAATAGTATTATGGTGAAGGGAAACAATCATTTTGAAAAATAAGATTTGATCATGGATTGTATTTATAGAAAAATAATAATAAGTCAAAGATGATATGCTGGTACATACCATTTTAATGAACAAAACTATATTTATGACAGTAGGCTGTATATAACTATGCTTCAGACAGATACATGGGGAAATTGAAACTAAATGTATAAGCCAAGTAACTAACAATAAGATATGCCTCAACTTTTGCTTGGATGACTTCAGCAGAAAGAGACACAAAGCAAACTATACAGATATCACAATAATATATTCATTGAACATCATTGAATTCGTGCCCAGAACCAATCAAGATATTAAATCACGGTTTTTCAATGGCTTTCAACATCAAAAACTATTAAACTCGTTTTTATAAAGGTGATGCAATATTGAAACATTTAGTTGTCGCATAAATGTAATGGACAAGTTATATATTTGTCAGTCAGGTCATCTAAAATCTAACTTCAAAATTAGTCAAGACCACCCATCAGAAGGGATTATAATAAAGATATTCTCAGTGACCCCAGTAATTGGACTGCTCTATCATACTTATCCTCAGTAACTTCAAAACTTCCATGCCCAAATTTATAACCCCAATTCCCAACTTCCACACCATGAAGCAATCTCAACTCCACTGCAATTTTACTGGAAAAGTCATTCACTAAAATTTTACTGCAATATATTTTCAAATTCAGAATCATATGATCTGACTGAAACTTCCAATTGATTAATTAGAAATTCATTATACTTGTATAGATAGCCAAAATACCTAGTTTGAAGAGTTGATTGAAAAATCTAAACAGAAGATCTACGGCAGACAAAAATTAATTGAAAGATTATTTTCCGAACAGCAGCCACAACCAAAAAATTTGTAAACCAAAAACGGAATTAATGAAAATCATGACTTATCTCATCATCGGCAAGAGCTTCTGTCAGGTTCCGTACGAAGGCTTTCCTTCCCAATCTGTCAGTAACACAATCAGCTAATCTCGAATTTTATTTGAAATCAAATATTATCAGTAGCTAGGATTTTGAAATCGAAGATTATCAGTAGCTAGGATTTTTGCAGTAGCATGTATGAGCCAAAGACTCCATAAATTGCGCCGGAGATTTTATTTGAAATCGAAGATTATCGGTAGATAGGATTTTGAAATCGTAGATTATCAGTAGCTAGGATTTTGAAATCGAAGGTTATGAGCCAAAGCCGGTCGAAGGTTATGAGCCGATGGTAGCTAGATATTTAGGAGTTTTAATTATGGTAGACAGGTGTTTAAAATTTAGAAGGACAGATGTCAAGACATGTAGTAGTACATATGTCAATATATTGTGTTGATTTAGTATATATAATAGATTTTGTCTCCATATTAAGGTGGTAAAATGAACTAAATATTTTATTTTAAATTTGTAGAATGAACTAGATTTTGTCTCCATATCAAGGCACTCTCAATAATTATTGTTTAATATTTTATTTTATTGATTCAATAATTATTACGTTGATATTTTATATTATTGTTGTTTTAATAATTGTCATTACTACATTATTTTCATTATCAAATCAATAATTCATATTATTTGAATAATATTATTAGATAACATTATTAGCAATGTCTAGAAAGATCTGCATACAAAGGAGGTTTGGTCACCTAATCATTGTGCCAAGTAAGGAGAAATCCTTATTGGAAAGTCCCTCTTTCCGGAACCCTACTCAGGTTGTCGATATTGTGATTACAGAATATTATTTGTGAATAATTAATTATTGATTTATATGATAATGGAAATATTTATTTTATGTGGATATATATGGAGAAAATTTTTAATGTAACAATTGTTGAAAATTGATATTTTATCTCTTCGATAAAATAATTCGTTTAAATATATTATTATATTTTAATAATATAATAATGGTGATATTTTACAATGAATGTAGGATATATGAATAAATGAGGAGGAAGAGTATTTTGTTTTGATAAATGTTTAAAACATGTTTTTCATGTTTGTGGACCTATTCTTGGTGAAATTTGATTATAGCGCATAAAATCGTCTGTTTTTATGGATTTCGGTCCAATTTCATTTGGAATTTGGAAAACTTTCTTCTGCAAAGTTGTAGAGAATGAAATTTCCTATGGAAAAGACATGAGGTTCAATTTTTTCTGATAAAAGGGCTATTTATTATGAATTATTGAAGTTTTGAAGTTCCGAAATAATTATTTTTCAAAAGTTTTAAATTTGTTTTAAAAGAAAAACATTTTTGATATGTTTGATGTGCCCCATTGGTTGTTGAAATGGCTGAATTCAGATCTCTAAATGTGGGCGTAGGAATAAAAATAAATAATATTAATAATTTATTAAATTTTCTGCTTTGGTGTTACAAGCGTTTTCTATAAATAGGGTGCTTGGGTTAGAATTGAAAATCACACCGAAACCTGAAGTTTTCTCTCTCTTTCTCTCTATATTATCGGTGTATACTTGTGAGTATTTTGATACTTTGAGTGTTCTTTATCTGGTCTGAAGTTCCTTGAAGACTATATCCCCGGTATTCCAACTGAAGTCTGATCTTTTCAAGGTAAGGGATGTTATATTTTTTTAAAATGATATTATTTCTTCTAATATCATTATGCTTTGGGATTATTGGTAAGATTTTTCTTGTTAAATTCTTATCTTTTAGTGTCCGAGATTCTTATTCACGTATACTGGCTATATTCACGAATCTGACATTATTCACAAAAAATTAAATTTTAGTTTTTCGTCAAAATATCTATTATGGATACTAGCTTTGATTGTATCCATGTTTTGATCATTCTTGAATTTTACTTCACTATAGTTATTTATGAAGTATTTTTGAACTCGGATTGTTTAAAGTACGAATCCTTAATATTTGTTCTTTTGTTTCACTGGATTCGTTTTCTTTAAAATATTTTTCATCATCCTCAGTCCTAAAAGATGATATTACTGAATATCTTTGGCCTGTAGTGCAAAGATGGTTGATTTTCTTATGAATATCTTTGGCCCGTAGTGCAAAGATGTCTGATGTGTTGAGATGAACATGACTTGACTAATGAATATCTTTGGCACAGTGCAAAGATGAATATTTGATTCAAAATGAATATTGATTGATGTTACAGGGATAAAATATTGATGATGGACTTTTAAATTCATAGTTTAATTTCATTCTCTACGTAAACTCATCTATGAATTATTATTTCCGCTGCGAATATTGATCTGAAACTTGTTGTTTATTATATTCTATCAGATTTTTTCCTGTTGAAGACTAATGATAATTTGTTCTATATTATCTTAGTCATAATATTCTTTACTGGGCTAGTTGAGCTCACCCTTTTCCTTTTTGTTCCATTTTTCTTCTCAGGATGCGAGAATGTAGCGAGTACTAGTCGGGGTGTGGAATGATGATTCTAGAAGTTGTTTTAGTAGTCTTCACCATTTTTATAAAATAATGTACCAATAATTGTAATGAGGACTTAGTTGGGTATGGATATTGTCTAGATGACAATATTTATATTTAAACTTACAGTTTATATGTTGTATTAATAAAGTTGTAGTTGTTTCTGTACCATGTTATTGACAACTCAAAATGGGTGATGTATATCTATTTGGGGGGCGTCACAAAAATAGAATATTGTCACACAAACAAGTCAAAATAATGACACGTACACAAACAAGTCACACATCGGATCACGGATCCAAACGCATGACAATTTTATTTTAAAATTGTAATCTTAAAATTCTAATATGATAATTTATTTTTAAGACATCTTGTTCACTATTCTTGTCTTATCACCAATAATTAAAACTTATTTGTCAAATTAAATAATTTTAACAGACACTATACTTCAAATATTCCAATTTAGTCTCAAGAATAATTAACCCAAATCGGATTTAAATTATTAAATTATACAATTCTAATAATTAAAACTCACTGCTAAAAATCTGCTTGATTAAAAATTCCAAACTAGCCATATCTTAAAATTCATAAAAAATTATACGTTAATCTTTAACGAATCAAAATTGGTGTATATACTCTCATCTTATATATGTATAACATATCTAAAAATCATAACGATCCAACGGTCGGATTAAGAAATATAACCCATGCAATATACCTTAAAATATGAAAATAGATTTTGATCAGATTTTAACGTTTACATTCAGTCAAATTATATTCCTTTATATAAATTTATCTCCTCTTTTTTATTACCATTATATCTAATTTTATGTCTATATTTTATTTAAAAACAATCTCTAATTTAAAAACCCTCATAACTAAATTTAAAATCAAAAATATAAAATAATATATTACCTTCCTTGTTCGTCTTTCTGCAATACGCAACGGTAAAGAATATGACTTTCGGGTGTTATAGAGTCTCCAAAATCTCTTCATGTTTTCACGTAAATTGTAGCTCTCAAAATGATACACGAATGATGTGACGCCCCCAAAATTAGGTATACATCACCCATCTTGGGTCGCCACTTACATGGTACAGAATTTAAATACAACTTATTAACATAAGCGTAAGTATGCAATCTGACATAAATCATGAGTTTAAATACAAATATAAATCTACTAGATATTATACAAACTCAAACAAAAATTCTCATTACAATTATTATCACACTATTTCACGAATAGTGAGGACTACTAATGCTATCTTCGGGACCATCACTGTTTCCCAGGCTCCCAAATTTATATTCTCATTTCACGAGAGAACGGTGAAAGAAAGGGTGAGCTCAACTAGCCCAATGAAATATTATGACTAAGATAATGCGAGAATAAAATATCAATAGTCTTGACAATGTTAAACCGATAAAATACAATGATAACCAACCGGTTTAAGCTGCGACGAATATCTGATCCATTAAAAGAGTCAGTAGAAAATAAAGTCTACTATCTTTTAGGTTTTAAAGGTTTTTCATCATTGTTATAAATTTGAGACTCGACTTTAATAAATATTCCACATCATCGAATCACCCACACTACTTCTGGCAAGGATATTCTTTAGTATCACGACCACAATTATTCATACGCACTACGGGCCAAGAATATTTGTGTATTCATTAATAATCATGATCATGCCAACAATTGTCCATCAATGCACTACTGACCACTAAGGATTTTTACCACATCATTTGTAACATTACGGTCGTGATTACACAAGAATAGTCTCTGGTCATAATCATACCAAGTCCATCTATACACTACAGACACGAGATGACTTTAAAAAATATAAACATGAGGATGATGACAATGATATAAGAATTCAATAAAACAAGTTCAAGAATTATTTTATCCGAGAAATTATTAACGTCCAAATTATCAACATGATCTTTGTTTTGTAGAGTAAAATTCAAGAATGATCGGAAGAATATTTTCATGAAAAGATCTTTGGATGAAACGCAAATATCGAGGATATTCCACTAATTTCATGGAGTATAAAGTCAAAGTTTTAACCAATTGGATATAATAAAGAATGGAATAACAAAAGAAATCACCATGCATGCGATAAACCGCATGCATAAGGTTATTCCAATGTAATAATAAAGAAGCGGAACCAAGTCGGTGAAATTCACACCAAGCCAAGATGTTCCAACGAGAATAATAAAGATGGAACGGATCCGGTGTAAAACACACGAGATAGGATATTCCAACAGAATAATAATAAAGATGGAACCGGTCCGTAAAACACATGACGGGATGTTCCAATGTAATAATAAAGATTTTAACCAGTGCAGTGTAAAACACATGACAGGATGTTCTAACGTAATAATAATAAAGAGCGGAACCAGTCCCGGTGTAAAACACATGATGTGGATGTTCAACAGAATAATAGAAGAATGTCACCAAGTATAGGGTAAACCACTTATACAAAGTTATTCCAATGAATAATAAGCGATGGAATAACAACAGCTTCTCTTCATGAATAAGAAAGAATAACACCCCTTACATTTGGTAGAAGATTGAATCTTTATGAGATGTAGTAACAAAATACTCTTCTTCTTTCTCTCTTATTCTCTCTATACTTTCTCTCTCTATAGCTTGAATGAATTAAGTGAAAATAATGAAGCCCTAGGCCTCTATTTATAGAAGATTTCTAGCTTAGCACCGCCGTGAAAAAGGCAGTGGCAGCGGTAATGGTTTGGCGCTTTGTAATGTGAAACGACAAGTGGTTCGACGTCGGTAAAAGGTAATTACTATTAACGAAGGTAAATACTATTGACGAAGGTAAATACTATTCACAAGGATAATTACTATTGATTTAAGGTAATTACTATCGATGGTAAGGTAAATACTATTCACAAGGGTAATTACTATTGTGAAGGGACTCTTAGATGATGACATATGAGCCCCCATAAAATAATCAAACTTACCACAAATCATTTTTTTTCATCAACACATATTTAATCTTTCAACGATTATTAATCATTTATAACTTGTCGTCTCAATTATTGATTTAATACTATAACATATTATCTGAGATGATCTTTGTGACAATAATTGAATCAATAATATAAGAGATATGACGCGTGAATTCTTGTAGCGATAATTGAAAGCGTAGTGAGTGACTTCTCACGTAAGCATCAATAATCAATACCGTCTGCAACTCTTCTTTGTCTTATTCTGGCGTATTCTTTTCTTTTACCACCGGATAGTTCAACAGTTTTAACGGTAACACCTCCGCCGTTATTTTTATAAAATATTTTGTCGTTTTCTCAATCCGATGAATAATTTACATTATAGGGTCCACCAATGATTGAGCCATTATGCGAATATTCCTAACAAAAAAGAATATTCCCAGACCAAAACGAATATTTTATAACAACTTGCATACTTTGCAAAATTTATAAATATTACCCACAACTATAACATTATATCAAATTTATTCCATAATATTCAAAAATAATATTTATAGAAAAATTCATCTTTATTTATAAAAGTTGGGGTCTTACAACCTCTCCTTCTTATGAAATTTACGCCCTCGAAATTAGAGTGCGATACACGGTATGTTGAAGAGGTAAGGATACCTTGATTTCATTTGATTCTAACTCCCAAGTCATTTCCTCAACATCGTGGTTCCTCCACAAAACTTTGACTTGAGGTATAACCTTGGAGCGTAGAATATGTTCCTTCTTATCCAAAATTTGAACAGGAACCTCTTCATACGTCAAATCTTCCGCTATTTCGTCCGGTTCTAACTCAATAATATGGTTCGGGTCTTTCACATATTTACGTAACATAGATATGTGAAAAACGTTATGAACACGAGACATATTTGGCGGTAAAGCGAGTCTATAGGCCACAGTTCCTACTCGATCGAGGATTAAAAATGGACCGATGAATCGAGGATTAAGTTTTCCTCTCTTTCCAAATCTTGTAACTCCTTTCCATGGAGCAACTCTTAACAACACATGATCTCCTATATTGAATTCCACGTCCTTTCGATGAAGATCAGCATAACTCTTTTGTCGATTTTGTGAGGTTTTTATACGTTGTCGGATCGTTTGAATCTTTTCCGTAGTCATACGTACCAACTCCGGTCCCAACAACGTTGCTTCACCCACCTCATCCCAAAGACATCTTTGAAGCGACACTTTCTTCCATACAACGCTTTGAATGGAGCCATGCCAATACTTGCTTGATAAGCGTTGTTGTAGGAAAACTCCACCAATGGTAAGAACTTGTCCCAACTCCCTTGAAATCAAGGACACGTAGTCTTAATAGATCTTCAAGAGTTTGAATAGTCCTCTCCATTTGTCCGTCCGCTTTGAGGATGATATGCCGAGCTAAATCGTAAATCTGTGCCCCATAGCTTTTTGCAAACTAACCCAAAATCGTGAAGTGAATCTTGGGTCTCGATCGAAAACTATGGATACTGCAAGCATACCATGCGATCTTACAATCTCGTTTATGTACTCACTGACGCAAGACATTCAAGTGTATAAGTTTCTCGTATAGGTAAGAAATTTGCAGACTTGGTCGATCTATCAACAATGACCCAAATCGCATCAATGCCTTGAGAAACCGTCTGACGAAGACCGATAATTAAATCCATGGTAATGTGCTCCCCTACTTCCATTCTGGAATTTCAAGTGGTTCTGATGGACCTTTTGGTACTTGATGCTTCGCTTTAACTTTCGTTGACAAGTTAGACACCTTGAGATAAACAATCTATCTCTCTCTTCATATTGCTCCACCAAAATGTATGGCGAATATCATGATACATTTTGGTACTCCTGAGATGGATTACAAATGGTGTGTTGTGCGCCTCCATCATGATATTATACTTTAAATCGTGGTCGTTAGAACACAAAATGCAGAGTTGACTCAAGTATTCCTTCTTCATCGATTCTTGCTTCCGGCGATAAAGCACCTTTTCAGACTTTCTTCCTCATACGCATGAGCTCCAGTGCGTAGCTTGGCGACTTTAACTTTATCGATTAAAGTCGGTTCTACTCGTATACTCGCTATCATCACATGCGTCCTGGAGTCTTTAACTCTATCTCCATCCTTCGCAAGTCACACAAAATGGGCCTTTGTGTTGACAATATCGCACTTTTCGTGCTTGCATATGATTTTCTACTCAATGCGTCGGCTACCACGTTCGCTTTTCGAGGATGGTATTGGGTATGATCATAATCTTTCAGCAGCCAAGCCAACGTCGTTATCGCGTGTTGAGTTCCTTTTGAGTGAAGAAATATTTGAGGCTTTTATGATCCGTAAAGATCTCCACTTTCTCCCCATCTGAAGTAATGCCTCCAAATTTTAAGTGCAAAGACAAACAATTTGCCAACTCTAGATCATGAGTAGGATAATTCCTCTCATATTCTTTGAGTTGTCGCGAGGCATAAACTATAACTTTTCCATGTTGCATAAGAACACATCCCAACCCTTTGCTCAAGCATCACCGTAGATGACAAATCCTCCAAGAGCCGGATGGTATTGTCGAACGGTCTTTGAAATAAGTCTTCTCTTGAGTTCTTGAAAACTCTTCTCACATTCTTCGCTCCAACCAAACTTTGTATCTTTACGAGTCACCGAGTCGATGGAGTAGCGATTCGAGAAAATCCTTCCACGAATCTCCGATAATAACCATTAAGCCGAGAAAGCTACGTCTTTCGGTCATCGATTTAGGTTGTTCCCACTTTGAATAGCTTCAATCTTTCTTTGGGTCAATGGATATTCCATGACTTGATACCACGTGCCCAAGGAATGCTACTTCTTCAAGCGAACTTCGCATTTCTTCACCTTGGCATAAAGCTTATATTCACGAAGCTTTTGGAGTGTCGACCTCAAGTGTTGCTTTCATGATCTTCACGGCTTTTGGAATAAATAAGGATGTCATCAATAAAGACGACCACAAAGTGATCTAAATATTCCTTGAATACTCGGTTCATCATATCCATGAAGGCGGCGGGCATTAGTCGATCCAAAGGACATGACTAGGAATTCATAATGCCCGTCTGCATCGAGTTCTGAAAGCGTCTTTGGAATGTCGGTGGTTCTAATCTTCAATTGGTGATATCCTAACGAAGATCAATCTTTGAAAAGAATTTGGCTCCTTGTAATCGGTCAAACAGTCATCAATACGTGGCAATGGATACCTATTTTTGATGGTGACATGATTCAACTCCCGATAATCAATACAAAGTCGCATACTCCCATCTTTCTTCTTCACGAATAGAATGTGAGCACCCCAAGGAGAAGTACTAGGGACGAATAAAGCCAATGTCTAACAATTCCTGCGTTGGGTCTTTAACTCTCGAGTTCAATAGAGCCATTCGATATGGGGCTTTGGAAATATGTTTTGTCTGCGGGTTCAAGGTCGATACAAAATTCAATTTCACGCTACTGGGGGTAGGCGGGAAGTTCTTCTGGAATACGTCGGAAATTTATTAACAATAGGAATATCGTTTAAAACCGCGTATTTTTATTTAAATCGTGACGTGAGCTAAGAAAGCTTGACATCCGCTTTTCAATAAACGAATAGCTTTATGGCTTGAGATGACCGTGATTGATTTTAATGGTTTGGTCATTTGAATTAGCATAATAGGTTGATTAGGAATATGAAAGCTAACAACCTTACAAAAACAATCAATTTTTGCATGATAAGTAGTTAACCAATCAATCCACAGAATCACGTCGAATGCAAGTATTTTTAATGAAATAAGATCGATAGGTAATGTGAGGTACCGATTTGAACCAAACAAGACTTATAAACGATGGATGTAATGAAGGTTTCTCCCAACGGAGTTTCCACGAGATAAGTCAAAGTCTAATTTCTCCTGGTCAAATTTAATCGATGAGCGCAAGTAGGAGAAATAAAAGAATGGGTAGAACCGATATCAAATAAAGTATAGACTTCATTAGAGTTTATGATAAGCTTACCCGTGATGACCTCATTTGGATTCCTTGCTCTTTGGGAGGTCACAACAAACGCCTCCTTAAGACTACTGTTTTGAATTTTCTGGGATGGCCTTTGGTGCCTCCATCCTAGCTTTGAATTTGTCTTGATGAAATGACAAAATCGAGCTAAGTGACCTTCTCTTCCACAATTATAACATGCTTTGACTTTACGTGGCAGCTTTGATCGATGTGTCCCTCTCCTCATTTTGAAGCATATGATAGGTGGTCTTTCTCCTTCCTTAACAATGGGTCTTTGGTCTTTGACGTCTTTCCACCATTGTTGAATCTCCGTTTCTTGAAATGTCCATTCTTATTGTTTTGGCCTGATTACCACAAAGTGGTTACCATATCCGCTTTACATTGATTCCTCCACGCTTGTTGTCACCGCTTCGATGACTACTCTCCATTTGGTATTATAATTTTGTCGACCGCTTCTCTTTTAGTTGTGTAGACTCATTATCGCGTTCCACTAATTGAGCCCTATTTACAACATCCGAATACAAACACAGCTTTATGAAAATAAGATGTTGACGTATCTCGACTTCAAACCTCTTAAAAACATTCGCGCCATTCTCTCTTCATTATCCACCAGTGGGGGCGAATGGCCGTGATAACTCATGAAATTTTGCCTCGTATTGCGACACGGTCATATTGTTTTGTTCCAACTTGATAAATTCCACCTCCTTCATGTGGCGAATACTTTCGGGAAAGTATTTGTCGTTGAACGCCTCTGGAACTTCTCCCAAGATATCTTGATCACAAAGACAACAGTTGAGACGCGTTTTCTGGATTCCCACGATGTCAAGAATCTGCAAACATAAAAGGCGTGAAGGAACCTTTTGCTCCTGAGTATCCCAAGACATCAAATTGTTAGGTTTGTAATATTCATGAACGCAATCAAATTGCAAAATAATGCGAGCGTGTAAAATCGAGTTTAAAAATTTACAAACCATATACCCTGATCACCCTTTATGCACAATTATTAATTAAACGAAAAGATAAAGAATAAAATCATACCGCCAAGATCGAGCTTCCTCGGTACAAGTTCACCTCCAATCCTTTTCGCATTCAACTTGAATCCACCGGGTTTGGTTCCTTCCTTTGATCAACATTAGCCACCCAAGCGTTTGGCCTCTGAGGGTGATCCACCAAGGAAGAAGAAAATTCAAGAAGATGGGTGTTTATGGCTCAAACCCTAGTTTTCCTATCTCTATAAAAAAGGGTACTCTCCAACAAATTGGAATTATTACGTTGTAAAAAGTCAACAACCCATATCACCCATAATAAGACTCTCTTATTTATTGATGTAGGCAACCCCTCCTAACAATTAAGAAATTGGGTTTTATTTAATTAATTAAATTCTTTTAATTAATTAAGCTCCCTAATCTTATTAGGGATAATTAATTAAACTCCTTTAACTAATTTTCCTTCCTAATCCAATTAGGAATAAATGAGAGTACTTATATTAAATTAATTCCTAAACTCTTTTAGAAATTAAAATAATAATAATTGTAATAATATTAATAAGACTCTCTTATTAATTTATATTTAATATTTCTAAAATATTAAATAATAAATATTAAGCTATTTAATTTATTCTATCACCATAGATTAAATTAAATATACTTAACATATTATTACGATTATGCCATTAACTTCTTAAATAATTATTCTTCCTTTTATGGTGTGACCCTTTAGGTTCTCCATATTAAACCTAGTTGTGAATAAATCAATTAGAACAATTCTAATCTTATTTAAATAAATAAATTAAATAATTAATTTATTTAAATAAATAATATTTATTCTACAATAGGGATAAGCCTCCCTAGCGATCAACGACTTTCCGGATAATATAGATTCCAACATTAATCATTAAAGAACCTTTGAGTAAATAGTTACCGTACAAATTCAATCCTTCCACCATCTGATGTCCCAATTAAATATAAGACATGGAATTCTTGTCAAGTCTTATTTTATTTAATTATATGTATTTCGACTCTTAAATGCATGACTCAAATAATGTAAATTAGAAACTCCTTTCTAATTTCATTACGCTTTAACCAAGGACTACTTGGGTTGTCATTTATCGAATCACATAGGACATTTCTCTTCTTTTATTAGAAGTGGTAGATTCTTTATTGATCATACATTATCTCCATGTATAACTTATTATACCCAAGCATACCCTTTGATATACCCTAATGGTCTTAAGGAATAAGTCAAAGTATAACTCATCATACACAAGATACTATGATGATCCTCAAGTCCAAGGATTACTTGTCTTCTACTATCACTACAGAATTCCTATTGACAGCAAAATAAAACTCCATTAGGTATTCCTTAATGAGCCACGTTCAAATGAACTTATTCTCTAATAAGCACCTACATACTTGCTTTTAGTGTCTCCACACAAATGATCATGAGATCAATCATCCTCATCCAATGAAAAAGCAACGTATGTACTAATCTATCCGGATTCACTAATCCCCAATTTAGTAATCCAATGATTGGGAACTATTTTAGTTTTAAGCTTTCTAAGAATTTAGATCTCATTAGAATGATCATCATCATTATTCTAAAAGCATTGCTTAAAACTATGGGTTTATCACATATTATAAAACAGCATCATGTAGATAATTAAAAGCCTTTAATAAATTAATACTTTTTATTAATAAATGAATAAGATTGTTACAAAGTATATGCTTTATCATCAAACATGATTGGCTTGTGTGCATACTACTTTCAATCTCCCACTTGCACTAAAGCCAATCGTCATGGGTATCTTATACTTCTTCTTCTCTAAGTGACGATTATCCTGGCATTGGATAAGCTTTAGTTAATGGATATGTAATGTTGTTCTTGAGAGTCCACTATCTCTATAGTGATTTCCCATCTTTCAATGATTCTATTAATCAAATGAAAGTGCCACAACACATGTTTAGATCCAAGATGAGATTTAGGAACTATTCCTAGTTCTGTAATGAACTTTTAATCCAAACAATCAACTTGCGACTTTATTTATAGCTATATACTTTGTCTTTATCACTAAACCAAGAACTCTTTCTTTGTTTGGAACCTTTCCAATTCACTTTGCACCCTTTGCTCAAGGTAGCCCTTTACCTTAAAGTGGATTTTTCGTCGTCTTGTCCATGCGAAAACTTGAGTCTGTTAAGCCCTCTAGTTTTTATTTAGACCCACCATGAATATGATCACATCCTTAGTGGGTTAAGCACTTTAAGATATTTTTCTTGACTCATAGTGAACTTCTCCATAATATGACTGATCAACATCAGGTCTCGTACATTTCATTGCATACATGATTGTCACTCATGCGACCTCTCTTTTCAGGAGTCTGTGGGGACTATTAAGAGAGATACACTCCATAGCTCATCGACACGAGACATCTCTTGGAGTTTGCCATGCTAAACGACTTTAGCATCAAATGAATATACGTTCCTTGGGTTAAGTCGAGCATCCTGTTGTATCTATCTATATAGATTTTATCCCCAATTAAGATACTCTTCCCAAACCATTCATGGAGGAATGTTTGAACAACTTTATCTTTCTTGATTGTAGCATTGGTATGTTATTCCTCATCCGTAGTATATCAACATATAATTCTAGAAATTTCACGACGCCCCCCCATCGACCCTTTTGTACACACTTAGAAGTCTTACCTCATCAAATGTAACTCGGATCATCATCTTCATGATCGCACTTCATCATCATCATCATCCATGATGAATCCATACCTCCCAGGTATCTTGAAGACTTATTCCGATTTACGATTAGGTTGTGGTACAATAGAAATTCATCTACGAGTTCCTCTTATTTGACTTATAGTGTTTTGTGGTTCTTGAACTCTTCAAGATCTATTATTCTCCACTAGCCCCTTCAATGATAAACACCTTTATCTTAGAAAGGCGTGTGTTTCGCAATAAACACCTTTTGCTAAGTAGGATTATAGAACATATACCCTAAACTTACTTTAGGATGTCCCATAATCATACATACGACGCCCCAAAATTAGGTATACGTCACCCATCTTGGGTCGCCACTTACATGGTACATAAATTCAAATACAACTTACTAATATAACTGCGTAGGTATACAATACGACATAAACCGTGAGTTTGAATACAAATATTGTCTACTAGATATTATCTGAACTCAAAAGGAGTCCTCATTACAACTATTATCACACTATATCACGTAATAGTGAGGACTACTAATGCTATCCTCTGGACCATTACTTCGCTCCCCGACTCGTCCCGGTTATGTTCTCATTTCACGAAGAGAACAAAGGAAAGAAAGGTGAGTCAACTAACTAGCCCGATGAAAATATTATGACTAAGATAATGCGAAATAAATTATCATTAGCCTTGAACAAAGTTAAACCGATAAAATACAATAGACAACCCGGTTTAATCTGCGGCTGAATAAGCAATCCATTAAAAGAGTCAGTAGAGAATAAAGTCTACTATCTTTTAGGTTTTAAAAGGTTTTCATCAATTTTTATCACGAGACTCGACAATAAATAAACCACCACATCTAATCATCCCCGTACTACGGCCAAGGATTTTCATCAAATTATCAATGGTCATGACTATACTACCGAATCACCCCTGGTCATAATCATACCAAAACTATCCATCATCGCATTACGAAAGCCACTGAGGACTTTTGTCACATCATTTATATCAAGTCATGATTATACCGAATGATCCTCGTCATAATCATACTAAAGTTCATCTACGCACGTAAGCCAAAGATAATATAATATAACATGAGGATGATGACAATGACATAATAATTCAATAAAACAAGTTCAAGAATTATTTAATCCATGAATTATTAACGTCCAAATTGTCAACATGATCTTTGTTTACGTGAGTAAAATTCAAGAATGATCGTAAGAATATTTCCATGAAAGATCTTTGGATGAAACGCAAATATCAAGGATATTCTACTAATTTCATGGAGTATAGAAGTCAAAGTTTTAACCAACCGGGTATAATAAAGAATGGAATAACAAAGAAATCACCACGCAAATGCGGTATTGCCAGAGCGGAGTTATTCCAATGTAATAATAATAATCTAACCGAAGTCGGGGTGAAATTCACGCAAGCAGGATGTTCCAACAGAATAATAAAGATGGAACCAGATCCGGTGTAAAAACACATGAGATAGGATATTCCAATGTAATGATAAAGCGGAACCGGTCCGTTAAAACACACGCATGTGATGTTCTAACGGAATAATAATAAAGATTTTAACCAGTCCGGTGCAAAAACACAGCGCATGGATGTTCCAATGTAATAATAGAAGAATGTCACCAAGTATAGGGTAAATAAGCGTATCAAAAGTTATTCCAATGTAATAATAAGCGATGGAATAACATAAGAATTTCACCAAGTATAGGGTATCTGCCATGCTCTGAGTTATGTATAGGGTATGCCACTTTTACGAGTTATTCCAATGAGAATAATAGTGAATGGAATAATGAAGTTCTCTTCAAGAAAGAATAACACCCTTCAGTAAAAAGAACTGAATATAGAAGTAGTGAAGTAGCATAATACTCTTCTTCTTTCTATAATTTTCTCTCTATAAACTTCTCTCTATAATTTCTCTCTCTAGAGTTTCAATGAATTAAGTAAGAAAATAATGAAGGAATGAGCTTCTATTTATAGGAAAATGGAATGCATAAGAATTAATCCATGAACGGTCAGATTGATTTACTTTAATCGGACGGTCCATATTTAAAGAAAAATCTTTTAAATAAAATATAATATATTCTATTTATATAAAACATTTTACTATGCAAATACTATGCAATACTATCTGAAACACTATGCAACACTATGCGTAATAAAATATAATATATTCTATTTATAGAATAACTTTAATGAAAGTATTCTATTTTATATAAAAAGATGTTTACGCTTTTATTACGTTAATAATACTGAATAAAACAAAAGCGTCATTATCGCTATAATAATTCATATTATTAATCGACAATAATGGAATCAAACCTGAAATGACTTCTCACATAAGCATCAATAATCAATACTGGTGTGTACTTCTATGCAACCACACGATTCTTCATTTTACTACTTAGTAGTTCAACAAGAACTACGGTAAAACTTCCGCCAGTTATTTCAATAAAATATTTTTATCGTTTTCTCGATCCGATGATAATTACATTGTGGGGTCCACCAATGATTGAGTAGTTATATTTAATATTCCTCGCTAAACCGAATATTCCCCACCAATCGAATATAATATAACCACTTGCATACTTTGCAAAATTTATAAATACTACCCACAACTATAATATTATCTTAAATTCACACCATAATATTAAAAAATTACTTCAACAAAATTTAAATCTTTATTAATAAAATCTGGGGTCTCACAATCTCCCCTCCTTATGGAATTTTGCCCTCGAAATTAGGGTACGTACCTGGTATGATAAAGAGGTGAGGATACCTTGAAAATATTAAATTCATCTTCGTAATCCGCCAAAGATATTCATTAACAATTCATCTTTGCACTACAGGCCAAAGATATTTATTAACAATTCATCTTTGCACTCTGAGCCAAAGATATATAACTGTAAAACCAATAATACCGAGACTCGAATTAATAGTATCACAACCATGAATTATCCATGCACCTTCTTGGCTAAGGATATTCGTGTATTCATTAAGATCACGACCACAAATTATCCACGCACTACTACCAAAGATAATTGTGTATTCATTAAGATCACGACCACAAATTATCCATGCACTACTACCAAAGATAATTGTGTATTCATTAAGATCACGACCACAAATTATCCATGACTTTACTAAGAAAAGATAATTGTGTATTCATTAAGATCACGACCACAAATTATCCATGCACTACTGGCGAAAAGATAATCGTATATTCATTAGTATCACGACCACAAATTATCCATGCACTACTACCAAAGATAATTGTGTATTCATTAAGTATCACGACCACAAATTATCCATGCACTACTACCAAAGATAATTGTGTATTCATTAAGATCACGACCACAAATTATCCATGCACTACTACGAAAGATAATTGTGTATTCATTAAGATCACGACCACGAATTATCCATGCATGCTACTACGAAAAAGATAATCGTGTATTCATTAAGATCACGACCACAAATTATCCATGCACTCGACCAAAAGATAATTGTGTATTCATTAAGATCACGACCACAAATTATCCATGCACTACTACCAAAGATAATTGTGTATTCATTAAGATCACGACCACAAATTATCCATGCCTTCTACGGCCAAAGATAATTGTGTATTCATTAATATCACGACCACAAATTATCCATACACTACTACCGAAGATAATTGTGTATTCATTAAGATCACGACCACAAATTATCCATGCACTACTACCAAAGATAATTGTGTATTCATTAAGATCACGACCACAAATTATCCATGCACTACTACCAAAGATAATTGTGTATTCATTAAGATCACGACCACAAATTATCCATGCACTACTACCAAAGATAATTGTGTATTCATTAAGATCACGACCACAAATTATCCATACGCACTACTACCAAAGATAATTGTGTTTTCAATTACGGTTATGATTATAATCGAACAATCCTCAGTCATAATCATACCAAGTCCATCTATACCATTCTGAAGCCACGTATGACTTTCAACGTAATATAAGCGTGAGGATAATGATATAAAGAATCAATCAAATGAGATAAAGGATAAATATTAAACATTTATAATATAATATATCCGAGATTCAAGAATATCCCCATGTTTTCAATCACTTAATAATCTCATAATCTAATATCATTAATATTATAACAATATTTTAATCACTTCTTAAATTTATAAATAATTTATCTTAATTGTTTACGCTTTTGCCATATAATGCATTTAATCATTCAAAATGCCATACTCATAAAATATCATCACCAATTATCAAATCCTCATCAAAAATATGCATATACTCTATATAGGATTCTCTGGCCATAAAATCTTATTTTCAACTTTGTTACTTCACATAACATATTTAACTCATATGTTCAGAATTAAACTATTTTCATGAAAAATACCAAATCAGTCCCAAAATATTTCTTTTCTGGGATTTAGCATAATATAGTCCCATGATGAAAATATATTTTTCTCGAATTTTTAAAATTCATTTACTATTTTTCAAAAATCAATTCCTAATTAATTCCTTAAGAAATTAGCTACCTCAAGTTTAACTCCAAAATTCCCAAATCTTGACAGGACCTTACCCATGTTAACATGAGCTTCCAGTTTAAATTTCATGGTCATCTGAGTTATAGAACTCGGTTATAGCGTTTTAAATTAAAAACCTAAATATTGAAATGGTCATAACTTGCTCATTTTAAGTCAGAATGAGCTCATTTTTGGACAGGAGGTACTTTATACCATATAATTTCATGTCCCAAAAGGCCAGAATTTTTCTCATAATTTAAGTGGCTGAAACAGCCTCTCTAAAATCATGGCGTAAGCTTTTTCTTGCTTTTGCAGCTTTGCACTCCTTTGCTAAAATCACCCACACAAAAATCTACAACACCTTTTCCAGTAATTCCACTTGGATTAGTTAGGTAACTCATAGATCTAACTCTAGGACTTGACCACATTCAAAAAATTCAAAATATAATAGGAGATATGGTCAATTGAATTTCATGTTACGTTTTTCACCAAAATCTGATTTTCAACTCTTTGTGATTTCTAAGAAACTTTCATGTTTTCACATAATAACCAACATAACTCATCATAAAACTTACTAATACCTCATATACCCATGATTTTCATTAGTCCAATGCTTTTATTATGACTTTCATCATAAACCACGTAAAGCTGCTCATTTTAGTTGAAGAAATATTTGAGGGTTTAAGAAATGGGTTTTTATCTTTGGTCAATACAAAATTCGATTTCACGCCTAGGGTAGGCTAGAAAATCTTCAAGAATACGTCAAGAAATTTATTAATGATATCATTCAAAAGCATTATCTCATCCAAGACTTGGATAAGACATCACATTGATACCAACTGTGACTTCTATCCCTTAACCTAGATAAAGACCTCACAATGATACCTATAAACTTGCCATTTTCATTCACGATGTTGCCTTACAGAAAATCCGGCTTTGCATTCCACACAAGGGAAGTCAACATCGAAAGGTTCGGGGCTCTTTACTTATGGCTTGATATAACGAAGATTAACTTTAGGGTTTGGTTACTTTGAATTCATATAACGGGTTGGTTATGAATATAAAAGCTAACAACTTTACTGAAAAGCATGATGAGTAGTTAACCAATTGATTCCTAAAATCAAAAGGCAAGTATTTTCAAAGAGATAAGATTGACGGTAACGTGAAAGTTTCGATTTGAATCAACAAGATTTATAA
Organism: Panax quinquefolius; assembly: GCA_020205615.1. Lineage (NCBI taxonomy): Eukaryota > Viridiplantae > Streptophyta > Magnoliopsida > Apiales > Araliaceae > Panax > Panax quinquefolius. The sequence continues at coordinate 8,304,192 of CM035173.1, read as the reverse complement.
ACAATGGAGGTAACGAAGGTTTCTCCCAACTAAGTTTAAACAGATAAATCAAAGTCCAATTTCTCCTGAGTCAAATTTAAACATTGAACGCAAAGCAAGAGAGATAAAAGAATGGGTAGAACCCAGATTCTAATAAGGTATAGACTTCGCAAGAATTTATAATTAACTAACCCGCTAACTTCGTTCGGGTTACCCACTTTTTGAGAAGTCACGAAAACGCTCTTCCTGAAACCACACGACTTTGTTTTGTTCAGATCCTGCCTTTGGTGCCACTATCCCAACCGGACTTGACTTCACTATACGACAAAATCGAGCTAAATGACCTTCTTCTTTGAAATTTCCACCTCTATTATCTTTGCCATGATTACCAATTCTAAGTGGTTACCATTCTTAGCATGATAATTTTCCCCACGATGGTTATCATTGTTACGATGGCAAATTGCCACCACGATATGATTATTATCGTGTTGTTGGTCGTAACCTTTTGTTTGAAATTTGAATCAACACTCTCATGTGCTTCATTGCTTAACTTTCGGCATTTTCGGATGCCATTCTCAAACACTTGTCACAAAACAATGGTTAATTGACATGTAACAAATTATCCCTATATTACGATCGACCAATTAAATACCAAATAAAATTAGGTAGGTCATACTTAGCGAAGGAATTCCCGTCTCCCCTCTCTAGTACTATTCTCACCTCTTAGCCGAGGATCATATCCTAAGCTCGATACTAACCGCGACTCTGGACACCAACTCATGTCAAGACCTCACATTGGTACTATCGACCTTGCCACCGAAAGGCGGCGTCCCCTACGGAGATGTCCGCTTGGTGCATTCCCCATCAACAGAAGTCACCAAATGAGAGGCTCGGGGCTCTTCACACTTATGGCTCGATACCAACCGTGGCGCCCCAAAATTAGGTATATCGTCCCATCTTGGGTCGCCACTTACATGGTACATAAATTCAAATACAACTTACTAATATAATCGTGGTGTATAATCTGACATAAGCGTGAGTTTGAATACAAATATTGTCTACTAGATATTATACAAACTCAAAAGGAGTCCTCATTACAACTATTATCACACTATATCACGTAATAGTGAGGACTACTAATGCTATCCTCTCGACCATTACTTACGTTCCCCGACTCGTCCCAAATTATGTTCTCATTTCACGAAGAAAACAAAGAAAGAAAGGTGAGCTCAACTAGCCCAAGAAGAAATATTATGACTAAGATAATGCGAGAATAAATTATCATTAGCCTTCAACAATGTTAAACGATAAAATACAATAGACAACCAGACCGGTTTAACTCTGCGGTGAATAAGCAATCCATTAAAAGAGTCAAGAGAGAATAAAGTCTACTATCTTTTAGGTTTTAAAAGGTTTTCATCAATTTTTATCACCGAGACTCGAATTTTAATAAATAAACCACCACATCTAATCATCCCCGTACTACTCGGTCAAGGATTTTCATCAAATTATCAATGGTCAGCGACTATACCGAATCACCCCCGGTCATAATCATACCAAAAACTATCCATCAACGCATTACAGCCACGAGAGGACTTTTGTCACATCATTTATATCAAGTCATGATTATACCGAATGATCCACAGTCATAATCATACTAAGTTCATCTATCGCATCGTAAGCCAAAGATAATATAATATAACATGAGGATGATGACAATGACATAATAATTCAATAAAACAAGTTCAAGAATTATTTAATCCATGAATTATTAACGTCCAAATTGTCAACATGATCTTCGTTTAAAGAGAGTAAAATTCAAGAATGATCGGAAGAATATTTCCATAAAAGATCTTCGGATGAAACGAAATATCGAGGATATTCTACTAATTTCATGGAGTATAGAAGTCAAAGTTTTAACCAACCTGGGTATAATAAAGAATGGAATAACAAAAGAAATCACCACGATGCGGTGCTTGGCGTAGCGCAGGTTATTCAAATGTAATAATAATAACGGAACCCGGTCGGGTGAAATTCACAATCGAGCGGATGTTCCAACAGAAATAATAAAGATGGAACTGCATCCTGTAAAACACATGATGGGATATTCAACAGAATGATAAAGAGGCGGAACCGGACCTTGTAAAACACACAGCATGTGATGTTCCAATGAATAATAATAAAGATTTTAACCAGTCCTGGTCAAAAACACCATGACAGCATGGATGTTCCAATGAATAATAGAAGAATGTCACCAAGTATAGGGTAAATCACAGATACAAGTTATTCCAATGAATAATAAGCAATGGAATAACATAAGAATTTCACCAAGTATAGGGTATCTCTGGCGTATCTATGGTTTATGTATAGGGTATGCCACTTTTACAAAAGTTATTCCAATGTAATAATAGTGAATGGAATAATGTGTTCTCTTCAAGAAGAAAGAATAACACCCTTACAAGTAAAAGAACTGAATATAGAAGTAGTGAAGTAGCAGAATACTCTTCTTCTTTCTATAATTTTCTCTCTATAGCTTCTCTCTCTATAATTTCTCTCTAGAGTTTCAATGAATTAAGTAAAAAAATAATGAAGGAATGAGCTTCTATTTATAGGAAAATGGAATGCATAAGAATTAATCCATGAACGGTCTGTATTGATTTACTTTAATCGACGGTCCATATTTAAAGAAAAATCTTTTAAATAAAATATAATATATTCTATTTATATAAAAACATTTTACTATGCAAACACTATGCAATACTATGCGAAAACACTATATCAAAACACTATGCAACACTATGCATAATAAAATATAATATATTCTATTTATAGAATAACTTTAATAAAGTATTCTATTTTATATAAAGATATTTCGCTTTTATTACGTTAATAATACTGAATAAAACAAAACGTCATTATCGCTATAATAATTCATATTATTAATCGTGATAATGGAATCAAACCGAGTGACTTCTCACATAAGCATCAATAATCAATACCGCAGGTAATATTATGCAACCACACGTATTATCGTACTTTTACTACCGAGTAGTTCAACAAGAACCACGGTAAAACTTCCGTAGTTATTTCAATAAAATATTTTTGTCGTTTTCTCGATCCGAAAATAATTATTACATTGGGGTCCACCAATGATTGAGTAGTTATACGAATATTCCTGCTAAACCTAATATTCCCACCAATCGAATATAATATAACCACTGCGATACTTTGCAAAATTTATAAATACTACCCACAACTATAATATTATCTTAAATTCACACCATAATATTAAAAATTACTTCAACAAAATTTAAATCTTTATTAATAAAATCTGGGTCTCACAAGACATGTCAAATCTTGTCCCAAGCTTATCCTTTGAAACCGTTTCATATAAGTTGACAACCCTTATCTTAACATACTTAAGATTAGGAATCCTCCTCATCATAACTTTTATGGAGTCTTGGGAAGTAGGATTTTGAGGTTACCTTTTGTAGATATGCAGCCATTTCTAGGACATGACCCTGAAGGATACTTTGGAATGTCGGTAAAATCATTATGGACCGCATCACGTCCAACAAGGTACAATTTTTCATTCGGATACATCAATCAATTATCACAGATCGATGTGTCCATTATGAGAAAACCATTTGAGATGATCTAGAAACTTATTGCACAAGTATTTATTCCTTGATCTAATCAAAGAATCTTAATACTTTTGCCAATTTGTTTCATTTCTCGAATTCTTTGAACCTTTCAAATAATTCACAATTGTATTTCAAATAAATACACACATTCAACTCTTTGAATGATCATCTCCTTTTCTTATACTAGTTTGTTCAATTTATAAAATATATTTTCACGTAAGTCAAGTATACAAAATCCATTAAGTGATATTCCAAATCTATACAAAACATTATTATTATAAATAGAACAACAATTGTTCTTAATTATAATACCAAAGATTTCATTGCACAACAATAAAATGGAAATAATATTTTAACTAGAACTGGAATACAATAACTACTTATTGACTTAATAGATTTGCGGTAAGCGAGTAAAAACTATAAGTTTCTATGGCTAATGTTGCAACCTTTGCTTCATTTCCCACACATAGGATTACTTATATTTGTTTAGCTTTCTACTTTTTTGTTCGGGTCCTTTTCATAAATCTATATTTATGATAACCAAAGTCGATATCAATACCCAAGTAGAACCTCGACTTAAAGAAAAATTTATTTTAAATCATGAACAAATTTGTATTTATGTCTAAACTTCACTAAGCTTCTTTTGGTTAGCCTCTGCAAGATGCTTCTCATGATTTCTTTCCAGTTGTCCAAAGCTTATTGCAATGGAAGCAAACTCCTTTGCTTTATCCATATCGCTTTATTCTTATTATCCTTTGTTTTTGCCTTTATTTACCTTCTTTGAATCGTTCTTCTTTTGGAAGATCCTTTGGCCCTTACCAAGAAGACTTGATCTTTCTTGGTTGGAAAGTGACTCTCAACATTTTTCAATATGTTAAGCAAATCAAATGAAGGCGATATCTAGCTTGTTCATATGAAAAATTCACAACAATTAATGTGAAAGGAGTCCTGGAGTTGAGTCAAAAGATCAAATCTTGGCTCAACTCTCCATCCATGACAAAACCAGTTGTCTAATTGATCAATCAAATTGATTATGTTAAGAACTTTTTTATGCATCTTATAGTGCCATTGGCCATTCTAGATCGGAAGAGCTCCTTAGATATCCGATATCTATCGGTCCCCACTTTCCTCACCATCAACTACTTGATGTGCGGGAATATAGTAGAAGCATCCATAGTTTTACGTCTTGCGGCTTTGAAGCTCTAGTTCTTTCGTGGATGCGAGCATGATGCATTGAGCCAATGTGCATCATCTTGCCACTTTCTAAAAGTAGCAATGTCTTCCTCGAGACATTATTCGCAACCATCATGCGGGGATAGGCGTATTAAGGACATAAGATAGCTTTTCACTTATGAGAACTTTTCTCAAATTCCTTAACCAATCCGCTTTAATTCTATCCCATTAAATAACATCTAATATGTTTCGCAGATGATAGTAATTTAGACATTGTAAAATTACGTAAATGAATTTGTAATTAACAACATTTTAACATACATTCTATTATTAATTACCAAAATAAATTAGGTCTTGTTTTAAATTGGTATCTCCACTATTTTCTTCTTCAAACTATATTACCTTCACTTATATAGTTCGGCAAAATCTAATTAAAGATTTGCTTAGTGAGAATAAGGATCCCATTTCAAATGTATATAGCCTTTCATGTGGTGACAACAAACTATATATAAATAAATAGGTAGACAACTTTTTGTCAATTACATCAACTATGTAACTCCTTGTATTTTGCCTCTTAGATTATTTTGATCAGTGGTGGCACATCCGAATCAAAATTATCCAAGTTAAGTCCGACTCTAGCACTCCATATATTCAAAAAGAAAAATATCATCCTTGTGGTGACACAACAAAACAATATTGTTCAATTTTCTTTATAAGCATCAAATGTGATAAATTAACATCTTAAATACTTAATATTTACCTTGTGGTGACACAACAAACTCATATTAAATATTTAATACTCTATTAATTTTTTCATGCTAGAAAGGCGACGTTCGATATTCCAAATATCTTTGAACGCTAGGACTTAATATAAAAATTGAGGGTTTGTTATTAATTTGTCTCATCTCTTGTTTAAGCATGCACATATATATATATAAAATACGCGTCGTATTAATTAACACGCGAAGCATGTTTGCATAATATATAATATATATAGTATAAGTTGCATGCATATAGAATACTATATTCTACCCTTGGATTGATTATGGACTTTTATTCTAGTTTGGTTCACTAGAGCCACCAAGTGAACCAAAAGGTCAAACCCCCAGGGTGCAAGAAATAATATTTAAATATAACTATTACATTTAAATCCTAGCTCCATTACAAACGGGTCTTCAAGCGCCTTGCTCCTTGATCTCCAATTTTCAAAATTAATTCTAACTATTCCTATTACAAAACTATTTAAAATAAATATAAACCTTGATCGTGATCGAGGGGAAGTACATAGGAGGAAATAGAATTTACATTAAGAAAAATTAGAGAAGGCGAGTACGCAGACCCCATTTAATAAAACCCATACATTCATGCATCCAACTAAAATAAAATCCAATCGCATTGGTCAATAGTCCATAATCAATCCCATTTATTATCATACACATCATCATATGCGATCAATAAATAACATTCATCTTATGAATAATAAACATTTAATATATATATTGATATCATTTAATGGGCAAATTTAGTTAGTATAAAATCTAGTACTCCTGGATGGATTGCAAATGGTGTGTTGTGCGCCTCCATCATGATATTATACTTTAAATCGAAATTCGTTAGGAACACAAAGTGCGGAGTTGACTTCAAAGTATTCCTTCTTCATCGATTCTTGCTTCCGCGTAGCACCTTCTTGCACTTTCTTCCTCATACGCATCGGCTCCAGTGCAGTAGCTTGGCGACTTTAACTTTATCAATTAAAATCGGTTTCTACTTTCGTATACTCATTTGTCATCACATGCGTCCACAGAGTCTTTAATTCTATCTCCATCCTTTGCAAGTCACACAAAATGGGCCTTTGCGTTGACAATATCGCACTTTCAGTACTTGCATATGATTTCTACTCGATCGTCGGCTACCACGTTTGCTTTTCGAGGATGGTATTGGATGGTATGATCATAATCTTTCAGCAGTTCAAGCCAACGTCGTTGTCGCGTGTTGAGTTCCTTTTGTGTGAAGAAATATTTGAGGCTTTTATGATCCGTAAAGATCTCCACTTTCTCCCCATACAAGTAATGCCTCCACATTTTAAGTGCAAAGACAACGGTTGCTGACTCTAGATCATGAGTAGGATAATTCCTCTCATATTCTTTGAGTTGTCGCGAGGCATAAACTATAACTTTTCCATGTTGCATAAGAACACATCCCAACCCTTTGCCGAAGCATCACATGTAGATGACAAATCCTCAGAGGCAGATGGTATTGTCGAGCAGTCTTTGAAATAAGTCTCCTCTTGAGTTCTTGAAAACTCTTCTCACATTCTTCGCTCAATAGAACTTTGTATCTTTCCGAGTCAATTTGAGTCGATGGAATAGCGATTAGAAAAAATCCTTCCACGAATCTCAGATAATAACCACTAAAGCAGAAAGCTACGTGCTTGATCCTTGATTTAGGTTGTTCCCGACTTTGAATAGCTTGATCTTTCTTTGGGTCAGCGGATATTCCATGACTTGATACCACGTGCCCAAGGAATGCTACTTCTTGACGCCGAACTTCGCATTTCTTGACTTGGCATAAAGCTTATATTCACGAAGCTTTTGGAGTGTCGACCTCAAGTGTTGCTCATGATCTTCACGGCTTTTGGAATAAATAAGGATGTCATCATAAAAGGCGACCACAAAGTGATCTAAATATTCCTTGAATACTCGGTTCATCATATCCATGAAGGCGGCGGGGAGCATTAGTCGATCGAAAGGACATGACTAGGAATTCATAATGCCGTCTGGGAGTTAAAGCCGTCTTTGGAATGTCGGTGATTCTAATCTTCAATTGGTGATATCCGGAGCGAAGATCGATCTTTGAAAAGAATTTGGCTCCTTGCAAGGTGGTCAAACAGGTCATCAATCGTGGCAATGGATACCTATTTTGATGGTGGCGTGATTGACTCCAGATAATCAATACAAAATCGCATACTCCCATCTTTCTTCTTCACGAATAGAGCAGGAGCACCCCGAGGAGAAGTACTAGGGCCGAATAAAGCGATGTCTAACAATTCCTGCGGTTGGGTCTTTAACTCACGAAGTTCAATAGGAGCCATTCGATATGGGGCTTTGGAAATAGGTTTTGTCTGGGGTTCAAGGTTCGATACAAAATTCAATTTCACGCTCTGAGGGTAGGCGGGAAGTTCTTGAGGGAATCGTCGGAAATTTATTAACAATAGGAATATCGTTTAAAAGCGGCGTATTTTTATTTAAATCGTGACATGAGCTAAGAAAACTTGACATCCGTTTTTCAATAAGCGAATAGCTTTATGGCTTGAGATGACCGTGATTGATTTTAATGGTTTGGTCGTTTGAATTAGCATAATAGGTTGATTAGGAATATGAAAGCTAACAACCTTACGAAAACAATCAATTTTTGCATGATAAGTAGTTAACGATCAATCCACTAGAATCACGTCAAATCTGCAGTATTTTTAATGAAATAAGATCGACGGGTAATGTGAAGTGCAATTTGAACCAAACAAGACTTATAAGCGATTGGATGTAATGAAGGTTTCTCCCAGCGGAGTTTCCACGAGATAAGTCGAAGTCTAATTTCTCGGTCGAAATTTAATCGATGGCGCAAGTAGGAGAAATAAAAGAATGGGTAGAACAGGTATCAAATAAAGTATAGACTTCATTAGAGTTTATGATAAGCTTACAAGTGATGACCTCATTCGGATTCCTTGCTCTTTGGGAGGTCACAACAAATGCTCTCCCTTGCCTTCTGGGTTTTGAATTTTACGGGATGGCTTTTGGTGCCTCCATCCTAGTTGAATTTGTCTTGATGGCAACAAAAATCGAGCTAAGTGACCTTCTCTTCCACAATTATAACATGCTTTGGATGGCGTGGCCTTGATTTGGGCGATGTGTCCCTCTCCTCGCATTTGAAGCATATGATAGGTGGTCTTTCTCCTTCCTTAACTTAACAATGGGTCTTTGGTCTTGGCGTCTTTCCATCATTGTTGAATCTCCTTTTCTTGAAATGTCCATTCTTATTGTTTTGTACGATTACCACCAAAGTGGTTACCATATCGGCTTTGTTGATTCCCTCCACGCTTGTTGTCACCGCCTCGATGACTATTCTCATTTGGTATTATAATTTTGCTTGGTTTGCTCTCTTTTAGTTGCGTTGACTCGTTATCGCGCTCCACTAATTGAGCCCTATTTACAACATCTGAATACAAACCACGGTTTATGAGAAATAAGATGTTGGCGTATCTCGACTTCAAACCTCTTAAAAACATTAGCGCCATTCTCTTTCATTATCCACCAGTGGGGCCTGGCCGTGATAACTCATGAAATTTTGCCTCGTGTTGCGACACGGTCGTATTGTTTTGTTCGACTTGATAAACTCCACCTCCTTCATGTGGCGAATACTTTCGGGAAAGTATTTGTCGTTGAAACGACTCTGGAACTTCTCCCGAGATATCTTGATCAATTTGGTTGAGAAAATTAGGTATACATCACCCATCTTGAGTGCGCCACTTACATGATGCAAAATTTAAATACAACTTATTAACATAAGCGTAGGTATGCAATCGACATAAGCGTGAGTTTAAATACAAATATAAATCTACTAGATATTATACAAACTTCGAACAAAAAGTCCTCATTCTGATTATTATCACACTATTTTTCTGAGAATAGTGAGGACTACTAATCTTATCTTGAGGACCATCACTTTCGTTTCCCAGGCTAAATCCCGGCTATATTATCATTTCACGAAGAAACGGTGAAAGAAAGGGTGAGCTCAATCAACTAGCCCGATAAAAATATTATGACTAAGATAATGCGAGAATAAATTATCAATAGTCTTGATAATATTAAGCGATAAAATACAATAGACAACCGGTTTAAGCTGCGGTGAATATCTCTGATCCATTAAAAAGTCAGTAGAAAATAAAATCTACTATCTTTTAGGTTTTAAAGGTTTTCATCCTTTGTTATAGGCGAGACTCGACTTTAATAAATATTCCACATCATCGAATCACCCTACACTTTTGGCGAGGATATTCTTTAGTATCCGACCACAATTATTCATACCTTACGGGCGAGAATATTTGTGTATTCATTAATAATTCATGATCATGCCAACAAGCATCCATCGATACTTTCTGACCCTTTGAGGATTTTTATCACATCATTTGTAACATTACGGTCGTGATTACATAGAATAGTCTCTGGTCGTAATCATACCAAGTCCATCATATGCTTGCACTACTGAACCCGAGATGACTTTCAAAAAAATATAAACATGAGGATGATGACAATGATATAAAATTGATAAAAAACAAGTTCAAAATTATTTTATCCGGGGAATTATTAACGTCAAATTATCGACATGATCTTTGTTTTGTAGAGTAAAATTCAAGAATGATCGGAAGAATATTTCCATGAAAGATCTTTGGATGAAGCATTGAATATCGAGGATATTCTACTAATTTCATGGAGTATAGAAGTCAAAGTTTTAACTTATTTGGGTATAATAAAGAATGGAATAACAAAAGAAATCACCGTAAATGCGATAGGCCTTACGCAGACGAGTTATTCAGCGAGAATAATAAATAACGGAACGGTCGGTGAAATTCACCGCAAGCGGGATGTTCAACGAGAATAATAAAGATGGAACCGGATCCGGTGTAAAAAAACACGATATTCAGGAGAATATTCAAAATGAACCCGGTAATAAAAACGGAACCGGTTCAACGATAATAAAAAAGGCGGAACCGGTCGGTGTAAAACACACGAGCGAGGATGTTCAGCGAGAATAATAAAAAAGCGGAACCGGTCGGTGTAAAACACTGCAGAGACGGGATGTTCAGCGAATAATAATAAAAAAAGCGGAACCGGTCGGGTGTAAAACACCTGAGACGAGGATGTTCAGCGAGAATAATAGAAGAATGTCACCAAGTATAGGGTAAACCCACTTATCGAGTTATTCAACGAGAATAATAAGCGATGGAATAACAACAGTTCTCTTCATGAATAAGAAAAGAATAACACCCACTTACATTTGGTAGGAGATTGAATCTTTACGGCGGATGTAGTAACAAAATACTCTTCTTCTTTCTCTCTTATTCTCTCTATACTTTCTCTCTCTATAAGCTTGAATGAATTAAGTGAAAAATAATGAAGCCCTAGGCCTCTATTTATAGAAGATTTCTAGCTTAGCTTTTCTTAGTGTGAAAAGCGAGTGGCTTGGCGGGTGGTTTGGCCTTTTGTAATGTGAAGCGACAAGTGGTTCGGCCTTTTGTAATGTGAAGCGACAAGTGGTTCGACGTCTAATGTAAAGGTAATTACTATTAAGAAGGTAAATACTATTAGCGAAGTAAATACTATTGGCGAAGGTAAATACTATTCACAAGGGTAATTCTTATTGTGAAGGTAAATCTTATTCACAAGGTAATTACTATTGTGAAGTAACTAAATACTATTCTATTGGCGAAGGTAATTACTATATTGGCGAAGGTAAATACTATTCACAAGGTAATTACTATTGTGAAGGTAAATACTATTCACAAGGAGTAATTACTATTGATGAAGGTAAATCTTATTGATGAAGAGACTCTTAGATGATGACATATGAGGCCCCCATAAAATAATCAAACTTACCACAAATCATTTTTCATCATATATTTAATCTTTCAATAATTATTAATCATTTATAACTTGTCGTCTCTCATTATTGATTTAATCTTATAACATATTATCTGAGATGATCTTTGTGACAATAATTGAATCAATAATATAAGAGATATGATCGTGATTCTTTGTGTGAATAATTGAGCGTAGGTGAGTGACTTCTCACGTAAGCATCGATAATCAATCTGAGTGTCTTCTTATGCGACCACAGCGTATTCTTGTACTTTTACCATAGGGTAGTTCAGCGGTTTTAACGGTAACACCTCCGTAGTTATTTTTATATAAAAATATTTTTGTCGTTTTCTCGATCAAACAATGATAATGTTGTGGGGTCCACCACCATGATTGAGCCATTATGCGAATATTCCTAAACAAAAGAATATTCCCAGAGCCAAACGAATATTTTATAACAACTTGCATACTTTGCAAAATTTATAAATATTACCCACAACTATAACATTATATCAAATTTATTCCATAATATTCAAAAATAATATTTATAGAAAAATTCATCTTTATTTATAAAAGGCTTTGGGGTCTTCTGACCTCCCTTAACATGAAATTTAAGCCCTCGAAATTAGAATGCGATACAGGTATGTCGAAGAGGTAAGGATACCTTGATTTCATTTGATTCTAACTCCCAGTCATTTCCTCGACATCGTGGTTCCTCCATAAAACTTTGACTTGAGGTATAACCTTGGGCGTAGAATATGTTCTTTCTTATCAAAATTTGAGCAGGAACCCTCTTAAATACGTCGAATCTTCCATTATTTAAATCGGTTCTAACTTCGATAATATGGTTGGGGTCTTTCACATATTTACGTAACATAGATATGTGAAAAGCGTTATGAACACGAGAGACATATTTGGCGGTAAAAGCGAGTCTATAGGCCCACGATTCCTACTCGATCGAGGATTAAAAATGGGCCAGATGAATCGAGGATTAAGTTTTCCTCTCTTTCCAAATCTTGTAACTCCTTTCCATGGAAGCGACTCTTAACAACACATGATCTCTATATATCGAATTCCGTCCTTTCGATGAAGATCGGCATAACTCTTTATATCGATTTTGTGAGGTTTTTATCGTTGTCGGATCATTTGAATCTTTTAAAAGTAGTCATACGTACCAACTCGGTCCCAACAACGTTGCTTCACCCACCTCGTCCCGGCATCTTTGAAGCGACACTTTCTTCCATCTGATGCTTGAATGGAGCCATGCGATACTTGCGATAAGCTGTTGTTGTGGAAAACTCCACGATGGTAAGAACTTGTCCCAACTCCTTGAAATCAAGGACCACGTCTCTTAATAGATCTTGAGAGTTTGAATAGTCCTCTCCATTGTCCGTCCGTCGCGGGGATGATATCTTAGAGAGCTAAATCGTGAAATCATGTGCCCATAGCTTTTTGCAAACTAACCCAAAATCGTGAAGTGAATCTTGGGTCTCGATCGAAAACTATGGATCTGGCATACCATGCGATCTTACAATCTCGTTTATGTACATCTGACGAAGGCGTTCAAGTGTATAAGTTTCTCGTGTCGGTAAGAAATGAAGCGGACTTGGTCGATCTATCAACAATGACCCAAATCGCATCGATGCCTTGAAAACCTTAGGAAGGCCGTGCTTGAAATCCATGGTAATGTGCTCCCTTCCATTACGGAATTTCAAGTGGTTCTGATGGACCTTTTGGTACTTGATGCTCAAAACTTTAACTTCGTTGACAAGTTAGACACCTTGAGATAAGCAGTATATCTCTCTCTCTTATATTGCTCCACCAAAATGTATGGCGAATATCATGATACATTTTGGTACTCCCGAGATGGATTGCAAATGGTGTGTTGTGCGCCTCCATCATGATATTATACTTTAAATCGAGTCGTTAGGAACACTGAAATGCAGAGTTGACTCGAAGTATTCCTTCTTCATCGATTCTTGCTTGGCGTAGCACCTTCTTGCACTTTCTTCCTCATCGCGCATCGGCTCGGTGCAGTAGCTTGGCGACTTTAACTTTATCAATTAAAATCGGTTCTACTTTCGTATACTACGCTTGTCATCACATCGTCGTCCACAGGTCTTTAATTCTATCTCCATCCTTTGCAAGTCACACAAAATGGGCCTTTGCGTTGACAATATCGCACTTTTACGTTTGCATATGATTTTCTACTTTCGATCGTCGGCTACCACGTTTGCTTTTCGAGGATGGTATTGGATGGTATGATCATAATCTTTCAGCAGTTCAAGCCAGCGTCGTTTATCGCGTGTTGAGTTCCTTTTGAGTGAAGAAATATTTGAGGCTTTTATGATCAAGTAAAGATCTCCACTTTCTCCCCATCTGAAGTAATGCCTCCAAATTTTAAGTGCAAAAACAACATTTTTGCCAACTCTAGATCATGAGTAGGATAATTCCTCTCATATTCTTTGAGTTGTCGCGAGGCATAAACTATAACTTTTCCATGTTGCATAAGAACACATCCCGACCCTTTGCTGAAGCATCATTTGTAGATGACAAATCCCTCAAGGCGGATGGTATTGTCGAGCAGTCTTTGAAATAAGTCTCTCTTGAGTTCTTGAAAACTCTTCTCACATTCTTAACTCAATAGAACTTTGTATCTTTCAAAGTCGGTGAGTCGATGGAATAGCGATTAGAAAAAATCCTTCCACGAATCTCAGATAATAACCCATTAAGCAAAAAAGCTACGTGCTTGATCCTTGATTTAGGTTGTTCCCGACTTTGAATAGCTTGATCTCTTTCTTTGGGTCAGCGGATATTCCATGACTTGATACCACGTGCCCCCAGGAATGCTACTTCTTGACGAACTTCGCATTTCTTGACTTGGCATAAAGCTTATATTCACGAAGCTTTTGGAGTGTCGACCTCAAGTGTTGCTCATGATCTTCCACGGCTTTTGGAATAAATAAGGATGTCATCAATAAAGGCGACCACAAAGTGATCTAAATATTCCTTGAATACTCGGTTCATCATATCCATGAAAGCGGCGGGGCATTAGTCGATCGAAAGGACATGACTAGGAATTCATAATGCCGTCTGGGGAGTTACGGCCGTCTTTGGAATGTCGGTGGTTCTAATCTTCAATTGGTGATATCCGGAGAGCGAAGATCGATCTTTGAAAAGAATTTGGCTCCTTACTTGGTGGTCGAAGCAGGTCATCAATACGTGGCAATGGATACTATTTTTGATGGTGGCGTGATTGACTCCAGATAATCAATACAAAATCGCATACTCCCCCATCTTTCTTCTTCACGAATAGAGCAGGGCACCCCCCGGAGAAGTACTAGGGAATAAATAAAGCCCGATGTCTAACAATTCCTGCGGTTGGGTCTTTAACTCACGAAGTTCATAGGAGCCATTCGATATGGGGCTTTGGAAATAGGTTTTGTCTGGGGTTCAAAATTCGATACAAAATTCAATTTCACGCTCTGGGGTAGGCGGGGAAGTTCTTGAGAAATCGTCGGGAAATTTATTAACAATAGGAATATCGTTTAAAAGCGGCGTATTTTTATTTAAATCGTGACATGAGCTAAGAAAGCTTGACATCCGTTTTTCAATAAGCGAATAGCTTTATGGCTTGAGATGGCCGTGATTGATTTTAATGGTTTGGTCGTTTGAATTAGCATAATAGGTTGATTAGGAATATGAAAGCTAACACCTTACTTACGAAAATCAATCAATTTTGCATGATAAGTAGTTAACGATCGATCCACAGAATCACGTCAAATCAAGTATTTTTAATGAAATAAGATCGACGGGTAATGTGAGGTGTGCTGGATTTGAACCAAACAAGACTTATAAGCGATTGGATGTAATGAAGGTTTCTCCCAGCGGAGTTTCCACGAGATAAGTCGAAGTCTAATTTCTCGGGTCAAATTAATCGATGGCGCAAGTAGGAGAAATAAAAAAAGAATGGGTAGAACAGGTATCAAATAAAGTATAGACTTCATTAGAGTTTATGATAAGCTTACGTGATGACCTCATTCGGTTCCTTGCTCTTTGGGAGGTCACACAAATGCTCTCTCTTGCACTTCTCTAGGTTTTGAATTTTACGGGATGGCCTTTGGTGCCTCCATCCTAGGCTGAATTTGTCTTGATGGCAACAAAATCGAGCTAAGTGACCTTCTCTTCCACAATTATAACATGCTTTGGAATGGCATGGCCTTGATTTGGGTGATGTGTCCCTCTCCTCGCATTTGAAGCATATGATGGGTGGTCTTTCTCCTTCCTTAACAATGGGTCTTTGGTCTTGGCGTCGTCTTTCCATCATTGTTGAATCTCCTTTTCTTGAAATGTCCATTCTTATTGTTTTGTACGATTACCACAAAAGTGGTTACCATATCGGCTTTGTTGATTCCCTCCACGCTTGTTGTCACTTCCTCGATGACTATTCTCATTTGGTATTATAATTTTTAATTTTGCTCTCTTTTTTAGTTGCGTTGACTCGTTATCGCTCCTCCACTAGCGAGAGCCTATTTACAACATCTCGAATACAAACCACGGTTTATGAGAAATAAGATGTTGGCGTATCTCGACTTGAACCTCTTAAAAACATTAGCGCCATTCTCTCTTCATTATCCACCAGTGGGGCCTGGCCAAGTGATAACTCATGAAATTTTGCCTCGTATTGCGACACGGTCGTATTGTTTTGTTCGACTTGATAAACTCCACCTCCTTCGTGTGGCGAATACTTTCGGGAAAAGTATTTGTCGTTGAAACGACTCTGGAACTTCTCCCGAAGATATCTTGATGCAATTTGGTTGAGTCGTTTCTGGAATTCCCACGATGTCCTTTCTCTCGCGCAACATAAAAAAGCGAAAGGAACCTTTTGCTCCTCGGAGCATCCCAGACATCAAATATCTTGGTAATCTGCTTTATCCATGCTTCCTTGAGAAGTGGTTTTGGCTCTCCCTTAAACTCGGTGGTCCCGGCTCCTTAAATTGTTTAGCGGTGGCCTTGAGAGTTTTTCAGTGTTTCCACCTACGTTTTGGGCGAGAATTCGCTCTACTTTCTTTGTTGCATAAATTACATAAAGCCTCTGAACATTTGATCATTTGTCATTTGGTCGGTGTTGTTGTTGTTTGTGAGGATTATCGCCTTCTTCGATGCACATTATCTTGATTATTGATATGTGGTGAATCAGCGATCGCTGCGCTCCATTCTTATTCTCAACATTCTCGGATGTCATTTTGAATCTTGCCACAAAACAAAAGGTTAATTGACGTATAACAAATTATCCTTATCTTGACCAACCAATAAAATATACACGTAAACTTAGGTAGGTCATCTACTAGCGAAGGTATTCCCGTCTCTCCCCTCTAGTACTATTCTCACATCTTAGCGGGGATCACATCCTACTAGCTACGATACCAAGCTTGTGGCGCCCCCCCAAAATTAGGTATACATCACCCATCTTGAGTGCGCCACTTACGTAGTGCAAAATTTAATCTGACTTATTAACATAAGCGTAGGTATGCAATCGACATAAAGCGTGAGTTTAAATACAAATATAAATCTACTAGATATTATACAAACTCGAACAAAAAGTCCTCATTCTGATTATTATCACACTTTATTTTACGAGAATAGTGAGGACTACTAATCTTATCTTGGGACCATCACTTTCGTTTCCCAGGCTAAATCCCGGCTATATTATCATTTCACGAAGAAAACGGTGAAAGAAAGGGTGAGCTCAACTAGCCCGATAAAAATATTATGACTAAGATAATGCGAGAATAAATTATCAATAGTCTTGATAATAATTAAGCGATAAAATACTGATAGACAACCGGTTTAAGCTGCGGTGGAATATCTGATCCATTAAAAAGTCAGTAGAAAATAAAATCTACTATCTTTTAGGTTTTAAAGGTTTTTCATCAACATTTATAAATTGAGACTCGACTTTAATAAATATTCCACATCATCGAATCACCCACACTTTTCTGACGAGGATATTCTTTAGTATCGCGACCACAATTATTCATGCACTTTACGGGCGAGAATATTTGTGTATTCATTAATAGTCATGATCATCGCCAACAAGCATCCATCGATGCACTCTGACCCTTTGAGGATTTTTTTATCACATCATTTGTAACATTACGGTCGTGATTACAAGAATAGTCTCTGTCGTAATAATCATACCAAGTCCATCCCATACTTCTTCTGAGCCCACGAGATGACTTTCAAAAAATATAAACATGAGGATGATGACAATGATATAAAAATTGATAAAACAAGTTCAAAAATTATTTTATCCGGGAATTATTAACGTCAAATTATCGACATGATCTTTGTTTTGTAGAGTAAAATTCAAGAATGATCGGAAAATATTTTCATGAAAGATCTTTGGATGAAGCATGAATATCGAGGATATTCTACTAATTTCATGGAGTATAGAAGTCAAAGTTTTAACCATTTGGGTATAATAAAGAATGGAATAACAAAAGAAATCACCGTAAATGCGATAGACCTTGCAGACGGAGTTATTCAGCGAGAATAATAAATAACGGAACCGAGTCGGTGAAATTCACAAAGCGGGATGTTCAAACGAGAATAATAAAGATGGAACCGGATCCGGTGTAAAACACGCGATATTCAGGATATAATAAAAAAGCGGAACCGAATAATAAAAAGCGGAACGGATGTTCAGCGGAATAATAAAAACGGAACCGAGATGTTCAGACGAGATGTTCAGCGAGATAATAAAAAAGCGGAACCGGTCGGGTGTAAAACACCTGAGAGCGAGGATGTTCAGCGAGAATAATAAAAAAAAAAGGAACCGGGTCGATGTAAAAAACCTGGTGTAAAACACAGAGATGTTCAGCGAGAATAATAGAAGAATGTCACCAAGTATAGGGTAAACCACTTATCTGAGTTTATTCAGCGAATAATAAGCGATGGAATAACAACAGATTCTCTTCATGAATAAGAAAGAATAACACCCCTTACATTTGGTAGGAGATTGAATCTTTACGGCGATGTAGTAACAAAATACTCTTCTTCTTTCTCTCTTATTCTCTCTATACTTTCTCTCTCTATAAGCTTGAATGAATTAAGTGAAAAATAATGAAGCCCTAGGCCTCTATTTATAGAAGATTTCTAGCTTAGCTTTTCTTAGTGTGAAAAGCGAGTGGCTTGCTTGCGTGTTTTTGGCCTTTGTAATGTGAAGCGACAAGTGGTTCGGCCTTTTAATGTGAAGCGACAAGTGGTTGACGTCGGTAAAGGTAATTACTATTAAATACTATTAGGTAAATACTATTCACGAGGGTAAATACTATTGAAGGTAAATACTATTCACAAGGGTAATTCTTTGTGAAGGTAAATACTATTCACAAGGGTAATTACTATTGGCGAAGGTAAATACTATTCACAAGGTAATTACTATTGTGAAGGTAAATACTATTGGCTGAAGGTAATTACTATTGGCGAGAGAAGGTAAACTTATTGATGATGAAGACTCTTAGATGATGACATATGAGCCCCCCATAAAATAATCAAACTTACCACAAATCATTTTTTTTTTACATATTTAATCTTTCAATAATTATTAATCATTTATAACTTGTAAATCTCAATTATTGATTTAATCTTATAACATATTATCTGACGATGATCTTGTGACAATAATTGAATCGATAATATAAGAGATATGATCGTGATTCTTGTAGCAATAATTGAGCGTAGGTGAGTGACTTCTCACGTAAGCATCGATAATCATCTCTGAGTGTCTTCTTATGCTGACCATATTCTTTATTCTTTGTTCACTTTTACCATAACCCTCGTAGTTCAGCGGTTTTAACGGTAACACCTCCGTAGTTATTTTTATAAAAATATTTTTTTTTGTTTTCTCGATTTCTCGATCAATAATTGTGTTGTGGGTCCCACCATGATTGAGCCGTTATGCGAATATTCCTAACAAAAGAATATTCCCAGATGAAGCCAAACGAATATTTTATAACAACTTGCATACTTTGCAAAATTTATAAATATTACCTGATAACTATATCATTTATTCCATAATATTCAAAAATAATATTTATAGAAAAATTCATCTTTATTTATATTAACTTCTTAAATAATTATTCTTCCTTTTATGGTGTGACCCTTTAGGTTCTCCATATTAAACCTATTGTGAATAAATCAATTAGAACAATTCTAATCTTATTTAAATAAATAAATTAAATAATTAATTTATTTAAATAAATAATATTTATTCTACAATAGGGATAAGCCTCCCAGCGATCAATCGACTTTCCGGATAATATAGATTCCAACATTAATCATTAAAGAACCTTTGAGTAAATAGTTACTTAAATGCAATTCAATCCTTCCACCATACAATGTCCCAATTAAATATAAGACATGGAATTCTTTGTCAAGTCTTATTTTATTTAATTATATGTATTTCGACTCTTAAATGCACAACTCCAAATAATGCAAATTAGAAACTCCTTTCTAATTTCATTCTCGCCGCCCAAGGACTCTTTGGTTGTCATTTATCGAATCACATAGGACATTTCTCTTCTTTATTAGAAGTGGTAGATTCTTTATTGATCATACATTATCTCCATGTACAACTTATTATACCCAAGCATACCCTTTGATATACCCTAAGGGTCTTAAGGAATAAGTCAAAGTATAACTCATCATACACAAGATACTATGATGATCTCAAGTCCAAGGATTACTTGTACTACTATCACTACTGAATTTCTATTGACAGAAAATAAAACTCCATTAGGTATTCCTTAGCGAGCCACGCTCGATGAACTTATTCTCTAATAAGCACCTACATACTTTACACACCACACAAAATGATCATGAGATCAATCATCCTCATCCAACGAAAAGCAAGCGATGTACCAATCTATCCGGATTCACTAATCCCCAATTTAGTAATCCAATGATTGGGAACTATTTTAGTTTTAAGCTTTCTAAGAATTTAGATCTCATTAGAATGATCATCATCATTATTCTAAAAGCATTACTTAAAACTATATGTTTATCACATATTATAAAACAAAGATCATGTAGATAATTAAAAGCCTTTAATAAATTAATACTTTTTATTAATAAATGAATAAGATTGTTACAAAGTATATGCTTTATCATCAAACATGATTGGCTTGTGTGCATACTACTTTCACAAATATCTTGGTAATCTGTTTTATCCATGCTTCCGCCAGAAGTGGTTTTGACTCTCCCTTAAACTCCGGTGGTCCCAACTCCTTGAATTGTTTAGCTGTGATCGCCTCGAGATTTTTCCGTGTTTCCACCCACGTTTTGGATGCGGAGTCGCTCTCGCTTTCTTTGTTGCATAAATTACGTATAAAGCCTCTGAACATTTGATCATTCATCATTTGGTCGGTGTTGTTGTTTGTTTCATGAGGATTGTCGCCTTCGATGCACATTATCCTAATTATTGATATGTGGTGAATCAACGATCGCTCAAGCTCCATTCTTATTCTCAACATTCTCGGATGTCATTTTCGACATCGCCACAAAACAAAAGGTTAATTGACATGTAACAAATTATCCCTATCTTCCCACCAACCAATAAATAAAGACATAAACTTAGGTAGGTCATACTAGCGAAGGTATTCCCCTCTCTCCCTCCTAGTACTATTCTCACATCTTAGCCGTGGATCATATCCTAAGCTCGATATTCAACCGTGACGCCCCCAAAATTAGGTATACATCACCCATCTTGGGTCGCCACTTACATGGTACGTAATTTAAATACAACTTATTAACATAATCGTAGGTATACAATACGACATAAATCGTGAGTTTAAATACAAATATCGCTCTACTAGATATTATACAAACTCAAACAAAAATCCTCATTACAATTATTATCACACTATTTCACGTAATAATGAGGACTACTAATGCTATCTTCAGACCATCACTGCTTTCCCAGACTCGTCCCAAATATATTCTCATTTCACAAGAGAAAAAGGTGAAAAAGGGTGAGCTCAACTAGCCCGATAAGAAATATTATGACTAAGATAATGCGAATAAATTATCAATAGTCTTCAACAATGTTAAACCGATAAAATACAATAGATAACCAGCTTTAATCTGCGGTGAATATCGCAATCCATTAAAAGAGTCAAGAAAATAAAGTCTACTATCTTTTAGGTTTTAAAAGGTTTTTCATCATCATTATAAATTGAGACTCGACTTTAATAAATATTCCACATCATCGAATCACCCCGCACTTTTCTACCAAGGATATTCTTTAAGATCACGACCACAATTATTCATGCACTACGGGCCAAGAATATTTGTGTATTCATTAATGGTTATGATCATGCCAACAATCATCCATCAATGCACTACTACCATCGAGGATTTTTACCACATCATTTGTAACATTACTAAGCATGATTACACCGAATAGTCTCGGTCATAATCATACCAAGTCCATCTATGCACTACAGCCACGTATGACTTTAAAAATATAAACATGAGGATGATGACAATGATATAAGAATTCAATAAAACAAGTTCAAGAATTATTTTATCCGGGGAATTATTAACGTCCAAATTATCAACATGATCTTGTTTTGTAGAGTAAAATTCAAGAATGATCGGAAGAATATTTTCATGAAAAGATCTTTGGATGAAACGCAAATATCAAGGATATTCCACTAATTTCATGGAGTATAGAAGTCAAAGTTTTAACCAACTGGATATAATAAAGAATGGAATAACAAAAGAAATCACCATGCATGCGATAAACCGCATGCATGTGATATTCCAATGTAATAATAAAGATTTTAACCAGTCCGTGTAAAACACACAGAATGTGATGTTCCAACAGAATAATAAAGATTTTAACCAGTGTCCGTGTAAAACACATGAGCAGGATGTTCCAATGTAATAATAATAAAGACGGAACCGTGTCCTGTAAAAACACATGCATGTGATGTTCCAATGAATAATAGAAGAATGTCACCAAGTATAGGGTAAACCACTTATACAAAGTTATTCCAATGAATAATAAGCAATGGAATAACAACAGCTTCTCTTCATGAATAATAAAGAATAACACCCCTTACATTTGGTAGGAGAGATTGAATAACGCAAAGAAGCAGTAGTAACAAAATACTCTTCTTCTTTCTCTTATTCTCTCTATACTTTCTCTCTATATAGCTTGAATGAATTAAGTGAAAATAATGAAGCCCTGAGGCCTCTATTTATAGAAGATTTCTAGCTTAGCACCGCCGTGATGAAAAGGCAAGTGGCTTGACGAATCGGTTTGGCGCTCAGTAATGTGAAACGACAAGTGGTTCGACGTCTGGTAAAGGTAATTACTATTAACGAAGGTAAATACTATCGACGGCTGGTAAATACTATTCACAAGGATAATTACTATCGACGAAGGTAATTACTATCGACGAAGGTAAATACTATTCACAAGGGTAATTACTATTGACGGAAGGGACTCTTAGATGATGACATATGAGCCCCCCATAAAATAATCAAACTTACCACAAATCATTTTTTTTCATCAACACATATTTAATCTTTCAACGATTATTAATCATTTATAACTTGTCGTCCCAATTATTGATTTAATACTATAACATATTATACGATGATAATCGTGACAATAATTGAATCAATAATATAAGAGATATGATCAAAGAATTATTGTAGCAATAATTGAGCATAAATGAGTGACTTCTCACGTAAGCATCAATAATCAATACCGTAGTGTACTATCGCAACTACGCCAGACATCGTATTTTTACCACCGGGTAGTTCAACGGTTTTAACGGTAACACCTCCGTAGTTATTTTTATAAAATATTTTTGTCGTTTTCTCAATCCGAATGATAATTACATTATGGGGGTCCACCAATGATTGAGCCATTGTACGAATATTCCTAACAAAAAAGAATATTCCCCACCAAACGAATATTTTATAACAACTTGCATACTTTCTGCAAAATTTATAAATATTACCTACAACTATAACATTATATCAAATTTATTCCATAATATTCAAAAATAATATTTATAGAAAAATTCATTTTTATTTATAAAAGCTGGGGTCTTACAAATGATGGCTTAAGAATCACTTGATTTGGAGTTAATATGACTGAGTTACGAATTTTTAATACTAGGGCTGAAAATAAAGGCAAGTATTAGAACATGTTGCGGTTTTCAGCAATTTAAGGCATGAAAATAATGTCAAATAACTTCTCTTCCACTTCATAATTGTAGAGAACGAAAAAAAATATGAATAAATAGGTTTTGGATTCAGTTAATTCCGATATCAGGTGAATTAATTTTAATTTTTTTAAAGGACTACAATACATATAAATATTATATTAAAAAATTCAACTAATCAAATTAGAATAGAATTAGAGTTATATCTCTACTTCTTAAATATAACAATGAAACAATATGAGTTACCAAAAATCTAATGATTCTTTAAGTTTAATAAAATCAATTATTAAATTATTTATTAAAAAATTAATTTTTAAATAAAATAAAAAATAATAACTTATCTTTCCTAACTCAACTAAATTTTTAAAAAATAAAATTAATATTTAATAATTAACAAAAATCCAGTTATGCCCAAAAATAAAATTAAATAAAAATAGATAACTTTAAGGCACTATGGTAAACAAACGAAAGAAAAAGGTGGGAGCATGTATGAAATAACAAAGCTACTATTACATAAAAAACAATCATATAATATTCACATATACATGCATACTGTGAGTCTCCGCATGATATGTGAAACTCGCAGTATACATATGTATATATGAGTATTATGTTATTTTTTTTATGTGATAATAGTATTATTTGCGAAACAATCTCAAGTCGGTAGTTAACATAATGTGACATGGGCTCTAGAAGGCTGAGATCATGAATTTAAAAATTTATAGAAGTGGAAATGTAGTAACACTGACCTGTATACGAAAAACAATTAAAAATATATAATAAAAAAAATAAAAAAAAAGAAAAGAAAAAGGGCATGTTGAGAGTCATAAGTGCAGCCCGACCTTTCCTCCCTCACCATCCCAGCTGGCTGCCTTTGTCTAACCATTTTTCCTCTCTCTAATATATGTGTGTGTGACCATTAATGTTGTTGGAGATCCCCCTATTCCTCCAGCCTGATGTATAAGCATACAGTTACTCTCTGACATCAATCACTACTAATGTAGTGGTATATGCAGCAATACTAAGTATTTAGATTTATACTAGTAAATTAATAGAAATAGGCCCTCCTCGGCTAGCTCCTTCATCAGTACATAACCAAATTCACAAATTTTACTAACTTGTTAGTACCATGATTACGGGGAATATTTAATTTTGGAACTACGATTTAAAAATAATAAGTTGAATAATATGTTGATTAGTACTTACTGTTATAAATTATTTAAATAAGAAAATGATATTTATTATTTAATAAATAGTTATTAAAAGGTAGTTATTAAAAAGAAGTTGTTGGTAGTTATTAGTTGTTGTTGGTAGTTATTTTCTATAATAAATATATGAATTTTTATATTGTTAAAGTGCTAATTTTTGTTGTTAAAACTCTTATTTCTCTCTCTAAATTATCAAATTCTTATCTCTCATATTTCTACTTTGAAGTTTTTCATTATTTGCTGAATGCAAAACTTCTCAAGGCTTGCCATATCCACTAAGGTTATTTGCATTCATCTTATAGCAATCTCAAGAAGGAGAGGGAGCAAATATTGCTTTTAGGAAAGCGATTTTACGCGTTTCAAGCCATTTTTCTACTTCAAATTTATTTGTGTTCTTGGTTCTTTTATTAATTTTCATATTTTCCTATCAATCTAAAAGCAATATTTTTTCTTGCTATTTAAAACACCATTCAAATACCATGGAATCTTCAAACACCATCAAACTCATGAACCAAGATTTTGTTCGACTTGATCGTTTTGATGGAACCAACTTCACAAGATGGAAGGACAAATTGATTTTCATGCTTACCACCTTGAAAATCTTCTATGTTCTTGACCCAAACCTTACTCCCATTCCTCCACAAAATGATGATTCAACCGAATTGAAAGCACAAAGACAAAAAAGACAGGAAGATGAAGTCATGTGTCGTGGACATATTCTTAATTCACTTACGGATCGCTTATATGATCTGTACACGGTCGAGCCTTCTGCCGCAAAAATTTGGAAGGCTTTAGAATTTAAATATAAGACCGAAGAAGAAGGTACGAAAAAATTTCTAATAACAAAATATTTTGAAATGAAATTTGTTGATAACTTGCCTATTTTGGTGCAAGTACACGAGTTGCAAGTCATTGTGAATCAACTGAGAGCAGCGAAGATTGAACTTCTTGAACCATTTCAAGTAGGAGCAATAGTGGCAAAATTGCCTCCATCTTGGAAAGGTTATAGGAAAAAAAATTCTTCATGATTCCAAGGAGTACACTTTGAAAGACATTCAAAAACATCTTCGAATCGAAGAGGAGACGAGGGTGAGATATGAGAATGAAAATTCTTATGATGGTAATAATAAGGCAAATGTTGTGAATAAGCCCTCCAACAATTCTTATAAAAGAAAAAATGGCAAAAGGAATTTTTTAGGTCCTAAAAAGGATCAAGAAAAATTCAAGAAGTCTAAGAATGGAGGATGCTTTGTGTGTGACAAACCAGGACATTATGCAAGAGAATGCAGATTTAAGAAGACCCAAAAAGCAGAGATTAATTCGTTGAAGGAAAGTGATGATATTGTTGCTACTGTGAGTGAAATCAACGCTATTCAAGGAAAAGTAACCGGTGGGTGGTATGACACATGTGCAACAGTCCATGTGTGTTATGATAAATTTCTTTTTAAGACCTATAAACATATTGATGATGGGCAAGAAATTCAAATGAGAAATGAGAAGAGGTCTAAAGTGATAGGCAAAGAAAATGTGGAACTTGTCTTCACTTCAGGCAAGAAAGTGACTCTCACCAATGTTCTCCATGTTCCAGATATGAATAGAAATCTTGTTAGTGGGGATCTTTTGGGCAAACCAGGTATTAAATCTGTATTCGAATCGAGAAAGTTAATCTTGTCCCTAAATGGTAATTTTGTTGGAAAAGGCTATTCTAGTGATGGAATGGTCAAACTCTCAATTGTATCTAATGATTCTATTAATAATAAGAATAATGATTCTGTTTATATGGTTGACTCAATTTCTTTATGGCATAATAGACTTGCACATGTAGGTTTAAGTACTATGAAAAGAATGGTTAAAAATGGTTTAATATCTTATAATGTAAATGACTTTAAGAAATGTGAGTTATGTGTTAAATCCAAGATGATAAAGAAGCCATTTAAAAGTGTTGAAAAAAAACACTAGTTTATTAGAATTAGTACATTCTGATATTTGTGAATTAAATGGCATGTTAACTAGAAGTGGCAATAGGTATTTTATAACATTTATTGATGATAGTTCTAGATATACTTATGTATACTTGTTAAAAAATAAAAATGAGGCATTTAGTGTGTTTAAGAACTATAAAGCAGAAGTTGAGAATCAGTTAGGAAAGAAAATTAAAATACTTAGAAGTGATAGGGGAGGTGAATACTTTCCTAATGAATTTAATGCATTTTGTGAAGAAAATGGCATAATTCATGAATGTACTGCTCCACGAACACCAGAACAAAATGGATTAACCGAAAGACGTAATAGAACTTATTTGGAAATGGTTAATGCTATGTTATTGCATGCTGAATTATCTTTTAATTTGTGGGGTGAAGCTTTACTTTCTGCTTGTCATATACTGAATAGGATTCCTATGAAAAGAAATCATATGTCTCCATATGAGTTATGGAAGGGACGAAAACCCAACATTGGATATTTTAAAGTGTGGGGGTGTCTTGCATATTATAAAAACAATGATCCAAAGAGGACCAAGTTGGGGCCTAGAGGGATCAAATGTGCTTTTGTAGGATATGCATCGCATAGTAAAGCATATCGGCTTTTAAATTTAGAGTCAAATGTCATTATTAAATCCAGAGATGTTGAATTCTTTGAAAACTTATTAACTAAAGGTAATAGGTTTCAAAACCCACCTAGTGGTGAAGCACTAGGAGAACCATCTCAAGAGATTGTTGAGCAACCTAGTTCACAAATGATTGGTCATCAATCAAATGAACAAAGGAAAAGTAAAAGGGTACGAAAAGCAAAATCTTTGGGACCGAATGAGATCGACTCTCAACATATTTCTTTTTTCCTTGTAGAAGGTAATAGAGATGAAGTTGTGAGAACAATCCCTATAGTTCTTCAAGTGGAAGATGACCCAAAGACGTTTAAAGAGGCTATGGCTTCTAGAGACGCTATTTTTTGGAAGGATGCTATTAGAGATGAAATGGATTCTATAATATCAAACCACACTTGGATGCTTGTTGATTTGCCTTCTGGTTCTAAATCTATTAGCTGTAAGTGGGTGTTTTGTTGAAAGTATCATACCTATGGTACTTTGCACACCTATAAGGCTAGGTTAGTTGCCAAAGGTTTTCGACAAAAACAAGGTATTGACTATTTTGACACATATGCACCAGTAGCAAGAATAACTTCAGTCCGAATAATGTTTGCATTAGCTTCAATTTATAACTTATATGTTCATCAAATGGATGTCAAAACGGCATTTCTTAATGGAGATCTCGATGAGGAGGTCTATATGGAACAACCAGAAGGGTTTGTCCTACCAGGAAATGAACATAAAGTTTGTAAATTAGTCAAGTCTTTATATGGTTTAAAACAAGCAACTAAACAATGGCATGAGAAATTTGATAAAACTGTTTTATCATATGGTTTTAAACATAATGTAGCTGATAAATGTGTTTATATCAGAACTTGTGATAATTATGTCGTGTTAATTTGCTTGTATGTTGATGACATGTTGATTGTAAGCAATCACATGGATGAAGTTACAGAAACGAAGAGGTTTCTGTCTTCTACATTTAAGATGAAGGATCTTGGACAAGTGGATACAATCCTTGGTATCAAGGTAAAAAGAAATAGTGGGGGATATGTATTGAGTCAATCTCATTACATTGAGAAAGTGCTGAAAAAATTCAGTCACTTAAAATTTAAAGAAGTAAGTACTCTTTTTGATCCATGTATCAAGTTAATCAAGAATGATGGAAGAGCAGTAGCTCAATTAGAGTTTGCTAGTGCTATTGGAAGTCTTATGTATGCAACGCAATGCACAAGACCGGATATAGCATTTGCGGTTAGTAAACTCAGTAGATTTACCAGTAACCCAAGTATTGAGCATTGGAAGGCCATTGGGAGAGTTCTTGGATACCTTAAGAGAACTAAAGATTTAGGCCTACAATATTCAAAGTTTCCTGGTATATTAGAAGGATATACCGACGCTAGTTGGATATCGAGTTTGGGAAAAAATAAATCCACTACAGGTTGGGTGTTTACCTTAGGAAGAGGTGCAATTTCTTGGAAATCCAAGAAACAAACTTGTATAACACACTCAACTATGGAGTCAGAATTTGTTGCTTTAGCAGAAACTGGAAAAGAAGCTGAGTGGCTGAGGGATTTTCTTATAGAAATTCCGTTGACTTCTAAGAGTATAAGTTCTGTCTCAATTCTTTGTGATAGTCAAGCCACTTTGGCTCGAGCATATAGTGAGACATACAATGGAAAGTCAAGACATATTAGTCTTCGACATGATTATGTGAGGAAATTAATCAAGGATGGGATTATTTCGCTCACATATGTAAGATCTAGTGGGAATTTGGCCGATCCATTCACCAAACCTCTGTCGAGAGATATGGTGATAAAAACCTCAAATTTAATGGGGGCTAAAACTCCTAAATTAATTCACCAATAACGGCAACCCTACCTAACACTATGAAATGAGTAGTTTTAGGTTCAAAGGGTAACAAGTTATTGAAAAGTGAATGCTCAGTACTTAAACTAGTATGGCCACTTGAGATAAAAGTATTGGTTGCCATAGTTAGAGGGTTGAGATTTAATATCTTAATGAAGTTCAGTTAGTGGAACAAGTGTCTAAAATATGGCAAAGACACTGAAAGAACCTCACTTATATGAACTTAGAAGTGGTGCCGCTTCGATTGAGATTTGGAGTTTATCTCATAAAAGTTTATCATGAATGTTGGATCAGCTCATGGCCTTACGAGAGCTGAGCGTGTGATTGTGTGGAATATGAGAATTCCTTATGTTTATGTGTGTGATGTCATCGACATTGTCACAAAGAATAACAAGTTCAAAGCTTTCATGCTATTTGGGATTTTGACTTTGTTTTATGGCATTTACACTAAGGTAATATTCAAATCGAAAGATATATTACTGTATTCATAAACATAGTTTGATTTTTTGGAGAAATTTTCATATTTGAATAAGTGGGGGATTGTTATAAATTATTCAAATAAGAAAATGATATTTATTATTTAATAAATAGTTATTAAAAGGTAGTTATGAAAAAGAAGTTGTTGGTAGTTATTAGTAGTTATTGGTAGTTATTTTCTATAATAAATATATGAATTTTCATATTGTTAAAGTGCTGATTTTTGTTGTTAAAACTCTTATTTCTCTCTCTAAATTATCAAATTCTTATCTCTCATATTCCTACTTTGAAGTTTTTCATTATTTGATAAATACAAAACTTCTCAAGGCTTGTCATATCCACTAAGGTTATTTGCATTCATCCTATAGCAATCTCAAGAAGGAGAGGGAGCAAATATTACTTTTAGGAAAGCGATTTTACGCGTTTCAAGCCATTTTTCTACTTCAAATTTATTTGTGTTCTTGGTTCTTTTATTAATTTCCATATTTTTTTAACACTTACTTGATTATATTACAGTTTACAATTAGTTAGGGCGTAATTACAGTTTACAAACTTTGATAATTGGTGGCGTGGACGAATATTGGCGTTAACACACCTTATTTCATTTGGTCGTTAATTTCTACCACTAATCATTCAACTTAGAATCCACTGATTACTTTAAAAAAGAGCACTCCGAATATGCATGTTAAGACAAAGTTGAAGCATTGCCTAGCTATATGAGGACAGAAGAAATTTGTCACCGAGTTACCTAAAATACGTACGTACCCCCGCCGAAGGTCAGTCAATTTGAGACAGTGATCAGAAAAGAACCCCACCTGACATTATTGAGATGGGAGTTGGCAGAAGCTAGCAGCTGAAATCAGTGGATATATATTATAGATCTTGTGAACAAAAATATTAATGAGCAAGAGATTACATTGATATTAAAGCCCACTACCAATAATGCATGCGATATTAATATATAGAAAAGAAAAGAAATTGCATATGCATGTCAAAATTGTTATTTGATTATGCCTTTTATTACTATGGAAAAAAGAAAAGAAAAAGAGAAAGTGATTAAAGAGAGAAGAAAACGGTAAAAGACTCTCATGGAGTCAGTCAGTCACAGTCATCTCTTATCTAGCAAAAAGTAAGGATCGTTACAGGCAAAACCCAAGCACACCACATAGTGGACCCGTGGGATTGTTGAAGAATATATAGCAGTACGGTGAAGCCTGTATGCGCGGGCGTATGACTTGGTCCAATTTCTTAGTCATCTTTGTGTTCATCTCTTTTTTCTAATTAAATTATTAAACCCAAGCCAACATGCACTAATATACACAAATAAAGTTTTCAAAATAGATGATATGAGACTGTCAAAATTATAAATTTTGGAGCATAATTAATCAATCTATCACATAAAAAAGGTCCAATATATTTACATACATATTATATATTATGGGCCCCTCGCTAATACGCGTGCGTACATGATATATATACATGTGTATATCAGTATTATATGATTTTTTTATGTGATAATAGCATTATTTGAGTCTGAATTGATGTGACCCAAAAATTTTGTTGTCATTTATCAATTGAGGACAAATTTGCTTGTTCGATAATTAGTGTTATAGTTTGATAAGCCAACTCATTTGCTTTATTCTCTCTTTTTTATAGAAAGAGTATTATTTATACAAACATATATTTTAATTTCATGTATAATCTAAAAATAATAAATTATTAATTTAGTATTATAGCATGATAATAAAATAATTAATTTGACCATTTTTATAAAAATGAATGAATGACCGACAAAAAAACTTTTTTCTTTTATTTTTCTTGATGGATGGAAGGAACTAGGAAGGAAGGAAGGGGCATTATATATAACTCGGCAAACTAATAATGGAATATGATTTTTGTAACTTTGTGTATAAAAAGTATTATTCCATCATTAATTAAATTATTACCTTTTCTCTATCAACTCAGTCGTCATTCATTCCAAAAGTGAACGTGAACTGATTAAACAAATGAATCAATTTTTATTTTGGACAGTATTATTTGTAATTTATAATTTCCAGAACGTGTATCGTCTTGTAGTCTAAAAGAGTGGTAATAGCAAAACAGAAAAGATGGCATGGCATGACAGTGTCAGATATTTGAAAAGAATCACGTGAAAGCCAAACAGATAGCAGCCAAAGAGCAACAGCCGAATTAAGAAAACAATAGACAACCCATCCAACCCAAACCCAACCCATTAGGCATGAGCGGTTAAATAATGCTGTTATCACATAAAAAAAATATATTGTACACACATATATATTGCAGACTCCACATATTAGGTGGAATCCACAGTATACATATAAGAATTATGTAACAATTTTTTAGGTGATAATAATATTATTGTTAGGTTGTTTTGTGTTTGCTTCTCCATCCAAAACAAGTAAATTATGTATTCCATCTCCAAGAATAATTACTTTTACATTTTTAACCACAAACAAAAGAAAACAAAACAAAATTCAATTGAACCCAACCACTAGCGTAGCTACTCACGGTAGAGCACAACCATGTCTTGAAAAACCGAGTCGCGACCGCTCCAAGTCGAACTCCAACAAGAACCCTTGTTGCATTAAATTCCCAATCACTGAAAACCCAGACGGCGAAGTCACTGGCTGTAAAGCCAAGCACTTCACGTCCTCCGCAGTGTCAAGAAAGTAGTTACCCGGAGGTGGCGAGAATACTGACTCACCAACGAGTTTGAAACTCAGTCTCGGTAGACTCAATTTTGACACTCCTGACATGTTTAAACAAAGATCAAATCCAGTGGTCGGCTCATCTGGGCTAGGAACCTTAATGCGCCGTCGAAACTCTTTTAAGATCCGACGGTAAGCCGGATCAGCTAAAAATGTTAGGGTTGTACCCGAGTCCACAACACTTCCTCCATTGCCCAGCTCATCGATGGCCCAAACCGAAGGGCTTATCCGTAATTTGATGTCGTCTACAAATACGCTTTCAATTCCGATATAGTAAAATGTCGGGGATAGGGCGTTGATTTGTAGGGGAGTGTAGCTCGTTTTAAGTGCCGTGACGTTTTCGGCCCCGCCGATTAAGAGAAAGCTCGTCGGAGGTGGAGACAGTGCGTAGTCCATGAGACAATAAGAGAACTTGTTACCATAACGGCGGCCCAATTGCGATGCTAACGAGATGGGCCCACGGCCCAGTCCTATCACGCCGTGTGCTCCATTGAAACTTGGCCCGGATACGCTCGGGCCGGATATTTGGAAGCTGCAACCAAACGCTAGCCTGTGGTGTTTGACTTCAGTGCCTGAGCTGGTATTAAACGTGGTCGTTTCGCGGGAAAAGAAGCCACTTGTGAGGGAGCCGTCCGAATAAGAGTACTCGTAGCGGCAGGGGCTGTGGAGGTGCGTGTGATTACAAGGGGAGTGTTTGGGGTGGGGGACGAGTCGACACGACGAGTCGAAACAGTGGTGGGGAGAGAATGTGGAGGAGTGGCGGGCCAGGAAGGCGGAGTTAGGTGGATGAGAGGAGCAATTGCGGCAGGCTGAGCAGGTGACCCAGACCAGGTCACTGCCGGTGTCAGCAACGAGGAGGAGGCGCTGGGGAGGGTTGCCGATGCGGAGGTCGACGAAGTATTGGCCGGAGCCTGTGGATGCGCCGGAGGTGACAGGGAGCTGAGGGGAGCTGCGGCGGTGCAAGGCGGAGAATAGGGAAGAGAGGCGATGGGTGTCGGAAGAGAAAGATTGAATTGGGTTTGGGGGAAATGGATCTTTGTGGAGGAGTGGGAGCTTGAGATAGTATCGATCGTCGGCGGCAGTGCTGGTGGTGGTGGTAGAAAGAGAGAGGAGGAGATAGAAAATGGGAAGGCGAGAGAGTGATGGGGAGTTGAGTGGGAGTATCCTCACCATTACCATTTGTGTGGTAGAGTAGTTGTTTGTTTAGGTTCTTACCCTCACTCAGGTGTAAAGACGGGAGAGGGAAGAGAGGAGAGAGAGAGTTGCTTTGACAGAAATGAACGTATTATATATGTATGTATTCATTTGAATGTGGTATTTCAATACGTATATTATTAATCAGATCGGGTACGGTGCAGAGAGAGAGATTTGCGGAAGGGAATTGGAAAAGGGTAGTCGTGGGTTTGGGCTTTGTTTTTATAAAAATAGGGTAAAGCTGCAAAGATGCTCCTTATGTTTTATTTCGAATAGTCACTTACATTTTGATTTTGACGTTATAAAATTTAGATTAATTGTACTCTTGCGTTTAATGGACGTGCCACATAGACATGTGACTGGCATTTGGACTAAACAAATTTTTGTTACCAAAAAATTTAGATTCATTTTTTCTCAATAACTTTCTGCTTTCGAGCTTTGAGTAAAAAAAAAAAAAAAAAATTTAAATTGTAATGTAAAAAGAAAATGTAGAAAAGTTAAAATTTTCTTTTTTATGTTGTTTTTAGTTTTTAATGAAAAAAAAATAAAAATTTAAAATTGAGATACGAAAGTTGTAATTTAAAATTTATTATATTAAAATTGAGGATAATATGGGAATTATAAAAATATTACTTATTCCAATTTCTTTTTCGCTTCAAATCGGAATCAATTTTGAATCTGAAAACTTTGATAGAAAAGTGGTAAGTTTTCTATCCATTTTTTTTTCTTTTCCGTTTATTAAAAAACTCAGAAACATAAAAATTAGAAAGAAAACTTAATTTTTCTGTCCATTTCTTCTTCTTTTTTCTGTTCATTTTAAAACTCAGAAACAGAGCATAAAGTTTCACCCTCCGTTCCAAAATTAAGACTATTGACAGATCAACAACAACAAGTAGTCACCCAGTTAAACTGGTTTCAGATATGTGTATTTGTAGGTTTAATGTTCATCTTTTTTAAATATCAAATTTGTGATTGGGCTCGTGATAAAATTCCATCGCTGCCGGCAAAGTCAGTCTTGGGCTCGTCAGATTCTGGAGTTGTGTTGGGTCTTGATCTATGATCTGAGAAGAATGAGTTTAGAAAGAGAAAATGGATCTTATCACAATAAATATTCACATGTAAGCGGAGTTAATCTAAGTGGTATGTCTGTTAGGGGCATATGCATATTTGACTTAAATTTTGTAACGTCAACTTCCATTTTGAAAGAAAAAAAAAGAAATTCAAAACGACTTCGGGATAAATATCAGGAGTATTTTTACACCTTTACTCTATAAAAATATGTTGGGTAAAAAACTTGGCTTAAATATAGTTTTGACCTTGTAATTTTTGTTATAAAAAATAATTTTAATATTTATATTAATTTTTTTTGGAATTTTGAAATAAAATTTTAAGATCAAATTTATTAAGTAGCACGTCACAACACTATAAGAAAGATTAAATACACCTATGCTCAAATACGTTATTGAGAAGTTTCGAAAACTAATAATACAAGATATATAATTTTTTGGAATAATGAGAGAAATTAGGGGTGATATAAGAAAATAGAAAATTTATTCTCTTAAAAAATTACAAACAATAAATAAATTAGAATGATTTTTATTTCATAAAAGATCTATTTACCTTTTGGGTAAAATCACATTAATTTCCGATGTCATAATAAGATTTGGAAAAATTATGATACCACTTTTATGCCAAATATCCAAAAAGATTAAGTTGTGGTAGAATATTATGACTTTTATTACCACCAACATATTATTATGTTATATACACAAATTACTACTACTATTATTTCAAAAGATGCCTTTTGATGGTAATCTCGAACTTGCATGGTGAAAAAATGTTTTTTTCTTTTTTTTTTGGGTTAAAAATATGAGGTGGGGATAGTTGGGATCCAATGATACGTCCGACCACGACATTTGTTGTTTATGATCTGATTTTACTTTCCCATAATACCCCATACCCCAGCTGCTGGCTGCCATGTTTTTGTTCGGACTCGCATCTCAAATACTAAATGGGCTCATCATTGTGTTTTTCTAAATGGGCTCCATTTCAATGTAGCCCAGTAGTGGGTTATGTTTCTTCTACAACAAACAATGAGGCCAAAAATAATGGACCCAGTTGAGATCAATCAATTTATATATGTCTATTACTTATTATTATTATAATAGTTTAATTGTATCAGTTAACATAAAATTATACTTGAATTTAACATTATTTTTCACTATCATTTAATTATAACATCACACTACCATTACTTAACTAATAATACATTTGATAGTATAAATTATAATTAATAAATAAAATTTGATAAAGTTGTAGAGATGTTAAGAAAATTTTTAGTCTGGTCCTTAGGAATTACTAGTACAATAAAGTGCAACTTGCGATGCTTGATGATGAAAATGAATGCACCAGCCACCACACCCACGTATGTACTAATTACAAGGCCCTCAGTTTTTTATTTATAAGGGCAGCAGTCCGGCCCAAGGCATTGAAAGCCTTTAACCAATTAGGCCTAGTTAGTTGTTATAGGTTTGGTTGGACCATGGATCAATTACCCACACCAATTATCGATCGGTCCAATTCCTAGGTCATATGACAACAGAGTAGGTGGCGGCTGGTGTGGTACAGTGAACTCATATATGGAGTGGTAACTCTGGTTGTTGACAATAATTCATGTTTTGTATGTCAGTCAGGTAATTGTAACGTACACATGTATATCACTATTCACTATACTAGCTAGGTCCTAGGTGACAGAGAGATAATATATATATATATATATATATATATATATCCGGATCAGGGGCTTACCCCTGATCTTACATACTTTACTCACCTATAAAAGCCCTCCCTCTTATTTCTTTCTCTCTCCTCACTTTCACATACACGGATTTGGCAAACCCTTCCCCTCTTATTTCTCTCTCATTTTCAGACAAATGAAACCCCTCTCAAAAATCCCATTTGGTGCAAGCGCCAAAGCAAGGCGAAATTAACGATTTGTTGGTCGATTTCTTCTCTCTCATTTTCAGACAAAGGAAGCCCCTGCCCGTGACCCGTGTTGGTGCAAGCAACAAACCGCTACTTTCGACCAAGCGATTGTGAATTAGATAAACACACAGCAGCTTTGACTATTTCTTCTCTCTCGTTTTCAGCCAAAATAGACCGATACAAGTTCAGAATCTAGGTTGAATTAAACGGATTTGGAAGAGAAGCTCAGAATAGTTGTTTACCCATACAAGTTATGTCTCTCTCTTTCTATTTTTACTCACATTTATATGAACTGTTATTTTGATTACATTATTGATAAACAATTTTCTAGTTATGATTTAGACATTCTGATTATTGGATTTTCCAGCTTTCGTGGTTTAGTAATTTGGGATTCTTTTTTCATTTGGTTTTCAAGGATTATGTGTTTTGCACCTTTCGGTGGTTTCAAAGTTTATGACCAATGACTATTTGGATTATTCAGATTATTACAATAGTTTGATTGTTGTGAATTTATGATTGTTGAAATAATCTCTAAAATAGTTTGAATTTGCTGGTCAAAAATTGTTGAAAGAAGACATAAGACTAAAGGTAATTTGGATTTGTTCATCGCGGTCACTTTTGCCTTAAAAAGCATAATCAACTCATCTGGATTCTAAAAGACTGAAAATGCATCTTTTCTGTTTGATGAAATGTCTATGAAGGATGTGGGTTCTTGGACTGCACTTGTAATCCACACTGCCAACACTTTGTGGATTCATTATAAATTAGAACTTTGTTTAATGAATTGCGTAGTACATAAATTCTCTGATAAACAAAAGGCCATCAAATATATGTTTTCACCAACACTCATACCTTAATCTTTGTCAAATCTTCACTACTCCCTTCAACATTTTCATTACATATGTTAAAGTTCATTTGTGTCATTCCAATCTGATTTCTATATAACTACAAACATATGTACTGCTAAAGATTAATCGAAGCTTGGGATTGTCCTTCATCTACTCACAGAAAAAAAAGAAAAAAAAGTGTGACAATCAACAGTTTTAGCCTGAATAGTGTATTCCTTTAATTCTAATTTGTTGCCTTTTTTAAGTTTTTAATTTTGTTTTATTCTCCCTGCAGCTCTCTGGATCAGAGAAGGTGAAGTATGTGAATGGACACCAGCTCAAGCACCATAGCTGAGGGAATAAGCTTTTTCACCTGGCAATCACTTATAGAGTCAATTGGTTTTACATACATCTCTTGAGGCTGCCTCTAGAAGATGATTTATTCTTTTGTAAGATTATACAGCAATGAAATGATAATTCATATTGCTGCTATGCTCCAAACGTAATTTTGTTGTACGAACTATCTAAATGGTAACTTCAGCATTCAGGGGCTTGAATTTATTTTAATTTCGTGAAATTACCATTTAATTTTACAATCAAAGTATTGAGAAGGGTCGAAATGCATTTTGTTCTTTGTATTCAACAACTATATGAAGGGTATCAGATCAAGCAGTATTAACATTCAAAATAAATTCATTTGAGTGTCCATGTTTTCAATAATTTTTTTACCACATTAAACGACCTCCCTTCCATATGGACTGTATACGAGGGTCCCTTTTGCAACTTAAAGTGAAGGCAACAGCTTGAGCATGTAAACAGCAGCCCGCAACGTTTTCTTTTTTTTCCCCTTGTTCGACCAAACGAATCACAACGTTTAATGTGATGACTAAAATTTCATGTGATACTTCACACAAGTTCAACTTTTTCTCCCATCTAAATTCTAGCTAAAACAACTTACATATTGGCAGCTTGTGCTGGATGCTACAAAAGAGCTTATACATTCAAAAAGCCAAAACTATGCATAAATCATTGGAGCAAAAAGGGAAACACACTTTAAAAATAAGAAACGTGAAAAGAAAATTTTAAATGTTCTCTTTAAAATTCCCAAGCCTTGGAGCTAAAACCCAGGATAGCTACCAACAACATTAACAAAATAAATCATGGAACAATAATATTGTGCTCGATCCATTACCATACAATTTTTGGATCATAAAAAACCCAAATTGAAACCTTAAAATTTAAACACCATGGGAAGAAATATTTCAATTCCAAATACTAACTAGTGCCACTAACCAACAGACAATCATTTGGAATCTGACATGTAATAGACGAAAAACAACCATTCTCTATTACCATTGCCTTCTGATCAGGCAAGCTTAAACATTGTTGAGAATTCTTGTATCTGGAAAACAAGTAAAGAACAAAAACATTCTTGTTTTGTTGCTCGTTTGAGGTGCCTATGGAATGACAATCACTCGAATTTGGAGATGCAGCAGCAGAACAGTCAGCATCGAAGGTCATTGCCTGCTCCCCATCGGGTATTATGCTTGCCACATGGTTTATATCTGTCTCTGTAGAGCCCACATTGGAAAAGCTTAGATCACAACGAGAGCCTTGTTTAAGCTTCATGAGTGTATTCTCTACATCAAGACAAGTATGTTAAAAAGGTGTTGAGTCATCGTTTAGCAATTAGCAACTTGTTTTAAAACAAATGTCATAGTACCCTGTGTATGATTTATGTTCCGCTCATTCTAAAACTTCAAACTTTATAAATGAATGTAGCCATCGTTCTTCAGAATATAATTCATCAAACTAATCAAAAAAATCATCATAGCCATCTATGGGCAAACAAATCATAATTTTACAAGCCATGTTCAGAATATGAAAAATTAAGCTAAAACATAATCCAACTAAACTTTTTGCATATCCCAAATTACTAAACCACGAATGCTGGAAAATCCCATAATTAGAATGACTAAATTTAATGTCTAAATCACAACTAGAAAAATGTTTATCAATAATGTAATCAAAATAACAGTTCATATAAATGTGAGTAAAAATATAGAGAGAGAGAGAGAGAGACAGAACTTGTATGGGTAAACAGCTATTCTGAGCTTCTCTTCCAAATCTGTTCAATTCGACCTAGATTCTGAACTTGTATCGGTCTATTTTGGCTGAAAATGAGAGAGAAGAAATAGTCGAAGCTGCTATGTGTTTATCTAATTCACAATCTCTAGGTCGAAAGTAGCGATTTGTTGCTTGCACCAACACGGGTCACAGGCAGGGGCTTCCTTTGTCTGAAATTGAGAGAGAAGAAATCGACCAACAAATCGTTAATTTCTCCTTGCTTTGGCGCTTGCACCGAATGGGATTTTTGAGAGGGGTTTCATTTGTCTGAAAATGAGAGAGAAATAAGAAGGGAGGGGTTTGCCAAATCCGTGTATGTGAAAGTGAGGAGAGAGAAAGAAATAAGAGGGAGGGCTTTTATAGGTGAGCTAAGTATGTAAGATCAGGGGTAAGCCCCCTGATCCAGATTATATATATATATATATATATATATATAACTATTTTAATTGCTG
This sequence comes from Panax quinquefolius, assembly GCA_020205615.1. Classification (NCBI taxonomy): domain Eukaryota; kingdom Viridiplantae; phylum Streptophyta; class Magnoliopsida; order Apiales; family Araliaceae; genus Panax; species Panax quinquefolius. Next base: position 8,264,070 of record CM035173.1, on the reverse strand, counting down.
GGAACTATTTCAACAACTTTAAAAAAAAACATGTCACTACAAGTTATATTGATTAAAATAATTATAAAAAAAATATGCTACTACAATTTAGAGTGACTAAGACATTCAATATATTAATATTAATATTTTATAATATTAATAAAATTAATATTAATATTTTATAATATTATTAAAATTAAAATTAATATTTTATAATATTAATATTAATATCCATATATATATATATATATATTTGTGTGTGTGTATGTGTGACAGTTGGTTGTCTCTTCTGCCGCCAACCGAGTAAATATAGCATGTTATTACAATAATCTATAGTTTCTTTCTTTCTTTCACTGCCAAATTAATATAAATATTAGATGACATGCATGTAGTAATAGTAGTATTAATATATACTATAACTTAGTAGCTAGGAAAAAAAGAAAAAAGTTTAATTAGCAACATGCATCCCCCCTCAGTCTCTCACATGCACTTGCAAGTTTTGATACCAACAAGCTATAGCTACTCTAAGCCAACAATATATATATATATATATATATATATATATATATATATATAGCTAGTTTAACAAAGAAAATAAGGACTCCATAGCCATTCATTTGCTATATATATATAATTCTATAATTCTATCACATGGATAGCATGTCTTATAATAAATCACGCAAAGTAAACAATATTTAAAAAAAAACAATACAAGATTTAATGCAAAAAATCTTTAAAAAAAAAATCATAGGTCAAACTTTGAATATTTATTATAGTAAAATAATGAGTTTATAATAATCCTTTCAAATTTTACGCCATAAAACTTGAAGTTACACAATATCGCAACACAATTTTTTGTACAGACTAAAGGCTGTAAAACTCTTTCACCCATAATACAATTTTTTTGCAAAGAATATAAAAGATGAAAAAAGCGCTCTCCTCCACACAAATACATAACCAACTCACATAACCTCTCAAACTCTTAGGATGCTACTGTTGGTTATGCTCCAAAATCTTATGGTTTTTCAAAGTCCCACATTGGCTAGTTTAGGAACTCTTATGGTGCATATTAGTACTTGTTGACATGGGCTTAAGAATATGGTTGAGGAAATAGGGATGGGCTCATGCATACGTGAGGATTCTGGCTAAGGAATTGGGCTAAGCCAAGCTTGGTTCTCGGACTTTCGGTCGGAAAACCTTAGTCGCGTGTGTGCGCTGATACGCCCGCCAGGGGGTCTTGTGCGATCCGGTGGATTGTAGTCATGGGTGCACCAGTAGCCCATTTTGGTGAAATTCCTAATTTCGTTTTATGCTAAGTCTAGCCTAAGCCGCTTTCATCTCTTAAATTCCCAACTGAAATCATCTTATTTTTTACGTTTTACATCCCCAAACGAAATCTATAACTCCTCCAACGTAAACTCATATTAATGTCGATTTCTTACCGCTTTGTTCCCAACGTACATTCTTATTCGCTACATATATATTTGCTTGATTCTTCACGATTCTACACGTAAAATACACACGATTGACATCGCTTCTTTCCGGAAAATATATCATACACGCATCTCGTTACGGTCTTTTTCCTTCTCATCCGGCAATCCACAAAGACAGTCCATAGCCTTCTTCATGCGAGTACACGCAATCGAAGGCTTCTTGTTGAATCTCGAGAGTGAACGCCATCGAGCTCAACTGTACCAAGGTTTCTAACCAAATGAGGCGGAATCACTTTTTAAGTCAAGAGAGCTTTGCTTCGCCTCGGCCTCTTTCATATAACAAATAAGTTGTTCCAATTTGTTCGCCTAATATTCTTGTTAAAACCGCTTCTTTGTTGTTGTTGCTTTCATCTCGCTATCGCTACTCGCACCGCTTCACTCTTTGTTGTTGGTCGGTTGTATTGTTGTTAAGTTGTCTCGGCTTTAACAATCTAAAAGTGATCCTGTTATTAACGAGATGATGAAATCGCCTTGAGACTTATCTAAAATTGAACGCTTTGATGGTACTAATTTTAAGCGATGGTCCGAAGACATACTATTTTATTTGGAAACCATGAACTTAGAATATGTGTTGTATGAGGATGCTCTTCTTTATTCATGTGAATGATATTACTCCTACTCATTGAAATTGTTGAAAAGTTTGATTATGATAAATCTGCAAAAGAGACTATGTTAAGGATAATCGTGCGTTAATAAATCGATATTTGTTACACTATTTGTCTAATTCTCTGTTTGAGATATATTATCCGTATTTAAAGTGCTAAGAAGATTTGGGAAGCTTTAAAATCTAAGTATCGCGGTTGAAAACTCGGACTTAAGAAATATGTTCGTCAAAATTTCTAGATTTTAAGATGCAAGACGGAAATCATTATAGATCAAGTTCATACATACCAAACAATTGTGGGGGAAGTCATTGGGGAAGGAATGAAAATATGTGAGAATTTCCAAGTTCTTTGTGACTTATCGAAAAATTACCACCCTCGTGGAAAAATTATAAGATGAACCTCAAACATGAAACTAAAGATTTCACTATGCAGAATTAGTGGCACACATCCATATTGAAGAACAAAAGCAGGGGCTAAAGAAAGGGAGACGTAGTTCCAACTCACAATTGTCAAAGCTAATCTCGTAGAACAAAAGCCACGATGGAAGAGCCAAAATCATCACCCAAAAACTACAAAGGAAAAATCAAAAATCAATGGGAAGAAAGGATAATAGGTTCAACAATTCCAATCAAATTCGAAACCTTTCACTAAAGGTCCTTGCTTCAGTATGTAGCGGCACCGCCATATTGCTATGAAGTGTCACTTTCATGAGGCAAGATAACAAAAATAATAATTCTCGACTAAGCCCCAAGCAAATTTAATTGAATCCGGCGATATTATCGTTCTTTGTAGTCTCTAAGTAAACCTTGTTGACAACTTCACGAATGGGTAGTAGATCTCGGGGCCACTTAGACACATTTCATGGGAATAGAGACGTAATCCTCAACTACGAAAAAATGACTAATGGAGAAAAGGTCTTTATGGGGGATTCTCGAGCCACCAATGTTGCGGGAAAAGGAAAAGTCTTACTAAAATTAACTTCGGGAAAATCATTGCCCTCTACAAGATGTACTTCATGTGCCTAGATATTCGTAGGAATCTTGATCCGGGGTCTTTGTTGAACAAAGTGGCATTAAACTTGTGTTTGAGTCCGATAAACTTGTACTTACTCGTAATGGGGAATTTGTTGGGAAAGGTTTTTGTAATGGGGTTTATTTGTACTTGATGCTTCTATTTGAATTGAATAATAAGAATGCTTCTTTTGCTTATATTGTTGAATCTTTGGATATGTGGCATGCTAGATTAGGACACGTGAATGTAAACTTCTATTAGAAAGTTGAAACAACTTGAACTTATACCTAATCTTGCAAATACCGAGTTTAACAAATGCGAAATTTGTGTAGAAGCAAAACATGCTAAAAACCTTTTAAAAGTGTTGAAAGACAAACCTGAATTACTTGAGTTAATTCATAAAGTGACCTAGTGATTTTAAAAATACTACGAGTAGAGGTGGTAAGAAATATTATATTTCTTTTGTGGATGATATGTCTAGATATACTCGAATTTATCTACTTTCCTCTAAAGATGAAGCGGAAGAAATGTTTATTAAATATAAAGCGGAAGTTGAAAATCAGTTAGAAAGAAAAATTAAAAGACTTAGATCTGATCGTGGAGGTGAATATGATTCGGGAAGTCTTAAAAATTTTGTGAACTAAATGGAATAATACATGAAACTTCTCCTCCTTATTCTCCACAATCCAATGGAGTTGCAGAAAGAAAAAATAGAACACTTAAAGATATGATGAATGCTATGTTAATTAGTTCTGGTTTACCTTCTAATATGTGGGGAGAAGCTTGCCTTTCTGCAAATCATATTTTAAATAGAGTTCCACATAAAAGTTAGACTCTACACCATATCATTTATGGAAAAAATATGCACCTAATTTGGGGTATCTAAAAAGTGTGGGGTGTCTAGCTAAAGTAGCTATCTAGAATTTAAAAGAAATAAAATTGGACCTAAAACAATGGATTGTATTTTTATTGGATATGCCTCTAATAAGTCTTTGCTTATAGATTTTTGGTAATTAAAGATGCAACTAATAATTATCAAAATAATTCAATTTTGGAAACAAAAGATGCGTAATTTTTGAAAATATATTTCCAATGAAAATTAGAGATGTGGGCAATCCTTCTATTAGTGAACCACTTAAAAGGAAAGATAAAGAGCACATGCACTGCATCTACTGAAGTAAAAGACTACGTTTTGAGAAAACTTTTGGTCCAGATTTTATAACTGCTTTTATAACTGAAGATGACCCTAAAACTTATGAAGAAGCAATGAAATCTTTTGATGCAAATTTTTGGAAGGATGCTATTAATGGTGAGCTAGAATCTATTATGTCTAACCATACATGGGAGCTAGTTAATTTGCCTAGAGGATGTAAACCTATTGGATGTAAATGGGTGTTTAAAAAGAAGTTAAAAGCTGATGGGTCTATTGATAAATTTAAGGCAAGACTTGTAGCAAAAAGGGTTACTCAAAGGAAGGTTTTGATTATTTTGACACTTACTCACCGGTGACTAAATTAGCAACTATAAGAATTCTAATTGCATTAGCTTCTATTCATAAATTGATAATCCACCAAATGGACGTTAAAACTGCTTTTTTGAATGGAGAGTTAAATGAAGAAATATATATGTGTCAACTGAAAGGTTTTGTTGTTCCAGTGAAGAACATAAAGTGTGTAGACTTGTAAAATCTTTGTATGGTTTGAAACAAGCACCAAAACAATGGAATGACAAATTTAATAGAACTCTCTTGTCTAATAATTTTGTGACAAATGAATCGATAGTTGTGTCTATAGTAGATTCAATGGAAATTGTGGTGTGATTATTTGTTTATATGTGGATGACTTGCTTATATTTGGTAATCGATGAGAAAGTTGTGAAAACTACAAAAGAGTTTTTATCTTCTAAATTTGATATGAAAGATTTAGGAGAAGCGAGATTGATTCTTGGCATGAAAATAAATAAACATGCAAATGGTTTAGTTTTATCACGGTCTCATTATGTGGAAAATATTCTTAAGAAATTTGATTTCTTTAATGAAGAGCCATTAGAACCCCTTATGACTCTAGTGTGCATTTAAAGAAAAAAAAGGGAATGGTATTACATGAGTTGAATATACTAGAATCATTGGTAGTGTAATGTATTTAATGAATCGCACTTTTAAATCACGATATTGCATATGCTATTAGTAGACTTAGCGATATACACATAATCCTTCACAAGAACATTGGAATGCATTGTCACGACTAATGAGGTATTTAAAAGGAAAGTTAATGTAGGTGTACATTTTAATCGTCATCCTAGTGTTTTTAGAAGGATATTGTGATGCTAATTGGGTATCTCGATAACGATGAAACAAACTCCACTAGTGTGGTTATGTGTTTACTTTAGGTGGAGGAGTCAAGCTTCTTGGAAATCTGCACTAAACAAACTTGTCTTGCTAGATCTACTATGGAATCTGAATTTATTGCTTTAGAATTGGCGGTACGTGAGCAGAGTGGATAAGGAATTTATCAATCGATATACCATTGTGGTATAAGCCGATTCCATCTATTTCCTTACATCAGTGATTCTCAAGCGGCTATTAGCGGGGCATCAAACCATGTTTATAATGGAAAATGAGACACATTCGCTGAGGCACAATAATATTGTGCGAGGACCGATCAAGAATGGAGTTATTTCCATGGAATTTGTAAGGTCTCGAAAAGAACTGGCGGATCCGCTTTACTAAGGGATTGAATAAAAAGGTAGTCGAAGAAACATCCGGAGGGATGGGATTATTGCCATTATTTTGAGTAAATAATATGTGATGGAAACCCAACCCATGTGATTGAAGATCCCATGAATTGGGTTCAATGGGTAATAACAAGTCATGTAATTATTTAATTATAGCACTACAATTATTTATATCCCTCTTGTGTGCATGTGGTGCTTACTGACAAATTGTGAAAGGATGAATCGTTTAGATTCTTAATGAAACTCATAGCCCCTAAAGGGTGGTGTATGTCAGTATACACTTGATGGGTTCTGTAAGACCCCGAAATTTTTTTAAATAAAAAGGAATTTCCTTTATTTATTATTTTGAAATAGTAAGGGTTGATTTGATTAATGTGGATAGTAAAGGGTTAAATCATAAATATTTCAAAATAAGCAAGTGGTTATAAAATATTCATTTTTATTAGGGAATATTCGTTTGGTCGTGGAATATTCGTGATCGTCGGGAATATTCGTTTGGTCGTAGAATATTAAATCTTTGTCGGGAATATTCGTATGCGACGGCATGACCGTGTGTGGCCCCATAACGAAAGCGATTGGATGAGGAAAAACGACAAAGTTTGGGTGGTTATAAATAACTTGGCGTAGTTATTACCAATTAAGACCGTGTAGTTATTACCGTTAAGGCTGTTTGGAATACGGGTGGTAAAAATACGATGTCTGGCGTGGTTGCATGGAAGACACGGTATTACACGCATGTATTGTTGAATTATTGATCCTTACGTGAAAGGCACTACTCAATAATTATTACGATGAGTTCTTGTTCAATAGTTTATTTTATTGATTCAATAATTCTTTGCGTTGGTATTCTATATTATTCATTGTTTCAATAATTGTCACTTACAAGATTTCCCATTATCGGATCAATAATTCATATTATTTGAATAATATTATTAGATAACATTATTGGCAATGTCTAGAAAGTTACTGTCTAAGGAGAGGTTTGGTCACCTAATTGCGCTTGCGCAAGAAGAGAGATCCTTATTGAAAGCCCTCTTTCTGGGAACTACTGGTTGTCATAATTGTGATTACGTAATATTATTTGTGAATAATTAATTATTGATTCATATGATAAAGAAATATTTATTTTATATGAATATAAATGATGGATTTATTTATGTGGTTATTAATGAAGGAATTAATGTTGAGGTGTTTTATCGAGATTTTATCGGATTGGAGGTATTAAAAATCAAATCGGGGTTTTGAGATATATTATGGGGTTATAATTTTTAATCCGAATGAGTTGGATTGTGGTAATTTTGGGTATGTTATACATACATAAGTTGAGTATATGTCCACAAATTTTGAACCGTTAAAAATGCACTAATGATTTGTTGTGAATTTTAAGAGGTGTCTGGATTCGAAATTAGGTTTATAATTGATTTTGGTGGAAAATTCTAGAATTGAGTGGGCCCCACTTGTGGTTGGTGAAAAATGTGCTGAATTTTATTTCAAATGTGGTGGGTGGCAATAGTAGCGAGTAAAGCCATCGGTGCAAAAGTCAAGTGCCTTGGTACGGCTAACATTTTCCTATAAATAGAGGCTAAGTTAGAATTGAAAATCACACCGAAACAAAGTTTTCTCTCTTTCTCTCTATATTATTGAGCGTATTTTGTGAGTATTTAGATACTTTGAGAGTTCTTTGTTCAAGACAAGTTTCATTCAAATCACTTGAGCCTTTCCTTCCGGCAATCTTGATTCTTTGAGGTAAGGGATGTTATTTTCTTCTCAAATGATATTAATTCTTCAATATCATTATCTTTGAAATATTGGTTGGTACTTTTATCAAATTTGGAACTTTTTCATGTCGGGTTACTTATTCATGAGTTACTATTCACGATTACTATTCATGAGTTACTATTCACGAGTTCTTATTCACGAGTACTATTCACGTAAGCGTGAAAATATTTTTTTGTGGAATTTCTATCTTTTGGTGTCGAGTTACTTATTCACGATATCTGGCCTATTCACGATATCTGATCTTATTCACGAATCTGGCCTTATTCAATAGAAAAATGAAAATTTTTCTTTTCGTCTAAAATATCTATTCTGGATACTAGCTTTGATTGTATCCATGTTTTGATCATTCTTGAATTTTACTTCACTATGATTATTTATGAAGTATTTTTGAACTCGGATTGTTTAAAGTACGAATCCATAATATTTGTCATTTTGTTTCACTGGATTCGTTCTTTAAAAGTATTTTTCATCATCCTCAGTCTTAAATGATGATAGTATTGAATATCTTTGGCCTGTAGTGCAAAGATGAATGATTTTTGAAGAATATCTTTGGCCTGTAGTGCAAAGATGAATGATTTCTGAAGAATATCTTTGGCCCAGAGTGCAAAGATGAACAGTGTTTAAATGAATACATACCGATGATGAATATCTTTGGCACATAGTGCAAAGATGAAGCGGTGTTTAAATGAACACGACCGATCGATGAATATCTTTGGCACGTAGTGCAAAGATGAGCGGTGTTTAAATGAACATGACCGATCGATGAATATCTTTGGCCTTTAGTGCAAAGATGAGCAGTGTTGAGATGAACACGACCGATTGATGAATATCTTTGGCTCAGTAGTGCAAAGATGAATATTTGATTTGAGATGAATATTGATTGATGTTACGGGGATAAAATATTGATGATGGATATTAAATTCATAGATTATAGTAGATTTCATTCTCTACGTAACTCTTCTATGAATTATTATTTCACATATGAATATTGATCTGAAACTTGTTGTCTATTGTATTCTATCGATTTTTCTGTTGTTGGAGACTAACGATAATTTGTTGTATATTATCTTAGTCATAACATTCTTCTTTCGGGCTAGTTGAGCTCACCCTTTTCCTTGTTGTTCCATTTTCTTCTCGGAGGCGAGAATGTAGCATGAAATACTTAGTCGGGGTATGGAATGAAGGTTCTAGAGAGAGTTGTTTAGTAGTCCTCACCATTATTGTAAAATAATGTATCAATAAATATGATGAGGATTTATTTGAGTATAAATATTGTCTGAAGATAATATTTGTATTTAAACTCAGCTTTATTGTTGTGATAATAAAGTTGTAGTTGTTTCGCATACCATGTATTTGGCGACTCGTAATGGGTTGGGTGGAATGGACCTATTTTGGGGTCGCCACGGTTGGTATCGAGCTTAGGGATATGATCTCTGGCGGAGATCGGGGAATAGAACTAGGAGGGAGAGACGAGTAAATCCTTCTGCTAGTGTGTCCTACCTAAGCTTATTTGTTAGTTGGTCAAGATATATAGGGATATTATGTGATTGATTTCCTTAATTAACCCTTGTTTTATGGCGGATATTTGAGAATGTCGATGAGAATATTAATAGTGGTGTAAATGAGACCGTGGAGATGCTCAGATTTAATAACGAGGAGAACGTGCAGCAAGTGGCAATGTACCTCCCGTGAATAACACCACCGAAAGCGGATGATGAACGAGGGATGTTTAGAAGTTTTTTGCAGTTCATGCAAAATCGCACGAGGAGACTCGTGTTCAAAATACGAGGAGAGATGATAGCAATTCACGGGTGGTCGCACCCAAGCGATTCAAAGAGTTGGGACCACCGCAGTGGGGAAAGCGAGATCCGATCATGGCGGAAACATGGGTCAAGCAAATTACCAAGATATTCGATGTCTTGGGATGCACGAAGAAAAGAAAAGTTCCATTCGCTACTTTTATGTTCCGTGGCGGCAGATTCATCGTGGGAATCATTAAGCGTACCCATTCACCGCACTCGGCGTATCATGGGAGACGTTTGAAATGCGATTCAATGACAAGTACTTCCTGAAAGTATTCGTCTATACGAAGGAAGTGGAGTTTATTAGATTGGGCGAGAATAACATGACGGTGTCCCAAAGACGAGGCGAAGTTTGCGGAGTTATCCGTGTTTGCACCTCATTTGGTGGAGAATGAGGAACATATACGACGCGGATGTTTCTTAGAGGTTTGAAACCCGACATACGTCGATATCTCATTTCTCATAAATTTTCTCTCTATTCGAGATGTTGTCAATGAGGCTTCGATTGTTAGAAAGCGAGATAACGAGTACGCGTTCAACCGAGGACCATAACCGAGGATCATACCAAAGATAGCGATCATCGAATAACGATAACCAAAGGGAGAAAGAAGAATACGGACAAAGGCGGTAACCACTCGGTGGTAATCGTGGCCATGAAAATAGAAGAAGCGAGTTGGGAGGAGATTTTAAAGAGGAGATTCAACAACGACCATGTGAAGACGCTGGCGCCAAATGGCAACCGGGTTCCAAGGAGAGAAAGACCATCGGTCGTGATGTTACAAATGCGAAAAGAGGGACATATCATTAAACCGCCCTGCAACAGTTTAAGGTATGCTATAATTGTGGAAAAGAAGGACATATTGCTCGAGATTGTACGATATCGAAACCTAGTGCAGCGGGGGCGGTGACTCAAAAGGATGTCCCAGAAAAGTCAAAGTCAACGGTTCTTGGAAGAGCGTTTGTCGTGATCGATCAAAATGCGAGGAACCCGAACGAAGTTAGCACGGGTTAGTTAATTATAAATTCTTACGAAGTTTATACCTTACTTGAATCTGGGTTCTACCCATTCTTTTATCTCTCTTCTTGCGCCAACGTTTGAACTTGACTACGGAGAAATTAGACTTTGACCTATTTATGGAGACTCAGTTAGAGAAACTTTCATTACATCCGTTGTTTAAAAAATCTTGTTTGATTCAAGTTGGCACCATTACCTTACTTGTTGACCTTTATCTCTTTAAAGATACTTGCTTTGGGGATTGATTGGTTAACTACTCATCATGCCAAAATTGATTGCTTTTGTAAGGTTGTTAGTTTTCATATTCCTAAGCAACTTTGTTATTCAATTCAAGCAATCAAACCATTGTAATCAAACATTTTCATATCAAGCCATGAAGTCATTCGTTTATTACGGATGTCAAGTTTTCTTAGTCCATGTTATGGATTTGAATAAAGACACGTCGATTTGAATAATATTCTTGTTGTTATTGATTTTTTCCGACGTATTTTACGAAGAATTTCTTGCTTACTCCCAAAGCCCGATATTAAATTTTGTATCGACTTTGAACCCTAAGACAAAACTCATTTCTAAAATCTCATATAGAATGGCTCCTATTGAACTTCGTGGAGTTAAAATTCAACTATAAATTTGGTACTGAGCCTTTATCTTGTGACTTCCTTTGTGGAATTCACCTAAGCGAGACACTCTCTATAGGGGACGCCATATTAGATGCGATAAGAAAGCGATAGGTGTCATTGTGACGTCTTATCCAAGATTGGGATATGAGTCACGGTTGAGAGCAACCTAAGTCGATGAATCGAAATACGTAGCTTTGAGGCTTAGTTGGTTATTATCGGAGATTCGTGGAAGGATTTTCTTGAATCGCTATTCCGTTAACTTAAGTGACTCAAGAGATACAAAATTCGAATGGAGCAAGGAATGTGGAAAGAGCTTCAAGAACTCAAGAGGGACTCATTTCAAAGACATGTTACGACCATGCCATCCTGGAAAAGCGAACGTGGTAGGTGACGTGTTGAGTAGAAGATCGTATACAAGTATGAGTCACGATATTGTCAAAAGACTAATTTCGTATAATATACAAATAATAGAGATGGAGATGAAAACTCTAGGTACCCACGTGATGATATACACAATACGTGATGATATACTGAGTATAATCGACTTTTAATCGATAAAGTTAAAGTCGCTTGCCACACACCGGAGTCGATGAATTTGAAGAAGGAGGTCAAGAAGTTGTTATTTTAAAAGCGAGAATCGGTGAGGTGAGGAAAGCTCAAACCTTCGATTTATTAATCCATTTGAAATTCTCGATCGAATAGGAACCGTGGCCTATAGACTCGCTTTTACCACCAAGTATGACGTGTTTCATAACGTTTTTCACGTATCGATGTTACGTAAATATGTGGACGACCCAAAACACGCCATTGAGATAGAACCGGACGAGATAGCCAAGACTTAACGTCACGAGGAGGTACTTGTCAAGATTTTGTAGAGGAAAGAACACACCCATGTATCGAGGTTATACCATAAGTTAAAGTTTTGTGGAGAAACCATGCTTATTGAGGAAATGACTGGGGAGTTGGAAACGAAAATGAAAGCGAGGTATCTTTACCTTTTCAAACACCAGTATCGTCGTCAATTTCGAGGACGAAATTTCATAAGGAGGAGGTTGTCAAAGACCCAAATTTTTTAAATAAAAAGGAATTTCCTTTATTTATTATTTTGAAATAGTAAGGGTTGATTTGATTAATGTGGATAGTAAAGGGTTAAATACGCAAATATTTCAAAATAAGCAAGTGGTTATAAAATATTCATTTTGTCGGGGAATATTCGTTTGGTCGGGAATATTAAATGCTTTATCGGGAATATTCGTTTGGTAAATAGAATCAGATCGCTTCGGGAATATTCGTATGACGGCGCAGCGACCGTGTGTGGGCCCCATAACGAAAAGCGATTGGATGAGGAAAGCGACAAAGTTTGGGTGGTTATAAATAACGGCGTAGTTATTACCAATTAAGATCAGAGTTATTACTGCTTAAGATCGTTGGAATACCCGGTGGTAAAAATACGATGTCTACGGCGTGGTTGCACAAGAAAGACACCAGTTTACCGAAGATTGTTGAATTATTGATCCTTACGTAAGAAGGCACTTTACTCAATAATTATTACGATGAGTTCTTGCTCAATAGTTTATTTTATTGATTCAATAATTGCTACGTTGGTATTCTATATTATTCATTGTTTCAATAATTGTCAACGCAAAGATTTCCCATTATCGGATCAATAATTCATATTATTTGAATAATATTATTAGATAACATTATTGGCAATGTCTAGAAAGTTCTGTCTAAGGAGAGGTTTGGTCACCTAATTGCGGCGCCAAAGAAGAGAGAGATCCTTATTGAAAGCCCCTCTTCTGAAACTACTGGTTGTCATAATTGTGATTACGTAATATTATTTGTGAATAATTAATTATTGATTCATATGATAAAGAAATATTTATTTTATATGAATATAAATGATGGATTTATTTATGTGGTTATTAATGAAGGAATTAATGTTGAGGTGTTTTATCGGTATTTTATCTGGATTGGAGGTATTAAAAATCAAATCGTGGGTTTTGAGATATATTGGGGTTATAATTTTTAATCCGACCGTTGGATTGTGGTAATTTTTGGTATGTTATACATACATAAGTTGAGTATATGTCCACAAATTTTGAACCGTTAAAAATGCACGAATGATTTGTTGTGAATTTTAAGAGGTGTCGGATTCGGAAATTAGGTTTATAATTGATTTTGGTGGAAAATTCTAGAATTGAGTGGGCCCCACTTGTGGTTGGTGAAAAATGTGCTGAATTTTATTTCAAATGTGGTGGGTGGCAATAGTAGCGAGTAAAGCCATCGTGTAGCAGTCGAAGTCTGCCTTGGTAATTTAACATTTTCCTATAAATAGAGGCTAAGTTAAATTGAAAATCACACCGAAACAAAGTTTTCTCTTCTCTATATTATTGAGCGTATTTTGTGAGTATTTAGATACTTTGAGAGTTGTTTGTTAAAGATCAAGTTTCATTCAAGATCACTTCCGACCTTTCCTTCCTAAATCTTGATTCTTTGAGGTAAGGGATGTTATTTTCTTCTCAAATGATATTAATTCTTCAATATCATTATCTTTGAAATATTGGTTGGTACTTTTATCAAATTTGGAACTTTTTCATGTATGGGGTTACTATTCATGAGTTACTATTCACGAAGTTACTATTCATGAGTTACTATTCACGAGTTACTATTCACGAGTACTATTCATGAAGCGTGAAAATATTTTTTTGTGGAATTTCTATCTTTTGGTGTGAGTTACTTATTCACGTATACTCGGACTATTCACGATATCTGTACTATTCACGAATCACGATTATTCAATAGAAAAATGAAAATTTTTCTTTTAAATCTAAAATATCTATTCGGATACTAGCTTTGATTGTATCCATGTTTTGATCATTCTTGAATTTTACTTCACTATGATTATTTATGAAGTATTTTTGAACTTCGGATTGTTTAAAGTACGAATCCATAATATTTGTCATTTTGTTTCACTTTGGATTCGTTCTTTAAAAGTATTTTCATCATCCTCGGTCTTAAATGATGATAGTATTGAATATCTTTGGCTGTAGTAGTGCAAAAGATGAATGATTTCTGAAGAATATCTTTGGCTGTGTAGTGCAAAGATGAATGATTTCTGAAGAATATCTTTGGCTTTAGTGTGAAGATGAGCAGTGTTTAAATGAACATGACCGATCGATGAATATCTTTGGCTGTAGTGCAAAGATGAGCGGTGTTTAAATGAACATAACCGATCGATGAATATCTTTGGCTGTAGTGCAAAGATGAAAGCGGTGTTTAAATGAACATAATGATCGATGAATATCTTTGGCCTTTAGTGCAAAAGATGAGCAGTGTTGAGATGAACATACGATGGAATTGATGAATATCTTTGGCACAGAGTGCAAAGATGAATATTTGATTTGAGATGAATATTGATTGATGTTACAGGGGATAAAATATTGATGATGGATTCGTTAAATTCATAGATTATAGTAGATTTCATTCTCTACGTAACTCTTCTACATGAATTATTATTTCATTGCGAATATTGATCTCAAACTTGTTGTACTATTGTATTCTATCGAGTTTTTCCTCGTTGGAGACTAACGATAATTTGTTGTATATTATCTTAGTCATAACATTCTTTTATTGGGCTAGTTGAGCTCACCCTTTTCCTTGTTGTTCCATTTTTCTTCTCGGGAGGCGAGAATGTAGCGAGTACTAGTCGTGGGGTATGGAATGAAGGTTCTAGAGAGAGTTGTTTAGTAGTCCTCACCATTATTGTAAAATAATGTATCAATAAATATGATGAGGATTTATTTGAGTATAAATATTGTCTGAAGATAATATTTGTATTTAAACTCACAGCTTTATTGTTGTGATAATAAAGTTGTAGTTGTTTACATACCATGTATTTGGCGACTCGAGAATGGGTTGGGTGGAATGGACCTATTTTGGGGTCGCCACAGTTCACCTATATAAAGGTGGAAGTGTAGTAAGCTTCTATGAGAGTCCTCGCAAACTCTCTGAGCCTTTTGAAAATCTGGGACATGGCGCATGGCTTTATAACGCCACCAATCATGAACTTGTGGTGGATTCGTGATTTAAGATATGTGTGCAAACTCAATGATTATATAACCAGATAATAGGTTCAAGAATATAATTCACCTATAATCTATAATCATGAGCTTGTTCCACTAAGTGTCGATTCAAACCCATAAGGTATCGACGTTATGTATCTAAAATCCATTGCCCTTCTCACTTCCTTTTATTTTTTTCTATCTTCGATAATTTTGGATCATGTGGGGGATTGTTGGTTATGCTCCAAAATCTTATGGTTTTTCAAAGTCCCACATTGGCTAGTTTAGGAACTCTTATGGTGCATATTAGTACTTGTTGACATGGGCTTAAGAATACGGTTGAGAAAATAGGGATGGGCTCGCATACGTGAGGACGCTAAGGAATTGGGCTAAGCCAAGCTTGGTTCTCGGACTTTCGATTGAAAAAACCTTAGTGCGTGTGTGCTTGGCGATCTGCTGCCAGCAGGGAGCCGATCCGGTGGATTGTGTTCAGGGTGCACCTGTGTAGCCCATTGTTTTGGTGAAATTCTAATTTCGTTTTATCTTAAGTCTAGCCCTAGCCGTTTCATCTCTTAAATTCCCAACGGAATCATCTTATTTTTTACGCTTTATCCCCAAACGAAATCTATAACTCCTCCAACGTAAACTCATATTAATGTCGATTTCTTACCGTTTTGTTCCCAACGTACATTCTTATTCGTCTATATATATTGCTTCGGTTCTTCACAGTTCTACACAGAAAATACACACGATTGACATCAGTTCTTTCCAGAAAATATATCATACACGCATCTGTTACGGTCTTTTTCCTTCTCATCTGGGCAATCCACAAAGACAGGTCCATAGCCTTCTTCTGCGAGTACACGCAATCGAAGGCTTGCCGTTGAATCCTGGAGAGTGAACGCCATTGGAGCTCAACTGTACCAAGGTTTCTAACCAACAGTGGTGGAATCACTTTTTAATCTGATGGCTTTCTTACGCCTATTTCTTTCATATAACAACACTAAGTTGTTCCAATTTGTTACTTTAATATTCTTGTTAAAAGCGCTCTTGTTGTTGTTGCTTTCTTCTCTAACTTCTCTCTTTCTGACCGCTTCGCCATCTTCTTTTGTTGTTGGTCGGTTGTATTGTTGTTAAGTTGTCCGGTTTCTAACAGCTACATGCATGACTTTTGGGTATGCTAAATTCAACAACTAAACATAATAGTATTCTATTTATAAGTACCCAAAATTCTCCTCTTCCTATTTAAAATAGGACACTTTTAAAATAAAACTTACTATAAATATAGACCGTTCTCCAAAATAATACTCTTATTAAGAATAAGACATCTTTTTTATAAAAACAAGTTTTTTTTAATAGGATTCAAAAAATATCCCAACAACATGCGATCAACTCTTAAGAGAAAAAAAATAAAATAAAGCCATCAATACTTTTATGATTGAAGCTTCAAAAATCAAAAGGCCCAGCAAGCTTGATCGATTACCACTTGACGTGGGAATGAGAATGAAAAGAAAAAGAAAGAAAGAAAGAGAAAGAAATGGGAACTGTACTCATGCAGTATATATATATATATATATATATATATATATATATATTAGGGTTCATGAGTGGAAAAGTACGAACCAACGACACTCGAGGATAAATGAGAGAGGGAGAGGGAGAGGGAGAGGGAGAGCGAGGGGGGGGGGGGGGGGGAGGGATAATTAAGTGGCTTTTGTTCTTCTTCTTTTTGGAAGTGAATTGAAAGAGACATGTATGGCTAGGTCATCCCAGTCAAAGAAGAATGACTATCCATGAAAGCTAAAAGCAGGTGCTGCATGTTTAAATAATATACCAACTAGCTAGATTCAAATAATATATATACTACCATATAATAATTGTCCTTATTCTCTAGCTAGATCTCTCTGTCTCTCTTTTTGAATTCCTAGTCTCTTTAGGTTGTGTAGACTTGGCCTCATCTACTAATTTTCATTCATGTTTCCATTTAACTTGCCTCTCTCTGGTTATTGTCAATGCCTCACCTGCTCCCCACGTGATGTGTCATTGTCTTCCTTCTTATTATTTCTTTCTTTCTAAATTTAGTTCATTTCGTATATATGGTCTAAAGCTGCACAACAATGCACCCAGTTAATTAATTATTTAATTACCTACCTACCTAGCTAGGCTAGCTATCTATATTAAAAAAGCTAATTAAGTTAAGGTGATGATAAAGACACCCAAAAAGCTCCATTTAGCGCTTTGTTTCAATTTTGATCACTTCCCATTCCCATTATAAGGTGGTGGTGGTGGTGTCACGTACGTACCAAAGCAACAATATTGACAACCATTATCTCATTCCCTACACAAATCAAACCTTCTTCTCCAACATGTCATCTAATTATTCACATGATCAAAACCCTAACTCTACCACACCGCAGGAAGAAGAATATCCTCCTAATTTTGCCCTACACTTCCCTTCTCCATTTCTGGATGACAATCAGCTCCTCTTCAATCACATATTTCCACACCACCAGCAGCAGCTCATGGTAGCTGATGATCAGATCAACCATAAAGCAGATTTGGGTTGCCGGGTCACAAACAAGCGTAGCATCAACACCATCAACACAAGAGAGGAGATTTCTGTCATAACTACTGCAGCCACTCGTCATCTTCCAACGCCTTCCTCCTCCGAAGTTGCACAAAAGGGGAAGACAAGTACTAATGATAGTAAAGGTCCATCGACACAAAGGAAAAGAGGGAAGAAGGATAGGCACAGCAAGATTTACACGGCTCAAGGTCTGAGAGACCGGAGAATGAGATTGTCCCTTCAGATTTCACGCAAGTTCTTCGATCTTCAAGACATGTTAGGCTTCGACAAAGCTAGCAAAACCATTGACTGGCTCTTCTCCAAGTCCAAAAAGGCCATCAAACAACTTAGTTGTACCGCAAACCACCTTCCACAAATGAACAACACTATGCCTTCCATATATTGCCACCAAGTAGAATCAGAAGAGATGAGGAAGGTTATAACAACATCAGACGGTGAGAACATTTCCGGTGAGAGAAAAACCCAAAAATTACGAAAAGCAGCCGGAGGAGGAGGATGTGGTACTAAATATAATCATATTGCCAAGGAGCTAAGGGACAAGGCAAGAGCAAGAGCAAAGGAGAGAACAAGGGAAAAAATGATGATCAGATGCCTTGAAAATTCAAAACAACAACACTACTTGTCTGATCATCAAACAACTCCTAGTTACAATTTGGCCCAATTAGGGTCTGCCGGAAACCCTAATTCTGTCTTTTCAGCAGGCGAAGAAGAATTGATGAGTTCTCGTAGTCAAGAAAATAGTGACGTCTCTCCCTATAAAGATTTAAGCTCTCACACATCACTTCATCATCGATTGGCTAATGTGGGGATTCTTGAGAACTTTTTGAGCACTACTGCAACCTCATCAGCAGCAGCATCTTGCTCAATTTTCGATTATCAGAGAAACGATGCATTATTATTATTCTTAGGTGGATTAGATTTTTATTCTAGCAATTTCCTCGGTTTTCTTGGAAATCGAGACATTAATTCCAACAATTATATATGCACTATCCTCATCAAACATGTTCCCACTGATGACAGGAAAAAACCCTACATCAATTTTCATGGAAAACTCCGGTTATCATCATTTTCAGTCTCAGAATCAAGCTGATTAGTTATACCCTGCAAGCAACACTGTCCAAGTTCATAAAGGTTAGTTCTAATCTATCTTTCTAGAGTCTATTAATATAATATATCTTGAGTTCTGTTTTGGTGTGTGTGCGTGTGTGTGTGTGTGTGTGTGTGTGTATATATATATATATATATATATATATTGTGAGGTCATGTAATGGATCTTTTTCTTTTGTGAATTGGTATCATTTATGATCAAAAGCACGCACGTTTACAAATATATTACATCTCAATTGTAGGCGCATCACAGTTCAACATTATTTTTTTTCCCATCTTCGAAGAGTTTCAGTTATTTAATTTAATGGATGCCCTAGCTAGTTATTCACATCATATAAACTAGCTATACGTGGAAGAAAATCCAAGAATCGGGGAAATGAAAATCAATTATTGTTCAGTTCTATAAGCTGTACTGTCACCTCTCTATGAAAAAATTGTATGTTCTCATGAATTTAGTAGTTGCCACTTGGATCTAACAGTACTTGAACTTAATAGAGATATATTAGGTCGAGAACATATATACATGCAGGGATCACTATAATTGATAAACAAGGAAAAACATAAGTATGAAGACCAAATAGGATAGATAATTTGAGGTTATTATGTTACTTCGTCCATACTACATAAGTAAATTCAGATGGCCTTTTCATACCAATATATATTAAGGGATTCATGAGTAATTAGGCGTGACGGTAAGTTGACATAGTCGTTGGATTATGTTAATCGCACACATTGATCTTTATACTACAATTATATGCGTCTTAAATAGAACTGCAAGGAAACTCATTGATAGACTTAATATATCAAAAAAAAAAACATGCATGCACAATTATTTGGCTTCTGCTATTTCATTATTGGAGAAGACCAAAGACAGAGAAGAAATTATTCACTCTCAGAAAGATTCAATTCAGACCCTCCCCTTCTTTCCTCTTGCGACCACTTCAAAACTACCAGTTTTAGCCAGTTGGCAGTAATTCCTTACTAGGAGAGAAATATTGGTCAACTTTGAAATTTAGATTTGTTTCTTATTTGTTTACTTAGTATACGGATGAAGGTGATCAACTATTGACAAGACTTACCATTTCTATATATCTTTTTTTGTCCATAATTGAAGCCAATATGATCAGGAAAATGATATATCCTCCGATTTTATTGTGTCTCCTTTTCAGACTACTAGACACTATGGAGAAATTCCTTGAGATTACAAATATCGACGGAGCATATCATTGTGAATATAGTCAGGACTGTGCATGATTGCCTGGATACTGCTTCTAAGTTCTATCACTGTGGTATGTATAGAACTGATGAAGGTGATTTGTGTAATACATATGCACATATAAAGAATATTATAAATTATCTATAAATCTTATGCTTTGTTTTATTAGAGAAAGATATCTTCTTATTATTTAATTATTTAAACATCAAAATTGTTCTTTTGTGTTTTATTATTATTTGATTATATTAGCAGTATATTTATTCATCCATTCATTCTTATATCCTGCAAAATATTACTTGAAACATCACTACTCTCGAGCAAATGTCAAAAGAGAGACGCACATATATAAATATTGCTCCCTTTTTACAAAAGATTCCTATTTGACTTTTTATCAAAATTCTAAAATTCAAATTGTGATATGAGTTTATTTTATCTTTCAAATAATAGTTTTTACTTGGTGTTACTTGTTAAGAAGTTTACAATACTATCACAATTATAAAAATCAGAATTTCGCAAATTAACTAAGAACGAGTAATTATGAACCAAGTGTTTTTAGCTACTTTTAATCCTAACACCCTTCAGAACGAACTGATATAAGGAGTAGCGGATATGAGCCACTGAAATGTTATGAGCAATATACACCGTTACTTATCCAATCATCCAATGTACTGTTAGTAACAGATACCTACTTAATTAATTCAATAACATATAAGCAATATATTCCTTACAACTAGATTACTTCCAAAAACTGAAACAGTGATGATGATGATGATGATAATGATGACGACGGTGATGATGACGAGAAGAATGTTGCCACACACCCCAAATGATGTTCTTGCCTTCTCTAGGATCCGTTAAAAATACTGATTCTTCTCTCCACTAATATAATACTCTCTATTAGCTACTACGTACGTTGTAGTTCTACTATTATTAGTATCATTACGACTGTATTTCATATCATTTCCTCTTCATGTAGGAGGATCATCTAGCTACACCTCACCCTTGTATGAGAGAAGACTATGTATATGTTTTGTTTTAACTGTGCTCAGCTCTTCTTATTATCATGTACTCTTCCACCCTCCAAATTAACCCTTAATTCCCAGAAGAAGAAGTCCCACCAACTTTCTTTGTAATTTTTATTTATATTTATATTGGTTTGTATGTAATTTTTGATCATTAGTAATAACTTGACGTTGGGTAATACTAGCTAGTATTTTTTGTTGTTATTGCGGACCTTGAAAATGAATTTTGGATAGAGGGAGGAGAATACCTGCAGGCATAGACATAGACAGAGACATGACATACCTAAATCCGCGCATAATCCAAACATGCACTAGAATCGTACTTGTATAATCCATGCATACACCATATTTGTTTATGTGCCTGCTTGGCTGCTTGCGTTGCTAACTAGGGACCTTTATGCCAGAAACGCTTCCTTTGTTTTAGAGAAACTACCTAGGTAGTGCTCATGTATGTTTATAGACTCGTGATTGTTTTCAGCACATTGATCTTAATATATACCGCGTAAATAAATCATCATCTTTAATCCTCTAATTAATGCCATCATCATTTAAAGTTATTCTATTATCTTGATTGTGCTCAATGGATCTATATAGCTAGTACGCGCAATGTACTCCCTCCGTCCCTAATTATTTGACGTTTTAGAGGTGGACACAAGAATTAAGATAATGATTAGAAAGCATATTAAGTATAGTACTTAATTGTCTATAATATCCTTAAATCTTTTGTTGGGATAAGGAGAGTTTTGTTGGGATTAGGAGAGAGAAAGAGATAAAGAATTTAAAGTATCAAAAAAATAAAAAGAGTAATGAGGGGGAATTTTGGAAAAATTGTCATTAATTCTCCTAGATTTGAACAAACGTCAAATATTTAGGGACAAATGAGAAACTCTAAAATATCAAATAATTAGGGACAAAACGAATACTAATTAGTGAGTCTAGTCGAGTTTCTTGAATTAATTCCTAGATGGCTGGCTACCAATACCAATACAATTGTATCTACAAAGTCTATGTCAAGTAAAGAAGGCAAGCAGTTTAAAGCTAAGTATGAAAACTAGACTCGGCGATGGGCGGATCTAAGAATATTTTCAAGTATGGGCGGATTTTTACTACAAGAAAAAGGGCCGGTAATAAGGACAAATTCTTTACAAGAAATAATATGTTACTCATAAGAGATTTATTGTGAGAAAAATTTTTCTTCACATAATTACTCGCATTAGAGTTCCTCACTAAAAGTATCATTCGCTAAGTTAGTGACTAAATACTTTTTGTGATGGATATATTGTGAATAATATGTTCTTCACAAATTATATATTGTAAAAGATTATTTGTGTTCTTCATAAATTATAGATTGAGAACTATCTAATTAATTAAAACTATTTAGATTGATCTTATTGGATTGATTATCTAGTTTTTATATCATCAATTGATCTAATTTTAAATTTATATTATAAATTAATAATAAGATGAGACTAATTTAATTAGTTTTGATGCATATTAATCAACACATACATGTTAATTTGTAATGCTTTTAGCAATTGGAGTGAGCCGGTTATTGGTGAAGAGTTAAATTTGTTGTCATCATGTTAATGAGTCCCCAGGAGGCCAGGGGTACATTTTTGTCTCGGTCAAAATATTTGTTCCATTCAAAACATCTCGCCTCTCTCTCTATTAACATGCATAACATTTCTAGAGAGAGGAAGTGTAAATTTGTTTAGATAAACACAAGAAATTTTAGAGATAAAATATATTAATCTATTTTAAAAAGATAATGTATTAAAAAAATTAAATAGATAATTATTTAAAAGAAGATAAAAAGGGAGAAAGTACGTAAATTTGTAAAAAGTAAAATATGGGTACCTATATTAAAATTATAATTATTTGAATTCAAATCATACAAATGATATTAAAATTAGGTAATGTGATTTTAATTATTATTTAGACCCATAACTATTTTATGTAAATCAAAATTAAATCAAATCTATATTTTGCCAGGATTAATGAAAACCGAAAGTCACACTGAGTTCGAGCCAAAAATAGGCGAAAATATTGATCATTTACAGCCTCTTCCTCAATATATAGTCTTAGCTCTCTTTCTCTAGTTCTCACTGTACTGCTCATCTTTTGTGTCGGCAAACGCGTTTGATCTAGATCTTGATGTTGTGATGCATACTCATGGTTCATTATTCCTTTTGAATTAATTAATAATACTCACTCAACTCTTATTGAAACCTTTTGTTCCATTGGCGGCCGGTTTATTTTCTTTAGTTTTTCTTCTGAATTAATGTTGAGCGAGAATCAAAAGGATAGCAACATTGAAATGTTAGATACTAAATTTATCATCTATCAGTAAGCTCGGATATATAAAATACTATAAAATACACACTTATGAACAAGAATAATGAAAACATCCAATTGTACATAGAGAGTAGAATACTGTATATGAATCAGTGTGGTTTAACACTGGATAAAAACATTTACATGACTCCATCTTTCATGCACTAAAATGCCTACCCTCGTAATACAAGGCTTCACTTTCCTCCTAACCACATGAACTGATGCAGGAGGGACGGAGATCGAAGAGGCTAGTTGAACTGTCGGGAAAACATGTTGATGACCTTAAAATATTATGAGTTGGATGATTGTCACAGACGAGAAGGTCATTGACGCCTTCAACTTCGTACTAGAGGATTAGCTTCGAGAGATTGAACGTCTTCGGGTTCATGGCGTCCTGACTTCGAGAGTTCGCCAAATTGATTTATTTGCTGTTATTCTTATTTAGCTCTATTATGCTAATAGAGTAATTCCTATAGATATAGGAAGTTTGTTAGGATTTTAATTCCATATTTCTAGAAGAATTTTGTTTCCGTAATCTTAGGATTTCTGTTATGACTTGGACAACTTGAGCAGAAAATTGTAACTTGGGCAAAAAATTATAACTTGGGCAGAAAGTTTTGTTAAGCTATAAGACTCGGCTTGTGGGTTGAATTTCATAACTTTAATTTTGATAAATATAAACTCAAGCATTAGAGAATTGCTTCTTTGTGTTTTCTAGTGAATCTCTTGTTCTTTTACCTGTGAATTTATTTGTTACTTAGCCCGTAGGATAATCGATATCCCACCCGGCGTCAGTTGGTATTGAAGCTCAATATCTAGAAATAGATTTCATCAGCTGCAATGCTTGGTGGACGTGGTTGTGATCGTCGAGGGCAGATTCTGGCTGAGGAAGTTCCGCACCGTGATCATAACGTCTAGGATGTGATGATTAAGGATTTACAGAGACAAGTTATATACAGAGCTTACCCAACGCCTAGCAGCGTACAAAATCTGGACCGTCGTGGACATGTTCCGAAGGAGGAAGTCCTGCACCTAGGTCGTCGTGAACAGGTTCCGGAGGAGGAAGTCTCACACCTTGAACACGATGAAAAATCCTATGATTTTGAATCGAGGTTTGATAATCTTTACCGCCATAGGAGACAACTATGGGAACGACGTGACCGTGAGTACCGTCGTACACTACAAGAAAAAAGCCTATCTGCGACCAATAATATCGGTGATCATTTGTATTTGGTCGCGGATAATGGTACTTAGCGATATATATCTGCGACCACTATGGATTCTAGTCATTAGGTAAGTTCATGACCGCGTCGCGGTCATTTGCTTTCGACTCGCCATTAAGATTTTCCTCCTAAAATTTTGGTGTGAAACCACGACGCTTTATTTCTTTTATGATTACTCTCTATCGTGATCACTTTGGCGATCGCTAACACGTCCACGTCATTAAAAATCAGCGACCGCATGCGGTCGCAGATGGCGGTCGCTGATGTATTTCAATAAACCAGTATCAGTTCATCACTCTTGATCCGAGCGTAAGAAAAAAAAGGGAGAAAAGAAGAGGAGAAGAGGAGAGGGGAGAAGAGAAGAGGAGAAGAGGGAAAAGCATGCCATACCACCATCACCACCACCACATGCATACATGCCGCGCCACTGCCATGCGTGGCAGGCCTTATAGAGATCTCCTCTTGTCACGAGTTTCATTTGTCCTTATTTTTCTTTAAATAAATAAATGTCCGATCAATTTTCTCATTAAACAATCGGATCTTCTTACTATAATGTCAAATTTGGTATCTTCTACGTGGCGCCCCCAAAATTAGGTATCGTCACCCATCTTGGGTCGCCACTTACATGGTACATAAATTCAAATACAAACTTAATTATACATCGTAGGTGTAACATACTGACAATACATAAACCGAGAGTTCTAATAGGAATATTGTCATTTAGACAATATCCATACTCGAGGAGTCCTCATTACATTTATTGTCACACTATTTAACGAGAATGGTGAGGACTACTAATGTTATCTTCAGGACCATCACTCTTTTCCCTGAGACTCGTCCAAATATATTCTCATTTCACAGAGAACAATGAAAGAAAGGGTGAGCTCAACTAGCCCGATAAGAAATATTATGACTAAGATAATGCGAATAAATTATCAATAGTCTTCAACAATGTTAAACCGATAAAATACAATAGACAACCGGTTTAAGCTGCGGTGGAATATCTAATCCATTAAAAGAGTCAAGTAGAGAATAAAGTCTACTATCTTTTAGGTTTTAAAAGGTTTTCATCAATTTTTATCATTTGAGACTCGACAATAAATAAACCACCACATCTAATCATCAACATATGACGGTCGAGGATTTTCATCAAATTATCAATGGTCATGACTATACCGAATCACCCCAGGTCATAATCATACCAAAAACTATCCATCAACGCATTACAGAGCCAACGAGGATTTGTTGTTACATCATTTATATCAAGCCATGATTATCTTAGAATGATCCACTGGTCATAATCATACTAAGTTCATCTATGCACGTAAGCGAAAGATAACCTGAGATAACATGAGAATGATGACAATGACATAATAATTCAATAAAACAAGTTCAAGAATTATTTAATCCGGGAAATTATTAACGTCCAAATTGTCAACATGATCTTTGTTTTGTAGAGTAAAATTCAAGAATGATCGGAAGAATATTTCCATGAAAGATCTTTGGATGAAGCGCTTGAATATCGAGGATATTCCACTAATTTCATGGAGTATAAAGTCAAAGTTTTAACTAATTTGGGTATAATAAAGAATGGAATAACAAAAGAAATCACCATGCATGCGGTACTTGCGCATAGACAAGTTATTCAAAAGAATAATAATAACGGAACGGTCGGTGAAATTCACAATCGGGATGATGATCCAATGAATAATAAATCTTTGAATAATAAACAATGGAACCAGAATTCCTGTAAAACACACGACAAGATATTCCAATGAGAATAATAAATGCGGAATAATAAACAATGGAACCGTCCGGTGTAAAACACACGACGGATATTCCAACGAATAATAAAGAATGGAATAACGTGTTAAGATCACCAAGTATAGGGGATTCGCGTATCTGAGTTATTCCAATGAATAAATAAGAATGGAATAACATAAGGATTTCACCAAGTATAGAATTACCATACATATCAGGTTATGTATAGGGTATACCACTTTTACGAGTTATTCCAATGAATAATAATGAATGGAATAACGAAGTTCTCTTCATGAATAAGAAAGAATAACACCCATTACTGAATACAACAAATAATACCCCTTACCGTAAAAAGACACTTGGATATCAAAGTAGTGAAATGCACCGTAATACTCTTCTTCTTTTTTCTCTATAGATTTTCTCTATAAGCTTCTCTATATAATTTCTCTCTACAGAGTTTCGGTGAATTAAAGAAAAAAATAATGAAGGAATGAGCTTATTTATAGGAAAATAGAATGCATAGTAATTAATCCATGAGCGGTCCAGATTGATTTACTTTAATCTGACGGTTCCATATTTAAAGCAAAATCTTTTAAATAAAATATCATATATTCTATTTATATAAAAACATTTTACTATGCAAACACTATACAACACTATGCAAAACACTATGCAAAAACACTATACTGCAACACTACTGGCATAATAAAATATAATATATTCTATTTATAGAATAACTTTAATAAAGTATTCTATTTTATATAAAAGATGTTTACATTTTATTACGTTAATAATACGAATAAAACAAAAGCGTCATTATCGCTTATAATAATTCATATTATTAATCGACAATAATGGAATCAAACTAAGTGACTTCTCACATAAAAATCAATAATCAATACCGGTATGCTTTCTTATGCAACCACACGTATTCTTGTTTTTACTACTGAGTAGTTCAACAAAGATCAACGGTAAAACTTTCGTGCGTTATTTCATAAAAAATATTTTTGTCGTTTTCTCGATCCGATAATAATTACATTATGGGTCCACCAATGATTGAGTAGTTATACGAATATTCCTGCTAAACCGAATATTCCCCACCAATCGAATATAATATAACCACTTGCATACTTTGCAAAATTTATAAATACTACCCACAACTATAATATTATCTCAAATTCACACCATAATATTAAAAATTATTTAAACAAAATTTAAATCTTTATTGATAAAATCTGGGTCTCACATCTACCGTAATGTTATTGATTTTTAGTTTGCCCTTTTGATATTTTGCTAGCAATTTTGTGGAACTTTAGTATTTCAAATTTGAGACTACTTTTTTTTTTCCCAATAATTTTGTAACCGAGATTATTAATATTGGGTGTCGACTTTTGTGAAATTTAGTTTAAATTGAAGAATATAAATATTTAATTTGCTTACGTAAATTTGGACCATCCGTAGTGCAATCAGTTGGCTAAATTGGAAGAGTTATCTAGTATGGTATGTGTCCTGAATTGGACATATTGAAAGATAGAAACTTGGTGTTTTGTAATGCTTTGGTTAGTGGAGGTACAAAAGTGGAGTATTTGATGTACAAAGGAGCTAGACATGCATTTCAAGTTCTTAGCAAGTCTCAGATTTCACAAACTTCGTACCACGAGATTATCTCTCATATCAAGTCGTTCGTCGATAGATGATGGCAGCGTATATACTAGCTAGAAGCGCTTTCTATTTATTTATTTCTCTCTTGTCGATTTGTATATATACTAATTGGGCTTGGTGATCGGATATTTAATTTGCTTCGTAAATCTTGGAAATTTCATAAGATATCACATTAAGAAAGACCATAGCAACACGAGATAGAGATGAAACACATAATAGAGTCGACCTTCTCATGGTTACCATATTACGCTTTCTAGATGCCATTTTCTTGAATTTTTTGGGTTTAATTTGTGTTTAATTTGAGTTTGTTGAAAATCCAAAATGGTTTGATTTGAAAATCTGTTTAATTTACGATGTCTTATTCAAAATGGGTATAACCCTAAAGGGTATGAAACTTTTGGGATAATCAATGAATTTAAGAAAGAGATTCTTTTATGAGTTGATTGATACCTATATGTATATATACACACACATACATCATATATGTATAATTTTATAAGAATATATACAACACTTTACACCACAAGAATAATTTGGGAACATGCGTGATTAGGTTTCATGTTTTAATATGAGATTATCAAAAGTTGGATAATTTGTTATTCTTGAATAACGATTCTTTGAAATTTGGAAATTTTTTGAATATAACATTCTTCTTTGAATATATTTTGTTGAAATTTAAATAAATTGTTGTTGATATTCTTTGAAATTGGGACAATTTTTGGGCTTCTTATTGTTTTTACTAATATTGAATTCTCTAAATTGTGCCTTGAATTATAGTTGTGCACATTCATTTTTGTGTGTTGGGATTATATTTTGCTAAAATTGGTCAAGTATGCATGCCCTCGTGCATGTGGATAGTCCATATTATAGGGAGACTACTGTAGAATTTTTTTCATATATAAGTCAAATGGCCATATAACTTGAACATGAGTATAACACAAAACATAACTAGGAATTAAGTTTATCCATAATTCAATAAAGAAGAAGGTTCAAAGAAGTTTTCCATAATTCACGATCGAGAAGATAAAGAAAATGACACACTATTAATATGTATGTTATAAGTATGACTTAGCTTAGAATAGAAAAGAAAATGAAAAGTACAAACACAAACACAAGCACCATAACTTCAATCACACTATTAATGAGTTGTTTCTAAAATATCCATACTTGTCTAAATCTTCATATATAAGTCAAATGGCCATATATGCATTCGTGTATATGTGATGGCAATGAGTATATGTGATGTTTTTGTTGTGTTCAGATATGGACCCTCGAATCATATATGTATCCTTGTTAAGTAACTTGATTAAGAAAAAAAAGAGTTGAGGGACCAATTAATAAACTAGCAAAAATATTGCCCATAAATAGTCAAGTTACTTCATTTTCTTCACTTTTCACCAACAAAACAAAAGTTAGAGAGAAGTGAGTAAAAAAATATATACTAGTAGAAAACTTTAGGTTATATATATACTAGTAGAAAACTTACTTCAAAAGACAAATGAGTGATGATGAGTAGTGAATCGATCATAACAATCGATTCTATGCCACATTCATTTTTGCATATACTCTTATTGGATTTCTCATTCCATTTTCTTTACTTATCTAATATTTGGAACATATTAGTACAAACATGCCAGAGTATGAAAAGATTGAACTCAGTTTTCAAACATGCCAGAGTATGTGCTTATGAGTTTTCATGGTGATTTAAGGTTTATAGGAATGCTTAAAGACCATATGTGTTCTATTATGGTATTTGGGGATTTGGTAGCCAAAATTGTGCCTATAAAGGATTTTATTATGGCCAACTTGTGTGACTAGTGTTGTTAGATAGTGAGGAGTACATACATTTACTATAGATAACTTATACTAACATCCTAAATTTTTTATTTATAGATGTCTTCTAAACCTGCAAAGACCTGCCTTGGGTTGGGTGAGAACCCTAATCATGTGTCTTGAAGGCCAAAATTAATCCGGATGATCGCATTCTTATCTGAGATCCGTCCTTCTCCGGATAAAGCACGTAAGTTAAACATCGTGTATATATATATATATAAGGGTTTAATATTTTCATTTTATAAATATAGTAGTGATTTAAATGTAAGGGTTTTAATATAAATTATTGTATATTGTAGTGATTTTCAAGATAGTAAAATTGTGAAGTGCATTTCATAATTATGCTTACGTAATCGGCTTCGCCGGTGATTACGTGGTGATGAGCACACCTCTCTACGCCCATAAGGATCTGATTTAAATTTGAATTTGGTATATTTTTTATCACTCGATAGATAATACATAGTTAATCAAATAATATTGTTTAGTAATATAACAATTTTAATATTATTATTGTTTTTTTATTTGCAGAAACGATATAGATGGGACGACGAACAGGCATCAATTATTCAGACACTATTCTGGCAGAAGTGCGCTGTAAGACCCCGAAATTTTTTTTAAATAAAAAGGAATTTCCTTTATTTATTATTTTGAAATAGTAAGGGTTGATTTGATTAATGTGGATAGTAAAGGGTTAAATACGCAAATATTTCAAAATAAGCAAGTGGTTATAAAATATTCATTTTGTGGGGAATATTCGTTTGGTCGTGGAATATTAAATCTTTGTCGGGAAATATTCGTTTGGTCGTGGAATATTCAATCTTTGTCGGGAATATTAAATGCATTGACAGCGAGCGATATGTGGGCCCCATAACGAGCGATTGGATGAGGAAAACGACAAAGTTTGGGTGGTTATAAATAACAGCGTAGATATTACTGAATTAAGGCTGTTGGAATACCCGGTGGTTAAAATACGATGTCTGGCGTGGTTGCACAGTAGCACACGGTATTACAGATATTTGTTGAATTATTGATTAAATGCGTAAGATGGCACTACTCAATAATTTTCACGGTGAATTCTTGTTCAATATTTTATTTTATTGATTCAATAATTCTTTGCGTTGATATTTTATATTATTGTTGTTCAATAATTGTCAACTTGCCGATGATTTCCCATTATCGGATCAATAATTCATATTATTTGAATAATATTATTAGATAACATTATTGGCAATGTCTAGAAAGTTCATCTAAGGAGAGGTTTGGTCACCTAATTGCGCGCCAGATGGAGAGATCCTTATTGAAAGCCCTCTTTCACAGGAACAACTGGTTGTCGTAAATGTGATTACATAATATTATTTGTGAATAATTAATTATTGATTCATATGATAAGAAATATTTATTTTATATGAATATAAATGATGGATTTATTTATGTGGTTATTAATGAAGGAATTAATGTTGAGGTGTTTTATCAGTATTTTATCGGATCGGAGGTGTTAAAAATCAAATCAGGGGTTTTGAGATATATTGCAGGGGTTATAATTTTTAATCCGACCGTTGGATTGTGGTAATTTTTGGGTATGTTATACATACATAAGTTGAGTATATGTCCACAAATTTTGAACCGTTAAAAATGCACGAATGATTTGTTGTGAATTTTAAGAGGTGTCGGATTCGGAAATTAGGTTTATAATTGATTTTGGTGGAAAATTCTAGAATTGAGTGGGCCCCACTTGTGGTTGGTGAAAAAATGTGCTGAATTTTATTTCAAATGTGGTGGGTGGCAATAGTAGCGAGTAAAAGCCATCGGTGTAGCAGTCGTCAATGCTGCTTTGGTAGACTAACATTTTCCTATAAATAGAGGGTTAAGTTAGAATTGAAAATCACACGAAAACAAAGTTTTCTCTCTTTCTCTCTCTATATTATTGAGCGTATTTTGTGAGTATTTAGATACTTTGAGAGTTCTTTGTTCAATCTGAGTTTCATTCAAAGATCACTTGAGACCTTTCCTTCCGAATCTTGATTATTTGAGGTAAGGGATGTTATTTTCTTTTCGGATGATATTATTTCTTCAATATCATTATCTTTGAAATATTGGTTGGAACTTTTTATCAAATTTGGAACTTTTTCATGTCGGGTTACTATTCATGAGTTACTTATTCACGAGTTACTTATTCATGAGTTACTATTCACGAGTTCTTATTCACGAGTACTATTAATGAAAGCGTGAAGATGTTTTTGTGGAATTTCATCTTTGGGTGTCTGAGATTCTTATTCACGTATACGGCAAGACTATTCATGTATCTGACCTTATTCACGAATACGGCACTATTCAATAAAAAATGAAAATTTTTCTTTTAAATCTAAAATATCTATTACGGATACTAGCTTTGATTGTATCCATGTTTTGATCATTCTTGAATTTTACACCACTATGATTATTTTTGAGGTATTATTGGACATGGATAAAACAAAGTACGAATCCTTAATCCTTAATCCTTGTCATTTTGTTTCACTTTGGATTCGTTCTTTAAAAGTATTTTTCATCATCCTCGGTCTTAAATAATGATAGTATTGAATATCTTTGGCTTTGTAGTGCAAAGATGAAAGCGGTGTTTAAATGAACACGACCGATCGATGAATATCTTTGGCACATAGTGCAAAGATGAGCGGTGTTTAAATGAACATGACCGATGATGAATATCTTTGGCCTTTAGTGCAAAGATGAGCAGTGTTGAGATGAACATGACCGATTGATGAATATCTTTGGCTTTGTGGTAAGCAAAGATGAATATTTGATTTGAGATGAATATTGATTGATGTTACGAGGATAAAATATTGATGATGGACCGTTAAATTCATAGATTATAGTAGATTTCATTCTCTACGTAACTCTTACTATGAATTATTATTTCACCGCTGCGAATATTGATCCGAAACTTGTTGTCATTGTATTCTATCGATTTTTCCTGTTGGAGACTAACGATAATTTGTTGTATATTATCTTAGTCATAACATTCTTTACTGGGCTAGTTGAGCTCACCCTTTTCCTTGTTGTTCCATTTTTTCTTCTCAGGAGGCGAGAATGTAGCGAGTACTAGTCGGGGTATGGAATGAAGGTTCTAGAGAAAGTTGTTTAGTAGTCCTCATCATTATTGTAAAATAATGTATCAATAAATGTGATGGGGATTTATTTGAGTATAAATATTGTCTAGAAGATAATATTTGTATTTAAACTCACAGTTTTATTGTTGTGATAATAAAGTTGTAGTTGTTTCTGTACCATGTATTTGGCGACTCAGAATGGGTGTTGTGTATACCTATTTTGGGGGCGTCACGGTTAATATCGAGCTTAGGGATATGATCTCCAGCGGAGATCGGGAATAGAACTAGGAGGGAGAGCGAGTAAATCCTTCGCTAGTGTGTCCTACCTAAGCTTATTGTTGGTTGGTCATAATATATGGGTATTATGTGATTTGTTAATTTATTTAATTAACCCTTGTTTTATGATGATGAATTGAGAATGTCGAATGAGAATATTAACGATGGAGTAAATGAGGCGATTGGAGATGCTGTCTTTACCAACGAGGAGAAACGTCTGACAGGTGGCAATGTACCTCCCCATGAACAACACCACGGGCGAGATGATGAGCGAGGGATGTTTAGAAACTTTTGCGATTCATGCAAAATCGAATCAGAGAGAGACTCGTGTTCAAAATCTGAGGAGGAGATGATAGCAATTCACGGGTGGTCACAAATGCGATTCAAAGAGTTGGGACCACAGACTGCAGGAAAGCGGATCCGATCATACGGCGGAAACATGGGTCAAGCAAATTACCAAGATATTCGATGTCTTGGGATGCCGCGAAGAACGAAAGTTCCATTCGCTACTTTTATGTTCCGTGGCGAGGCGATTCTTTGGTGGGAATCACGTGAGCGTACCCATTCATTTTTCGGCGTGTCATGGGAGACGTTTGAAGCAGTTCAATGACAAGTACTTCCACGAAAGTATTAAATCGTATATGAAAGAAGTGGAGTTTATTAGATTGGAGCGAGAATAACATGGCGGTGTCCCAAAGACGAGGCGAAGTTTGCGGAGTTATCCGGTTTTACACCTCATTTGGTGGAGAATGAGGAGCGTATGACGCGGATGTTTACGAGAGGTTTGAAACCCGGCGATACGTCGAGATCTCATTTCTCATAAATTTTCTCTCTATTCGGATGTTGTAAAGCAGGGGCTCGGTTGTTAGAAGCGAGATAACGAGTGCGTTCAATGGGGACCATAACGAGGATCATACCAAAGATAGTAGTCATCGAATAACGATAACCAAATGGAGAAAGAAGAATACGGACAAAGGTGGTAACCACTCTGGTGGTAATCGTGGCCATGAAAATAGAAGAAGCGAGTTGGGAGGAGATTTTTAAAAAGAGGAGATTCAACAACGACCATGTGAAGACGCGTCGCCAAGCCCGGTGAAGCTTGGTTCCAAGGAGGAGAAAGACCATCGGTCGTATATGTTACAAATGCGGAAAGAGGGACATATCATTGAACCGCCTACAACAGTTTAAGGTATGCTATAATTATGGAAAAGAAGGACATATCGCTCGAGATTATGCGATATCGAAACCAGATCCAATGAATGGTGACTCAAAAGATGTCCCGTAAAAGTCAAAGTCAACGATTTACGGAAGAAGCGTTTGTCGTGGCCAAATTAAAATCGAGAACCCGAACGAAGTTAGCACGGGTTAGTTAATTATAAATTCTTGCGAAGTTTATACCTTACTGAATCTGGGTTCTTCTACCCATTCTTTTATCTCTCTTGCTTGCGCTCAACGTTTGAACTTGACTACGGAGAAATTAGACTTTGACCTATTTATGGAGACTCCGTTAGGAGAAACTTTCATTACATCCGTTGTTTAAAAATCTTGCTTGATTCAAGTTGGCACTATCACATTATCTGTTAACCTTATTTCTATAGAGATATTTGCTTTTGATGTGATTTTAAGGTTAACTACTCATCATGCCAAATTGATTGCTTTTGTAAGGTTGTTAGTTTTCATATTCCTAAGCAACTTGTTATTCGAACTCAAGCGATCGAACCATTGTAGTCAAACATTTTCATATCAAGCCCATGAAGTCATTCGTTTATTACGGATGTCAAGTTTTCTTAGTCCATGTTATGGATTTGAATAAAGACACGTCAGATTTGAATAATATTCTTGTTGTTATTGATTTTTCCTGACGTATTTCTGAAGAATTTCTTGGCTTACTCCCAAAGCCTGATATTAAATTTTGTATCGACTTTGAACCCGGTACAAAACTCATTTCTAAAATCTCATATCGAATGGCTCTATTGAACTTGAGAGTTTAAAATTCAACTATAAATTTGGTACCGAGCCTTTATCTTATGACTTCCTTTGTGGAATTCACCTAAGCGAGACTCTCTGTAAGGGGCGTCATATTCGCATACGATAGTAAATGATAGGTGTCATTGTGACGTCTTATCCAAGATTGGGATATGAGTCACGATTGAGAAAGCAACCTAAGTCGATGTCGAAATGCGTAGCTTTCTAAACTTAGTTGGTTATTATCGGAGATTCGTTGAAGGATATTCTCGAATCGCTATTCCATTAATGTGACGCCCCCAAAATTAAGTATACGTCACCCATCTTGGGTCGCCACTTACATGGTACATAAATTCAAATACAACTTACTAATATAACTGTCGTGTACAATACGACATAAACTGTGAGTTTGAATACAAATTTTGTCTACTAGATATTATACAAACTCAAAAGGAGTCCTCATTACAGCTATTATCACACTATTTCACAGAATAGTGAGGACTACTAATGCTATCCTCTGGACCATTACTTCGCTCCCAGACTCGTCCCAAATATGTTTCTCATTTCCTCAAGAGAATAAAGAAAAGAAAGGGTGAGCTCAACTAGCCCAAGAAGAAATATTATGACTAAGATAATACGTAATAAATTATCATTAGCCTTCAATAGTGTTAAACCGATAAAATACAATAGACAACCCGGTTTAATCTGCAGCAATTTATAAAGCAACCCATTAAAAGAGTCAAGTAGAGAATAAAGTCTACTATCTTTTAGGTTTTAAAAGGTTTTCATCAATTTTTATCACCGAGACTCGACAATAAATAAACCACCACATCTAATCATCCTCGCACTACTTGGTCAGGATTTTCATCAAATTATCAATGGTCACGACTATACCGAATCACCCCGGTCATAATCATACCAAAAACTATCCATCATCGCATTACAGTGCCACCGAGGACTTTTGTTACATCATTTATATCAAGTCATGATTATACCGAATGATCCTCGGTCATAATCATACTAAGTTCATCTATGCACGTAAGCCAAAAGATAACATAATATAACATGAGGATGATGACAATGACATAATAATTCAATAAAACAAGTTCAAGAATTATTTAATCCATGAATTATTAACGTCCAAATTGTCAACATAATACTTTTTTCATAGAGTAAAATTCAAGAATGATCGTAAGAATATTTCCATGTGAAAGATATTAGATGAAACGCAAATATCAAGGATATTCTACTAATTTCATGGAGTATAGAAGTCAAAGTTTTAACCAACCGGGTATAATAAAGAATGGAATAACAAAAGAAATCACCATGCATGCGGTATTGACATGAAAGTTATTCCAATGTAATAATAATAACGGAACCGTCGTGTGAAATTCACACCGACAGGATGTTCCAACAGTAATAATAAAGATGGAACCGCATCCTGTGTAAACACACGATAGGATATTCCAATGTAATGATAAAGATTTTAACCAGTCCTGTAAAACACACGCAGACGATGTGTTCCAACAAATAATAAAAAGCGGAACCAGTCCTGTAAAACACATGCATGTGATGTTCCAATGTAATAATAATGAAGAATGTCACCAAGTATAGGTAAAATCATGATACAAAGTTATTCCAATGTAATAAATAAGCAATGGAATAACATAAGGATTTCACCAAGTATAGGGTATGCCACGTATACAAAGTTATGTATAGGGTATGCCACTTTTACAAAAGTTATTCCAATGTAATAATAGTGAATGGAATAATGTAAGTTCTCTTCAAGAAGAAAGAATAACACCCTTACCGTAAAAAGAACCTAATATAGAAGTAGTGAAGTAGCAGAATACTCTTCTTCTTTCTATAATTTTCTCTATAGCTTCTCTATAATTTCTCTCTCTGAGTTTCAATGAATTCGTAAGAAAATAATGAAGGAATGAGCTTCTATTTATAGGAAAATGGAATGCATAAGAATTAATCCATGAACGGTCCAGATTGATTTACTTTAATCGACGGTCCATATTTAAAGAAAATCTTTTAAATAAAATATAATATATTCTATTTATATAAAACATTTTACTATGCAAACACTATGCAATACTATGCAAAACACTATAAAACACTATGCAACACTATGCATAATAAAATATAATATATTCTATTTATAGAATAACTTTAATAAAGTATTCTATTTTATATAAAAGATGTTTCGCTTTTATTACGTTAATAATACTGAATAAAACAAAACGTCATTATCGCTATAATAATTCATATTATTAATCGACAATAATGGAATCAAACCGAGTGACTTCTCATATAAGCATCAATAATCAATACCGTGTATTACTATGCAACCACACGATTATCGTACTTTTTTACTACCGAAAGTAGTTCAACAAGAACCACTTGTAAAACTTCCGCCGTTATTTCAATAAAATATTTTTGTCGCTTTCTCAATCCGACAATAATTTCATTAGGGTCCACCAATGATTGAGTAGTTATTGTATTTAATATTCCTCGCTAAACCGAATATTCCCTACCAATCGAATATAATATAACCACTTGCATACTTTTGCAAAATTTATAAATACTACCCACAACTATAATATTATCTCAAATTCACACCATAATATTAAAAAATTATTTCGACCAAATTTAAATCTTTATTAATAAAATCTGGGGTCTCACAATCTCCCTCCTTATGGAATTTCGCCTCGAAATTAGGTAATACACTGTATGATAAAGAGATGAGGATACCTTGAATACCTTTATCGTTTAAAACATTAAATTCATTTTGCAATCCGGCCAAAGATATTCATTAACAATTCATCTTTGCACTACAAGCCAAAGATATTTATTAACAATTCATCTTTGCACTACAGGCCAAAGATGTAAAACCAATAATACTGAGACTCAGCTTAATAGTATCACGACCACGAATTATCCATGCACCTTTCGCTAAGGATATTCGTGTTTTTCAATTACTATTATGATTATACCGAACAATCCCAGTCATAATCATACCAAGTCCATCTATGCACGTAAGCCACGTATGACTTTGAACGCATCCATGAATTAATATTTCATTCTTTGAGACTCACCAATAATTAATCCACATCATCGAATCATCCCCGCACTACGGGCCAAGATATTCATTAAGTATCACGACCACAAATTATCCATGCACTACTACCAAAGATAATTGTGTTTTCAATTACTGCATGATTATACCGAACAATCCTCGAATCATAATCATACCAAGTCCATCTATGCACGTAAGCCACGGATGACTTTGAACACATCCATGAATTAATATTTCATTCTTTGAGACTCACCAATAATTAATCCACATCATCGAATCATCCCCGCACTACGTGCCAAGGATATTCATTAGTATCACGACCACAAATTATCCATGCACTACTACCAAAGATAATCAGTGTTTTCAATTACGGTTATGATTATACCGAACAATCCACAGTCATAATCATACCAAGTCCATCTATGCACGTAAGCCATAGATGACTTTGAACACATCCATGAATTAATATTTCATTCTTTGAGACTCATTTCAATAATTAATCCACATCATCGAATCATCCCCGCACTACGGGCCAAGGATATTCATTAGTATCACGACCACAAATTATCCATGCACTACTACCAAAGATAATTGTGTTTTCAATTACTGATTATGATTATCTTCAACAATCCCTCGTCATAATCATACCAAGTCCATCTATGCACGTAAAGCACGGATGACTTTGAACGCATCCATGAATTAATATTTCATTCTTTGAGACTCAAATTTCAATAATTAATCCACATCATCGAATCATCCCCGCACTACGTGCCCAAGGATATTTATTAGTATCACGACCACAAATTATCCATGCACTACTACCAAAGATAATTGTGTATTCATTTACTTATGATTATACCGAAATAATCCGTGGTCATAATCATACCAAGTCCATCTATGCACTACAGTGCCACGTATGACTTTCAACATAATATAAACATGAGGATAATGATATAAAGAATCAATCAAATGAGATAATGGATAAATATTAAACATTTATAATATAATTTATCCAGATTCAAGAATATCCCCATGTTATCAATCATTTAATAATCTCATAATCTAATAACATTAATATTATAACAATATTTTAATCACTTCTTAAATTTATAAACAATTTATCTTAATTGTTTACACTTTTACCATATAATGCATTTAATCATTCAAAATGTCATACTCATAAGATATCATCACCAATTATCAAATCCTCATCAAAAAATATGCATATACTATATATAGGATTCTCTAGCCATAAAATCCTATTTTCAACTTTGTTACTTCACATAACATATTTAACTCATATGTTCGTAACTAAACTATTTTCATGAAAAATACCAAATCAGACCCAAAAATATTTCTTTTCTGGGATTTAGCATAATATAGTCCCATAATGAAAATATATTTTTCTCGGAATTTTTAAAATTTATTTACTATTTTTTAAAAATCAATTTCCACTTAATTCCTTAAGAAATTAGCTACCTCAAGTTTAACTCCAAAAATTCCCAAATCTTGGCAGGACCTTACACATGTTAACGTGAGCTTCCAGTTTAAATTTCATGGTCATCGGAGTTATAGAACTCCGGTTATAGCGTTTTTCGTCGGAAAAACCTAAATATTGAAATAGTCATAACTTGCTCATTTTAAGTCAGAATGAGCTCATTTTTGGACAGGAGGTACTTTATACCATATACTTTCATGTCCCAAAAGGCCAGAATTTTTCTCATAATTTAAGTGGCTGAAACAGCCTCTCTAAAATCATGGCAGAAGCTTTTTTCGGTTTTTGCAGCTTTGCACTCCTTTGCTAAAATCAGTCCACACAAAAATCTACAACACCTTTTCCAGTAATTCCACTTGGATTAGTTAGGTAACTCATAGATCTAACTCTAGGACTTGACCACATTCAAAAATTCAAAATATAATAGGAGATATGGTCAATTTAATTTCATGTTACGTTTTTCACTAAAATCTGATTTTCAACTCTTTGTGATTTCTAAGAAACTTTCATGTTTTTACGTACT
This sequence comes from Panax quinquefolius, assembly GCA_020205615.1. Classification (NCBI taxonomy): domain Eukaryota; kingdom Viridiplantae; phylum Streptophyta; class Magnoliopsida; order Apiales; family Araliaceae; genus Panax; species Panax quinquefolius. Next base: position 8,223,776 of record CM035173.1, on the reverse strand, counting down.
AACCAACATAACTCATCATAAAACTTACTAATACTTCATATACCCATGATTTTCATTATTCCAATGCTTTTATTATGACTTTCATCATAAACCACGTAAACTGTTTATTTAGTTGAAGAAATATTTGAGGGTTTAAGAAATGGGTTTTGTACTGGGGTCAATACAAAATTCGATTTCACGCTCTAGGGTAGGCTAGGAAGTCTTCAAGAATACGCCAAGAAATTTATTAATGATAGAAATATCATTCAAAATCATATTACTCTCGTCCAAGACTTGGATAAGTACGTCACATTAATACCAACTGTGACTTCTATCCCTTAACCTAGATAAGCACCTCACAATGATACCTATAAACTTGCCATCTTCATTCACGATGTCGCCTACTGTAAAGTCCGGCTTTGGTGCATTCCACACAAGGAAGTTAACAATGAAAGGATCGGGGCTCTTTACTTATGGCTTGATATAACAGTGATTAACTTTAGGATTTGGTTACTTTGAATTCGTATAACAGGTTGGTTAGGAATATGAAAGCTAACAACCTTACAAAAAGAATAATGAGTAGTTAATCAATCGTTTTCAAAAATTACCTCAAAGGCAAGTATTTTCAAGAGATAAGATAGACAGGTAACGTGAAAGTGTTTATTTGAAACAACAAGATTAATAAACAGTGGAGGTAACGAAGGTTTCTTCCAACGAAGTTTCAATAGATAAATCAAAGTCTAATTTCTCCGGAGTCAAATTTAAACGTTAAACGCAAGCAAGAGAGATAAAATAATGGGTAGAACCGGTATCTAACACGGTATAGACTTCGCAAGAGCTTATGATTACTTACCCGTGATAATCTTATTCAGGTTCCTCGTCACGAGAAAAAAAACGCTCTCTTAAACTCACCGATTTTGGTTTGTCCAGGGATCCGCCTTTGGTGCCTCCATCCTAGTTGGACTTGACTTCACTATACTGACAAAAATCGAGCTAAATGACCTTCTCTTCTTGAAATTTCCACTTCTATTATCTTTGCCATGATTACCACCAAGTGGTTACCATTCTTAGCATGATAATTTCCCCGACGATGGTTATCATTGTTCGATATAGCTGCCACCACCAAATATGATTATTATCGTGTTGTTGGTCGTTACCTTTTGTTTGAAATGAATCAACACTCTCATGTGCTTCATTGCTTAACTCAAAGATTTTCGGATGCTATTCTCAAACACCGCCACAAAACAATGGTTAATTGACATGTAACAAATTATCCCTATATTCGACCGACCAATTAAATACCAAATAAATTTAGGTAGGTCATACTAGCGAAGGAATTCCCGCCTCCCCTCCTAGTATTATTCTCACCTCTTAGCTGTGATCATATCCTAAGCTCGATACCAACCGTGACGCCCCCAAATTAGGTATACGCCACCCATCTTGGGTCGCCACTTACATGGTACATAAATTCAAATACAACTTACTAATATAACTGTAGTGTACAATACTGACATAAACCGTGAGTTTGAATACAAATTTTGTCTACTAGATATTATACAAACTCAAAAGGAGTCCTCATTACAACTATTATCACACTATTTCACGTAATAGTGAGGACTACTAATGCTATCCTCTCGACCATTACTTCGCTCCCCGACTCGTCCCATTGGCGTTTCTCATTTCAAAGAGAATAAAGAAAAGAAAGGGTGAGCTCAACTAGCCCAAGAAGAAATATTATGACTAAGATAATACGTAATAAATTATCATTAGCCTTCAATAGTGTTAAACCGATAAAATACAATAGACAACCAGCTTAATCTGCAATGAATAAGCAACCCATTAAAAGAGTCAAGTAGAGAATAAAGTCTACTATCTTTTAGGTTTTAAAAGGTTTTCATCAATTTTATCATTTGAGACTCAAATTAATAAATAAACCACCACATCTAATCATCCTCGCACTACTGGCCAAGGATTTTCATCAAATTATCAATGGTCATGACTATACCGAATCACCCCGGTCATAATCATACCAAAAACTATCCATCAACGCATTACAAAGCCACCGAGGACTTTTGTTACATCATTTATATCAAGTCATGATTATACCGAATGATCCCCGGGTCATAATCATACTAAGTTCATCTATGCACGTAAGCCAAAGATAACATAATATAACATGAGGATGATGACAATGACATAATAATTCAATAAAACAAGTTCAAGAATTATTTAATCCATGAATTATTAACGTCCCAAATTGTCAACATAATACATCGTTTCATAGAGTAAAATTCAAGAATGATCGTAAGAATATTTCCATGAAAAGATATTAGATGAAACGCAAATATCAAGGATATTCTACTAATTTCATGGAGTATAGAAGTCAAAGTTTTAACCAACCGGGTATAATAAAGAATGGAATAACAAAAGAAATCACCACGCATGCGTATTGCCAGATGTACAAAAGTTATTCCAATGTAATAATAATAACGGAACCAGTCGTGAAATTCACACCGAGCGATGTTCCAATGAATAATAAAGATGGAACCCGCATCCTGTAAACACACGTATAGGATATTCCAACGTAATGATAAAGATTTTAACCAGTCCGTAAAACACATGCATGTGATGTTCCAATGTAATAATAAAATCGGAACCAGTCCTGTAAAAAACACATGCATGTGATGTTCCAATGTAATAATAGAAGAATGTCACCAAGTATAGGGTAAATCATGATACAAAAGTTATTCCAATGTAATAAATAAGCAATGGAATAACATAAGGATTTCACCAAGTATAGGGTATGCCATGTCACAAAAGTTATGTATAGGGTATGCCACTTTTACAAAGTTATTCCAATGTAATAATAGTGAATGGAATAATGTAAGTTCTCTTCAAGAAGAAAGAATAACACCCCTCACCGTAAAAGAACTGAATATAGAAGTAGTGAAGTAGCGTAATACTCTTCTTCTTTCTATAATTTTCTCTCTATAGCTTCTCTCTATAATTTCTCTCTAGAGTTTCAATGAATTAAGTAAGAAAATAATGAAGGAATGAGCTTCTATTTATAGGAAAATGGAATGCATAAGAATTAATCCATGAACTATCCAGTTTGATTTACTTTAATCTGACGGTCCATATTTAAAGAAAAATCTTTTAAATAAAATATAATATATTCTATTTATATAAAAACATTTTACTATGCAAACACTATGCAATACTATGTAAAACACTATGCAAAACACTATGCAACACTATGCATAATAAAATATAATATATTCTATTTATAGAATAACTTTAATAAAGTATTCTATTTTATATAAAAGATGTTTCGCTTTTATTACGTTAATAATACTGAATAAAACAAAACGTCATTATCGCTATAATAATTCATATTATTAATCGACAATAATGGAATCAAACTGAGTGACTTCTCACATAAGCATCAATAATCAATACCGTGTGTTACTATGCAACCACACGTATTACTGTACTTTTACTACCGAGTAGTTCAACAGTAACCACGGTAAAACTTCCGCCGTTATTTCAATAAAATATTTTTGTCGCTTTCTCAATCCGACAATAATTACATTGTGGGGTCCACCAATGATTGAGTAGTTATCTTTAATATTCCCTCGCTAAACCTAATATTCCCCACCAATCGAATATAATATAACCACTTGCATACTTTGCAAAATTTATAAATACTACCCACAACTATAATATTATCTCAAATTCACACCATAATATTAAAAAATTATTTCACCAAATTTAAATCTTTATTAATAAAATCTGGGGTCTCACAATTAACGTGGTGACTCATAGAGATACAAAATTGAATGGAGCAAGGAATGTGGGAAGAGCTTCAAGAACTCAAGAGGAGACTCATTTCAAAGACATGTTACGACCATGCCATCCCGGAAAAGCGAACGTGGTAGTGGCGTGTTGAGTAGAAGATCGTTATCAAGTATCGAGTACGATATTGTCAAAGACTAATTTCAGTATAATATACAAATAATAGAGATGGAGATGAAAACTCTAGGTACCCACGTGATGATATACGAGTGCGTGATGATATACGAGTATAATCGACTTTAATCGATAAAGTTAAAGTTTATTCAAGCTACACACCGGAGTGATGAATTTGAAGAAGGAGGTGCAAGTTGTTATTTTAAAAGCGAGAATCGGTGACGTGAGGAAAGCTCAAACCTTCGATTTATTAATCCATTTGAAATTCTCGATCGAATAGGAACGTGGCCTATAGACTTTCGTTTACCACCAAGTATATACGCTGCGTGTTCATAAAGTTTTTCACGATGTCGATGTTACGTAAATATGTGGACGACCAAACACGTTATTGAGTTAGAACCGGACGAGATAATAGAAGACTTAACGTCTTTGGAGGTACCATCAAGATTTTGTAGGAAAAGAACATGACCTATGTGCATCGAGGTTATACCATAAGTTAAAGTTTTGTGGAGAAACCATGCTATTGAGGAAATGACACAGGAGTTGGAAAGCGAAAATGAAAGCGAGGTATCTTTACCTTTTCAAACACAGTATCGTCGTCAATTTCGAGGACGAAATTTCATAAGGAGGGAGGTTGTAAGACCGAAAATTTTTTTTAAATAAAAGGAATTTCCTTTATTTATTATTTTGAAATAGTAAGGGTTGATTTGATTAATGTGGATAGTAAAGGGTTAAATACGCAAATATTTCAAAATAAGCAAGTGGTTATAAAATATTCATTTTGTCGGGGAATATTCGTTTGGTCGTGGAATATTCGTATCTTTGTGAAAATTCGTTTGGTCGTGGAATATTAAATGCGTCGGGGAATATTCGCATGCAGACGGCCGTAGCCATGTGTGGGCCCCATAACGGAAAGCGATTGGATGAGGAAAACGACAAAGTTTGGGTGGTTATAAATAACAGGCGTAGATGTTACCGTTAAGATCGTTGAATATGCCGGTGGTTAAAATACGATGTCTGCGCGGTTCGCAGACAAGAAGATGGCTCAGATATTACAAGATTGTTGAATTATTGATTCGCACGTAAGATGGCACTACTCAATAATTTTCACATGAGTTAATTCTTGTTCAATATTTTATTTTATTGATTCAATAATTCTTTGCGTTGATATTTTATATTATTGTTGTTCAATAATTGTCATCGCACAATATTTCCCATTATCGGATCAATAATTCATATTATTTGAATAATATTATTAGATAACATTATTGGCAATGTCTAGAAAGTTACTGTCTAAGGAGAGGTTTGGTCACCTAATTGCGGCGCCAAGATGAGGAGAGATCCTTATTGGAAAGCCCCTCTTTCTGGGAGCAAACTGGTTGTCATTATAAATGTGATTACATAATATTATTTGTGAATAATTAATTATTGATTCATATGATAAGGAAATATTTATTTTATATGAATATAAATGATGGATTTATTTATGTGGTTATTAATGAAGGAATTAATGTTGAGGTGTTTTATCAGTATTTTATCGGATCGGAGGTGTTAAAAATCAAATCGTGGGTTTTGAGATATATTGCGGGGGGTTATAATTTTTAATCCGACCAGTTGGATTGTGGTAATTTTTGGGTATGTTATACATACATAAGTTGAGTATATGTCCACAAATTTTGAACCGTTAAAAATGCACGAATGATTTGTTGTGAATTTTAAGAGGTGTCGGATTCGGAAATTAGGTTTATAATTGATTTTGGTGGAAAATTCTAGAATTGAGTGGGCCCCACTTGTGGTTGGTGAAAAATGTGCTGAATTTTATTTCAAATGTGGTGGGTGGCAATAGTAGCGGTAAAGCCATCAGTGCTTGGTCAAGTCTCCTTGGTGGCTAACATTTTCCTATAAATAGAGGGTTAAGTTAGAATTGAAAATCACACCGAAACAAAGTTTTCTCTCTTTCTCTATATATTATTGAGCGTATTTTGTGAGTATTTAGATACTTTGAGAGTTCTTTGTTCAAGATGAAGTTTCATTCAAAGATCACTTCCGACCTTTCCTTCCGGCAATCGATTATTTGAGGTAAGGGGATGTTATTTTCTTTTCGGATGATATTATTTCTTCAATATCATTATCTTTGAAATATTGGTTGGAACTTTTATCAAATTTGGAACTTTTTCATGCTCGGGTTTACTTATTCATGAGTTACTATTCACGAGTTACTATTCATGAGTTACTATTCACGAGTTACTTATTCACGAGTACTATTCATGAAGCGTGAAGATGTTTTTGTGGAATTTCTATCTTTGGGTGTCTGAGTTTCTTATTCACGATATCTGACTATTCATGTATATCTGACACTTACTATTCACGAATACTAACCTATTCATTCATAAAAATGAAAATTTTTCTTTTAAATCTAAAATATCTATTCGGATACTAGCTTTGATTGTATCCATGTTTTGATCATTCTTGAATTTTACACCACTATGATTATTTTTGAGGTATTATTGGACATGGATAAAACAAAGTACGAATCCTTAATCCTTAATCCTTGTCATTTTGTTTCACTGGATTCGTTCTTTAAAAGTATTTTTCATCATCCTCAGTCTTAAATAATGATAGTATTGAATATCTTTGGCCTGTAGTGCAAAGATGAGCAGGTGTTTAAATGAACATGACCGACTGATGAATATCTTTGGCCTGTAGTGCAAAGATGAGCAGGTGTTTAAATGAACATGACCGATTGATGAATATCTTTGGCCTTTAGTGCAAAGATGAACAGTGTTGAGATGAACATGACCGATTGATGAATATCTTTGGCTGTGTAGTGCAAAGATGAATATTTGATTTGAGATGAATATTGATTGATGTTACTGAGGATAAAATATTGATGATGGATTAAATTCATAGATTATAGTAGATTTCATTCTCTACGTAACTCTTCTATGAATTATTATTTCACCATAATATTGATCCAAACTTGTTGTCTATTGTATTCTATCGATTTTTCCCTGTTGGAGACTAACGATAATTTGTTGTATATTATCTTAGTCATAACATTCTTCTTTGGGCTAGTTGAGCTCACCCTTTTCCTTGTTGTTCCATTTTTTCTTCTCGGAGGCGAGAATGTAGCGAGTACTTAGTGGAATATGGAATGAAGGTTCTAGAGAAAGTTGTTTAGTAGTCCTCATCATTATTGTAAAATAATGTATCAATAAATGTGATGGGGATTTATTTGAGTATAAATATTGTCTGAAGATAATATTTGTATTTAAACTCCAGCTTTTATTGTTGTGATAATAAAGTTGTAGTTGTTTACGCACCATGTATTTGGCGACTTTTAATGGGTGTTGTGTATACCTATTTTGGGGGCGCCACGCTACCGCATCTGAACTAAAGATAATTTGAACAAGGAACGACAAAAAGCCCTCGCACAATCTTTGAGATTGACCATCCAGGATGTGGTGAGCGGTATATGCGTAAGCATAGCCCACAGTGGTGCGCCACAAATCCATATAGGTGCGAGATGTGTGACCAATGGAAAGTTGAGAGTCGGGTCAAGAGGCACAAGATCGCCGCCCTCGAAACAGATCCTCCTCGTGTATCGACTACGGCGAAAGGCAAAAGGCACGTGTCGGAAGGCATTATATCACAGTTGCGACACATTCTTTGCCAGAGAATACGTATGTTATGTTTACTGATCATCTTTTGTAGCTAAAATATCATATGTTTACATAATAATATGAGAAAATGAACTATAGGAGTCTCGGTCTCAAGGTCAACCTATCAATTGGTTGGATGTGTATGTGGCCATCCGCGATGGTCTACTGAAAGCTGCTTCGAGATAAGCGGTAATAAGTTCACTTTATCCTAATATGTTGTTTATAAATTATAACGACCTTCTTTAGTATTTTTTTTTATTTTTAACTATTTAATTGTTCATCTTCCGGCGAATACTTATAAGGGCTTAATGAACAGCCGCTATCCTCAAGGCACCCCGCGTCAAAATCGATTGATCAAGAATTATGGGAGAGGGCGTCCATCGTGAAGAAAAATTATGTCAAAGGCCAAGGACAAAGACGACGCTTCGACCATCAAATGCACAGACAGACTCGCCACCCGATCTACCACATCATCGAGTTTATCCAACCTATCATACTCCCTGCCGATCATGTGAGAAGCGATCTGTCGTGATCGTGATCTTCTTCATATCTTGGGCGGGCATCTGCAGTCTCGAGTCCCGATGAGTTAAGCGGAGGCGAGCGCGTGGCAATGAGCAGAGGCGGCGGGGGGCAACGACCTGACAACAATGAGGAGCGGTATATATATATATCATTTATTGTTTAGCTACATTGTCTTATATGTTTATAGTCTACGAGTCGATGTCTTACTTATATATAGTAACATATATGTTTTATTACTTTGATAATTACGGGATCCTAATTTGGATGATACGTGAAGCGCTTTAGACTTATTTTTTTTTAGATTTTTAAAGCCTTGTACTCTTTTAGATTCATTCTTTGGACAATTGTATTAGTTTATATGGATGTTTACGATATCGATTATATTGTGTTGGATGAATGTTTTGTATTGTATTGGATGAATGTTTATTCATGGATGAATGTTTTGTATTGTATTGGATGGATGTTAATATGGATGCTTGTATATATATATATATATATATATATATATATATATATATATATATATATATAAGCGTGTTGGGAATTAAAGCGGTACAAAGCGAGTTATTTTGGGAAATCAATAAAATAGGCAAAAATTTAAATAATAAAAAAAATCATCGGTGATAGCGATGCGATCATTAAAAATCATATCGATCGCTTGACTTCTTTGAATCTAGCGATCATACGCGGTCATTATTATCGATCACGACACGCGTGTGACACGTCACGCATGACAAATGACTCGAAGATAAGTCATAATAATACGGTATCGATTAGCCGTTAATTGCGGTCGCTAATAATTGATCATAATTGTTGGTCATTGATGTCCTTCCAAATGACCAGATTATCTAACGACTTCGTGTCGGTGACATCATGATGATTAGATAGCCATCTCATGATCAGATGCGGTCATTGATGCTGATCATTGATAAGCCTTTTTGTTGTAGTGGTAGTAATCTGGGTTATAAAGTTGAGCTACCCAAAATTTTTGGTACGCTGCAAGCATAAGGATTCATTGACTGGATAAAAACGCATCTTTGAGTATAAGGAGGTTTCAAATAACACTAAAATGAAATTGGTTGCTATCAAATTGAAAGGCCAATGTAAGACCCCGAATTTTATGAAATAAAAGTATTCAATTTTTCTATTTAGTTAATAGTTAAATTGATAAAAGTTTAAAGTTAAGGGTGATATATATAAATTTTTCAAAATAAGCAAGTGGTTATAAAATATTCATTGTTGTCGGGGAATATTCGTTTGGTCGTATAATATTCTTGTTGTCGAGAAATATTCGTACGATGGCGCAACCATTTGTGGGCCCCATAACAGAATAACTGTCGAATGAAGAAAACGATAAGTATGAGTTTTTATAAATAACGACACCGTTGAAACTGTTGGAATACCCGGTGGGTAAAGTAAAGTAATATGCGTTGTTGCGATTACCACATCGGTATTAAAGTATTTTTGAATTATTGATTCTTACGTGAAAGGCACTTTACTCAATAATTGTTACAATAATTCTTTGCTCAATATTTTATTTTATTGATTCAATAATTACTACATTGATATTTTATATTATTGTTAATTCAATAATTGTCACTGCACAGTATTTCCTATTATGAGATCAATAATTCATATTATTTGAATAATATTATTAGATAGCATTATTGGCAATGTCTAAGAAAGTTCTGTCTAGAAAAGGGGTTTGGTCGCCTAATTGCGTGCCAGTAAGGAGAAATCCTTATCGAAAAGCCCCCTCTTTCTTGGGAACGACCTAGTTGTCATTATTGTGATTCTGTAATATTATTTGTGAATAATTAATTATTGATTTATATGATAAGAAAATATTTATTTTATGTGTGTAAGACCCCAAAATTTTTAAATAAAAAGGAATTTCCTTTATTTATTATTTTGAAATAGTAAGGGTTTATTTGATTAATGTGGATAGTTAAGGGTTAAATACGCAAATATTTCAAAATAAGCAAGTGGTTATAAAATATTCATTATCGTCTTAGGGAATATTAGTTTGGTCGTGGAATATTCATACTGTCCGAGAATATTAAATGCAACTACAAGCCTTGACCCATGTATGGGCCCCATAACGGAAAGCGATTGGATGAAGAAAACGACAAATATAAGTTATTTTTAAATAACTCAGGCGTAGTTATTCACAGATTATCTTGTTGGAATACCGGTGGTTAAAACACACTAATCTGCGTTGTTGAACAAGAAGCACTGCGGTATTGCACCAATTATTGATTCTTACGTGAAAAGGCACTACTCAATAATGGTTACGATAATTCTTGTTCAAGATTTTATTGAGTTAATAATTGCTGCGTTGATATTTTATATTCTTTGTTGTTTCATAATTGTCATTACACAATATTTTTCATTATCAAAGCAATAATTCATATTATCTGAATAATATTATTAGATAACATTATTGGCAATGTCTAGAAAGTTACATCTAAGGAGAGGTTTGGTCACCTAATTGCGCGCGCAAGAAGAAGAAATTCTTATTGGAAAGCCCCTCTTTCCTGGGAACCTGCACTGGTTGTCGATATTGTGATTCGTAAATATTATTTGTGAATAATTAATTATTGATTTATATGATGAGGAAAATATTGATTTTATGTGGATATAGATGGAGAAAATTTTTAAAATGACAATTGTTGAAAATTAATATTTTATCTTTTACGATAAAATAATTCATTTAAATATATTATTTTAATAATATATTAACGGTGATATTTTTACAACGAATGTGGGATATATGAGTATCTGAGGAGGAAGAGTATTTTTGTTGCAATAAATGTTTAAAACATGTTAAACATGTCGATGGACCCCATTTATTGGTGAAATTTGATTATAGCCAGAAAATCGCTTGGTTTGTGGATTTCTTTAATTTCTATTTGGAATTTGGAAAAACTTTCTTCTTTAAAGTTGTAGAGAATTGAAATTCCTATAAAAATTGCGAGATTCAATTTTCTGATGAAAGGGCTATTTATTATGAATTATTGAAGTTAAAATTACGAAATAATTGATTTTGGGAGTTTAAAATATTTTTGTAAGAAAAAACATTTTTGTTGTAATTGAGTGGCTCATGTGTGTTATAAATGATCTGAAATCAGATTTCTAAGGTGGGCTTGAATATTTTTAAGAAATATTATTATTTTATTAAATTTTACCGCTTTGGTGTTCTAAGCGTTTTCCTATAAATAGGGTCTTGGGTTAGAATTGAAAATCACACCGAAAGCTGAAGTTTTCTCTTTCTATATTATCGAAATATTCTTGTGAGTATTTTGAGTATACTTTGAGTATTGCTAGAATCGGTCAAGTTCCTTGACCTTATACACTTATTTACAAGTAGAAATCTTGATCTTTCGAGTAAGGGATATTATTTTTTTCGTAATGATATTATTTCTTTGATATCATTATCTTTGAAATATTGATCTGAAGTTTTATCAAATTTGGAACTTTTTCATGTATCGGGTTACTTATTCATGGGTTCTTATTCATGAGTTACTATTCACGAGTTACTATTCACGAGTTCTTATTCACGAAGTCTTATTCAAGTAAGCGTGAAGATGTTTTTGTGGAATTTCTATCTTTTGGTGTCGAGATTCTTATTCACGTATCGGCCTTATTCACGTATCTGATCTTATTCATAGAAAATAAAATTTTTTCTTTTAAATCAAAAACATCTATTACGGATACTAACTCGATTGTATCCATGTTTTGATCATTCTTGAATTTTACACCACTATGATTATTTTTGAGGTATTTTTGGGCGTGGATAAAACCAAGTACGAATCCTTAATCCTTAATCCTTGTCATTTTGTTTCCTTTGGATTCGTTTCTTTAAAAAATATTTTCATCATCCTCGGTCTTAAATGATGATATTATGGAATATCTTTGGCTTTTAGCTAGTGCAAAAGATGAATGATTTCTTAAGAATATCTTTGGCACAGTAGTGCAAAGATGAATGATTTCTGAAGAATATCTTTGGCCGTAGTCTGAATGAGCAGTGTTTAAATGAACATGACCAATGATGAATATCTTTGGCACATGTGCAAAGATGAATATTTGATTCGGATGTATATTGATTGATGTTACGGGGATAAAAGATGAGCGATGAACTTTTAAATTCATACATAGAAGATAGTAGTTTGCATTCTCTACTTAACTCTTCTAATGAATTATTATTTCATTGCGAATATTGATTTAAAATTTGTTGTCTATTGTATTACTATTAGATTTTTCCTGTTGAAGACTAACGATAATTTGTTGTATATTATCTTAGTCATAATATTCTTCTTTGAGCTAGTTGAGCTCACCCTTTTCCTTTTGTTCCATTTTTCTCGGGAGGCGAGAATATAAGCGATGCAGTCGGGGTATGGAATGAAGGTTTTAGAAAGGATTGTTTAGTAGTCCTCACCATTTTTGTAAAATAATGTATCAATAAATGTGATGAGGATTTATTTGAGTATAGATATTGTGCTAGAAGATAATATTTGTATTCAAACTCACAGTTTCTTGTTGTAATAATAAAGTTGTAGTTGTTTACATACCCGTGTATTGACAACTCGAATAGGTGATGTATACCTATTTTGGGGGCGTCACGATTAGTATCGAGCTTAGGGATATGATCTCTGGCGGAGATCGGGGAATAGAACTAGGAGGGAGGCGAGTAAATCCTTCGCTAGTGTGTCCTACCTAAGCTTATTTGTTAGTTAATCGATATATAGGGATATTATGTGATATATTGATTTCCTTAATTAACCCTTGTTTTATGACGGTATTTGAGAATGTCGAATGAGAATATTAACAATGGAAATGAGATCGTGGAGATGCTGTACTCACCAACGAGGAGAACGCGTGCAACAGTTTGTGATGTTCCTCTCCTGTGAACAACACCATTGAAGCGAGATGATGAGCGAGGGAATGTTTAGAAGTTTTTGCGGTTCATGCAAAATCGAGACGAGGAGACTTCGTGTTCAAAATACGAGGAGGAAATGATAGCAATTCACGGGTTGTCACGGACAAGCGCTTCAAAGAGTTGGGACCACGAATTTAAGGGAAAGCGGATCCGATCATGCGGCGGAAACATGGGTCAAACAAATTACCAAGATATTCGATGTCTTGGGATGCGGAGGAACAGAAGGTTCCATTCGCCACCTTTATGTTCCGTGGCGAAGCGGACTCTTGGTGGAGATGCGTGAAGCGTACCCATCCAAACAAGCACTTCGGCATGTCTTGGGAGGCGTTTCAGAAGCTATTTAATGACAAATACTTTCCACGAAAGTGTTCGTCGTATGAAGGAAGTGGAGTTCATCGATTGGAACAAAACAACATGGCGGTGTCTCAAAGATGCGAGGCAAAAGTTTGCGAGTTATCGAGTTTGCACCTCATTTGGTGGAGAATGAGGAGCGTGATGGGATGTTTCTTAGAGGTTTGAAACTTGACATACGCGTCGATATCTCATTTCTCATAAATTTTCTCTTTATTCGGATGTTGTAAGCGAGGCTCAATTATTAGGCGAGATAACGAAATGCGGTCCAACGAGGACCCTGACGAGGATCGTGTCGGAGATAACGATCAGCCAGAATAATGATAACTGCGGAGAAAGAAAGCAGAATGGATGAAAATGGTAACCACTCTGGTGGTAATCATGGTTTTGTGGCCCCCCAAAATAGGTATACACCACACCCATTCTGAAGTGCCAAATACATGAGTACGTAAACAACTACAACTTTATTATTACAACGGTAAAACTGAGAGTTTAAATACAAATATTATCTTTTAGACAATATCTATACTCAAATAAATCCCCATCACATTTATTGATACATTATTTTACAAAATGGTGAGGACTACTAAACAACTCTCTCTAGAACCTTCATTCCATACAACTAGTACTAAGATTACATTCTCGCCTCCCGAGAAAAAAAATGGAACAACAAGGAAAAGGTGAGCTCAACTAGCCCAAAAAGAATATTATGACTAAGATAATATACAACAAATTATCGTTAGTCTCCAACGAGGAAAAATCGATGAAATCACAATGAACAACAAGTTTCGATCAATATTCGCAATGAAATAATAATTCATAGAAGAGTTACGTAGAGAATGAAATCTACTATAATCTATGAATTTAATGATCCATCATCAATATTTTATCCTCGTAACATCAATCAATATTCATCTCAAATCAAATATTCATCTTTGCACCTGAAAAAAGATATTCATCAATCGATCATGTTCATCTCAACACTGCTCATCTTTGCACTAAAGGCCAAAGATATTCATCGATCGATCATGTTCATTTAAACACTGCTCATCTTTGCACTACAGCCAAAAAGATATTCTTCAAATCATTCATCTTTGCACTACAAGCCAAAGATATTCAATAATATCATCATTTAAGACCGAGGATGATGAAAAATATTTTTAAAGAACGAATCCAAAGAAACAAAATGACAAGGATTAAGGATTAATGATTCGTATTTGTTTTATCCATGTCCAACAATACCTCAAAAATAATCATAGTGGTGTAAAATTCAAGAATGATCAAAACATGGATACAATCAAAGCTAGTATCCGTAATAGATATTTTGACGAAAAGAAGAAATTTTATTTTTTCTATGAATAGTGCCGTATCGTGAATAGTCTTAGATATCGTGAATAAAGTCTTACATACGTGAATAGTAACTCACACCAAAAGATAGAAATTCCACAAAAAAAACATTTTCACGCTTCATTAATAAGACTCGTGAATAAGAACTCGTGAATAAGTAACTCATGAATAGTAACTCGTAAATAAGAACTCGTGAATAGTAACCCCGACATGAAAAAGTTCCAAATTTGATAAAAACTTCAGATCAACATTTCAGCATAATGATATTGAAGAAATAATATCATTACAAAAAAAATAATATCCCTTACTATCCCTTACCTCAAAAGAGCAGCACTTCTGACAGGATATCGGATATGACGCTGAAGGAAACTTGCACTGATGAATATCAACTCACCAAGTATCTAAATACTCACAAATTACACTCAATAATCTAGAGAGAGAAAGAGAGAAAACTTTGTTTCTGGTGTGATTTTCAATTCTAACTTAGCCCTCTATTTATAGGAAAATGTTAAGACGCCAAGCGGAACTTAACTACAACTTTGATGGCTTTACTCGCTACTATTCCACCCACCAAAAATCAGCCATCTTCCCCAACAACCAAGAGTGGGGCCCACTCAATTCTAGAATTTTTCACCAAAACCTAATTTTCGAATCAGTTACCTCTTAAAATTCATAACAAATCATTCGTTCTTTTTTAACGGTTCAAAATTTGTGGACATATACTCAACTTATGTATGTATAACATATCCAAAAATTACAACGATCCAGCAGTCGGATCAAAATTTATAACTCACGCAATATAAATTTGAAGAACACTAATTTTTTGGACTATTAGTCCTTGGGACCGATTTCATTCAAAATTTCACCACGAAATATCTACAAAGAATTTTTGGGTGATTCAAATTTCTACATTAGCTTACTTCTAGGGCTTTCTTTTGATATATGGCTCATCTCTTAACTCATTATACACAAAGAGTTATGGATTTTACAAAATCAAGTAATAAACTAATTTTTACGAAAATCTCATATTTTGTTCTCCATTTAAACAAATCTTGATAAAATACCTCATCATTAATTCCTTCACTTATAACCACATAAATAAATCCATCATTTATATCCACATCAAATAAATATTTTCTTATCATATGAATCAATAATTAATTATTCACAAATAATATTACGAAATCACATTTATGACAACCACGGTAGTTCAGGGAAGAGGGGCTTTCAGATAAGGATTTCTCCTTCTTGGCCGCCAAGAATTAGGTGACCAAACCTCTCCTTGTGAAACTTTCTAGACATTGCCAATAATGCTATCTAATAATATTATTCAAATAATATGAATTATTGATCCGATAATGGAAAATCTTTGTGCGGTGACAATTATTGAAACAATAATAATATAAAATATCAACGCAACAATTATTGAATCAATAAAATAAAATATTGAGCGATAACTCTTTGTGAAAATTATTGAGTAGTGCCATCTTACGTAATAATCAATAATTCAACAATTACGTAATAATCTGGTATCTTCTTCTTTGTGCAACCACGCGTATTCTCGTATTTTAACCAAGGGTATTCCAACGATCTTAAGCGTAACAACTACTCTGCCGTTATTTTTAACCAACTTATATTTGTCGTTTTCTTCATCCAATAAACTTTTTAAGTTATGGGGCCCACACATGGTACTATAGTGTAAATGAATATTCTCCGGCGGAAAGAATATTCCACGACCAAAAACGAATATTCCCAAACAATAATGAATACTTTATACCCCCACTCGCTTATTTTGAAAAAAAATTTCATATATCACCCTTAACTTTAACATTTATCAATTTAACCAATTCTTGAATAGAAAAATTGAATACTTTTATTTCATAAAATTAGGGGTCTTCTGATCTCCCTCCTTATGAAATTTCGTCCCCAAAATTTACGTGCACAGTATTTCAAAGAGTTGAGAATACCTTGTTTTCATTTCGATTCTATCTCCCCGTCATCATGATTTCTCCATTGCTCATCTCTCTCGTATTTGGATATCATTCTAGAATACGACTTCAAAAAAAGGTTAATTGAGCAAATTAACATATCACATAATATCTCGATATTATGGTGACCACAAAAATAAGCTTAGGTAGGACACACTAGCTGAAGGATTTACTCATCTCTCCCTCTAGGTTACATTCCCCGATCTCCGCCGGAGATCATATCCTAAGCTCGATACCAATAGAACAACCCCAAAATAGGTCCATTCCATCCAACCTATTAAAGTCGTTAAATACATGAGTGCGAAAACAACTACAACTTTATTATTACAACAAGTAAAAGCGTGAGTTTAAATACAAATATTATCTTTTAGACAATATCTATACTCAAATAAATCCCCATCACATTTATTGATACATTATTTTACAAAAATGGTGAGGACTACTAAGCAACTCTCTCTAGAACCTTCATTCCATACCCCGACTAGTACTACTGCTACATTCTCGCCTCTGAGAAGAAAAAATGGAACAACAAGGAAAAGGGTGAGCTCAACTAGCCCAATAAAGAATATTATGACTAAGATAATATACAACAAATTATCGTTAGTCTCCAACAGGAAAAAATCGATAGAATACAATGAACAACAAGTTTCGGATCAATATTACAGTGAAATAATAATTCATAGAAGAGTTACGTAGAGAATGAAATCTACTATAATCTATGAATTTAACGGTCCATCATCAATATTTTATCCTGTAACATCAATCAATATTCATCTCAAATCAAATATTCATCTTTGCACTACTGGGCCAAAGATATTCATCAATCGGTCATGTTCATCTCAACACTGTTCATCTTTTTGCTAAAGGCCAAAGATATTCATCGATCGGTCGTGTTCATTTAAACACTGTTAAATCTTTTGCCTACTGAGCCAAAGATATTCTTGAAATCATTCATCTTTTTACTTTACGGGCCAAAGATATTCAATAATATCATCATTTAAGGCGAGGATGATGAAAATATTTTTAAAGAACGAATCCGGTGAAACAAAATGACAAGGATTAAGGATTAATGATTAGTACTTTGTTTTATCCATGTCCAACAATACCTCAAAAATAATCATAGTGGTGTAAAATTCAAGAATGATCAAAACATGGATACAATCAAAGCTAGTATCCGAATAGATATTTTGACGAAAAGAAGAAATTTTATTTTTTTTTTGAATAGTGCCGATATCGTGAATAGTCATTATATCGTGAATAGTCTTAGATATCATGAATAGTAACTCAACACCAAAAGATAGAAATTCCACAAAACATTTTCACGCTTATTGAATAGTACTTTTCGTGAATAGTAACTCGTGAATAGTAACTCATGAATAGTAACTTCGTAAATAGTAACTCGTGAATAGTAACCCCACATGAAAAAAAGTTCCAAATTTGATAAAAACTTCGGATCAACATTTCAAAGATAATGATATTGAAGAAATAATATCATTACAAAAAAAATAATATCCCTTACTATCCCTTACCTCGAAAGAGCAAAGACTTACGACGGGATATCGGATATGACGTATTGAAGGAAACTTGCAGCGATGAATATCAACTCACCAAGTATCTAAATACTCACAAATTACACTCGAATAATCTAGAGAGAGAAGAGAAAACTTTGTTTACGGTGTGATTTTCAATTCTAACTTAGCCCTCTATTTATAGGAAAATGTTAAGACGCTCAAAGCGGACTTAACTCGCAACAACTGATGGCTTTACTACTTTACTATTCCACCCACCAAAAATCAGCCATCTTCCCCAACAACCAAGAGTGGGGCCCACTCAATTCTAAATTTTTCACCAAAACCTAATTTTGAATCGATTACCTCTTAAAATTCATAACAAATCATTCGTTCTTTTTAACGGTTCAAAATTTGTGGACATATACTCAACTTATGTATGTATAACATATCCAAAAATTACAACGATCCAGCAGGTCGGATCAAAATTTATAACTCACATAATATAGTGAAGAACACTAATTTTTCGGACTATTAGTCCTTCTGACGATTTCATTCAAAATTTCACCACGAAATATCTACAAAGAATTTTGGGTGATTCAAATTTCTACTGATTAGCTTACTTCTAGGGCTTTCTTTTGATATATGGCTCATCTCTTAACTCATTATACACAAAGAGTTATGGATTTTACAAAATCAAGTAATAAACTAATTTTTCCGAAAATCTCATATTTTGTTCTCCATTTAAACAATCTTGATAAAATACCTCATCATTAATTCCTTCACTTATAACCACATAAATAAATCCATCATTTATATCCACATCAAATAAATATTTTCTTATCATATGAATCAATAATTAATTATTCACAAATAATATTACGTAATCACATTTATGACAACCAGTAGTTCGGGGAGAGAGGGGGCTTTCAGATAAGGATTTCTCCTTCTTGCGCCAGCAATTAGGTGACCAAACCTCTCCTTGATGAACTTTCTAGACATTGCCAATAATGCTATCTAATAATATTATTCAAATAATATGAATTATTGATCCGATAATGGAAAATCTTTGTGCGTTGACAATTATTGAAACAATAATAATATAAAATATCAACGCAACAATTATTGAATCAATAAAATAAAATATTGAGCATTAACTCATGTGAAAATTATTGAAAGTAGTGCCATCTTACGTAATAATCAATAATTCAACAATTACATGCAATCTGGTATTATTCTTTGCAACCACGCCAGACTTTATATTTTAACCATAAGGGTATTCCAACGATCTTAATCAGTATGACTACGCCTGTGTTATTTTTAACCAACTTATATTTGTCGTTTTCTTCATCCAATCGCTTTTCGTTATGGGGCCCACACATGGCTGCGCCGTCGTATGAATATTCCCCGACAGAAAGAATATTCCACGACCAAACGAATATTCCCCGACAATAATGAATACTTTATACCCCCTTGCTTATTTTGAAAAAAAATTTCATATATCACCCTTAACTTTAACATTTTTCAATTTAACCAATTACTGAATAGAAAAATTGAATACTTTTATTTCATAAAATTCGGGGTCTTACAATGGCCATGAAAATAGAAGAAGCGAGTCAGGAGGAGATTTTAAAAAGAGGAGATTTAACAACGACCATGTGAAGATGACGGTCTTGAAAGAATCGGTTCTAAGGGAGGAGAAACGACCACCGGTCGTATCTTTCTAATCTTGGAAAAGAGGACATATCGATCCAAACGCCCCAACACAACAAGGTATGCTATAATTGTGGAAAGGAAGGACATATCGCTCGAGATTATCTGATAGTGAAACCTAGTTCAATGAGGGGACGGTGACTCAAAAAGATCGTCCCGAAAAAGTCAAAGTCAACGATTAGGAAGAGCGCGTTTGTTGTATCGTGGTCATAATGCGAGGAACCCAAGCGAGGTTATCACGGGTAGCTATTTATAAATTCTTGCGAAGTTTATACCTTACTTGATCTGGGTGCTTTACCATTCATTTATCTCTCCTGCATGTACTCAACGTTTAAACTTGACTCAGGAGAAATTAGACTTTGACTATCTCGTGGAAACTCCGTTAGGAGAAACTTTCATCACATCCAATTGTTTATAAATCTTGTTTGATTCAAGTTGGCACCATTACCTTACTGTTGACCTTATCTCTTTAAAGATACTTGCTTTTGATGTGATTTTAGGGATTGATTGGTTAACTACTCATCATGCCAAAATTGATTGTTTTAAATAAGGTTGTTAGTTTTCATATTCCTAACCAACTGTTATGCAATTCAAGCAACTAAACCATTAAAATCGATCATTGTCATATCTAATCATAAAGCTATTCGTTTATTAAAAAAAGCAGGATGTCAAGCTTTCTTAGCCCATGTTATGGATTTGAATAAAGACACGTCAAATTTGAATAATATTCCCATTGTTATTGACTTTCCCGACGTATTTCTAGAAGAACTTCCATTCCTACCCCGAGCGTGAAGTTGAATTCTTTATTGATCTTGAACTTTGGTACAAAGCCCATTTTAAAACCCCATATCGAATGGCTCTATTGAACTTCAGAGTTAAAGGTCCAACTACGAGAATTGTTGGACATCCGGTTTCATTCGTCTAGTACATCTCCTTGGGGTGCTCTGTTTTATTTGTAAAGAAGAAAGGCGGGAGTATGCGACTTTGTATTGACTATCGGGAATTGAACCATGTCAATATCAAGAATAGGTATCCTCACCTCGTATTGATGACTTGTTTGACCCGATTCTGAGGGCACAATTCTTTTCAAAAATCGATCTTAGATTCGGATATCATCACCAAGATTAGATTAGGCGAGGATATTCAAAGCGCCTTGAAACTCGGTACGGGCATTATGAATTCTTAGTCATGTCTTTCGGACTAACTAATGCTCCTACGGCTTTCATGGATATGATGAATCGAGTATTCAAGGAATATTTGGATCAATTCGTTGTTGTCTTTATTGATGACATCCTCATATATTCCAAAAGCCGTGAAGATCATGAGCACCATTTGAAGGTGGTACTCCAAAGGCTTCGTGAAAACCAACTATATGCCAAATTGAAGAAATGCGAGTTTTGGCTTGAGGAAGTAGCATTCCTTGGGCACGTGGTGTCGAAACATGGAGTATCTGTTGATCCGTCGAAGATTGAAGCAATACAAAGTTGGGAGCAACCGGAAGTCGGTGGTGAAGTCGTAGCTTTTTGGGCTTAACAAGTTATTATCGGAGATTTGTGGAAGGGTTTTCTCGAATCGCTACTCCATTAACTCGGTAACTTCGGAAGGATACAAAATTCGTTTGGAGCGAAGAATCGCGAGAAAAGTTTCCAAGAGCTTAAGAGGAGACTTATTTGGCTCTGTTCTAACAATACCATCTGGTTCGGATGGATTTGTTATCTCTGACGATGCTTCGAGCAAAGGGTTAGGATGTGTTCTCATGCAACGTGGGAAAGTCATAGCTTATGCCTCATGACAACTTAAAGAGTATGAGAGGAATTATCCTACTCATGATCTAGAGTTAGCGGCCCGATCGTTTTCAGCTAGAAATATGGAGGCACTATCTATATGGGGAGAAAGTGGAGATATATTCGGACCATAAAAGCCTTAAATATTTCTTCACTCAAAAAAGAACTCAACATGCGGCGGCGTGACGTTGGCTCGAGCTATTGAAAGACTACGACCACACTATTCAATACCATCACGGTAAAGCGAGCGTGGTAGGCGGCGCATTGAGTAGAAGATCATATCTTTGGAGCGAGTGCGATGATGTCAAGTATACGCGTAGAGCCAACTTTAATAGAAAAAGTTAAGGTTGCTCAAGCCACCAATCGCAGGAGCCGATGCGTATGAAGAAGAAAAGTACAAGAAGGAGCTATTAGGAAGCGAGAATTGATGAAGAAGGAATACTTGAGTCCACTCTAGACTTTGTGTTCCTAACGACTCGATTTGAAGTACAAGATTATGATGGAGGCACACAATCGCCATTTGTAATCCATCTGGAAGTACTAAAATGTATTGTGATCTTCAACATACATTTTGGTGGAACAATATGAAGAGAGAGATTGCAAAGTTTATCTCGATGTGTTTAACTTGCTTAGCGTGTAAAGGCGGAGCATCTTGTACCTAAGGGTCCGTTGCAACCACTTGAGATTCCTAATGGAAGTAGGAACACATTACTATGGATTTAGATTCACGGGTCTTCCTACGGTTTCTCAAGGCATCAATCTTTATTTGGGTTATTGTTGATAGATTAACCAAGTCTGCTTTCGTTCTTGCGAATCACGGAGACTTATTCCTTGAACATCTTGCTAGTATATGCGTGAATGAGATTGTGAGGTTGCATGGCATGCCCGTATCCATAGTTTGGAT
The DNA here is from genome assembly GCA_020205615.1 of Panax quinquefolius. Classification (NCBI taxonomy): domain Eukaryota; kingdom Viridiplantae; phylum Streptophyta; class Magnoliopsida; order Apiales; family Araliaceae; genus Panax; species Panax quinquefolius. The sequence continues at coordinate 8,201,110 of CM035173.1, read as the reverse complement.
CGTGACCCAAAGATTCACTTCAAGATTTTGGGTTAGCTTGCAAAAAGCTATGGGCACAGTTTTGCGATTTAGTTCGGCATACCATCCCCGAAGCAGACGGACAATCGAGAGGACTATTCAAACTCTTGAAGATCTATTAAGACTCGTGTCCTGAACTTCAAGGGTAGTTGGGATAAGTATTTACCATTGGTGGAATTCTCCTACAACAACAGATTATCGAGGCAAGTATAGGTGTGGCTCCATTTGAAGCATTATATGGACAAAATGTCGCTTCTCGATATGTTGGGATGAGGTGGGTGAAGCAACATTGTTGGGACCCGAGAGTTAAATACGTATGACTCTCAAGAAAAGATCCAAATGATTCGACAACGTATACAAAGCGGCACAAGATCGACAAAAAGAGTTATGCGGATCTTCATCGAAAGGACGTGGAATTTAATGTAGGGGATCATGTATTGTTGCGAGTTGCTCCATGGAAGGGAGTTACAAGATTTGGGAAGAGAGGAAAGCTCAATCCACGATTTATTGGTCCATTTCAAATTCTTGACCGAGTAGGAAATGTAGCCTATAGACTTGCGTTACCTCCGAGTATGTCTCGTGTTCATAATGTGTTTCACATATCGTATTTCCGTAAATATGTGAAAGACCCGAACCACGTTATTGAGTTAGAACCAGGACGAGATAGCGAAGACTTAACGTGTGAGGAGGTACTGTCAAGATCTTGGATAGGAAGGAGCATGTCCTACTGCAAGAAAGGTCATACCACAAGTTAAAGTTTTGTGGAGGAATCATGCTATATAGAAATGACACAGGAATTGAAAGCGGAAATAAGCGAGGTATCCTCACCTTTTGAAACACACCAGTCGTCGTCGATTTAGAGGACGAAATTTCATAAGGAGGGAGGTTGTAAGACCAAAATTTTTAAATAAAAAGGAATTTCCTTTATTTATTATTTTGAAATAGTAAGGGTTGATTTGATTAATGTGGATAGTTAAGGGTTAAATCGCAAATATTTCAAAATAAGCAGTGGTTATAAAATATTCATTATCGTCGGGGAATATTAGTTTGGTCGTGGAATATTAAATGCGTTTTGTCGAGAATATTAAATGCTGACCCAGTAGCCCCATGTGTGGGCCCCATAACGGAAAGCGATTGGATGAAGAAAACGACAAATATAAGTTATTTTTAAATAACTTGGCGTAGTTATTCTGATTATCTTGTTGGAATACCCTATTGGTTAAAACACACTAATACGCGTTGTTGAGCAAGAAGCTACGGTATTGCACCAATTATTGATTCTTACGTAGAAAGGCACTTTACTCAATAATGGTTACGATAATTCTTTATTCGAGATTTTGTTGAGTTAATAATTCTTTGCGTTGATATTTTATATTCTTTGTTGTTTGATAATTGTCATTACACAATTATTTTCATTATCGAAGCAATAATTCATATTATCTGAATAATATTATTAGATAACATTATTGGCAATGTCTAGAAAGTTACATCTAAGGAGAGGTTTGGTCACCTAATTGCGCCGCTGATGAAGAAGAAATTCTTATTGAAAGCCCCTCTTTCTGAGGAACCGTATGCAGTTTGTCGATATTGTGATTCTGTAATAATATTATTTGTGAATAATTAATTATTGATTTATATGATGAGGAAAATATTGATTTTATGTGGATATAGATGGAGAAAATTTTTAAAATGACAATTGTTGAAAATTAATATTTTATCTTTTACGATAAAATAATTCATTTAAATATATTATTTTAATAATATATTAACGGTGATATTTTACAACGAATGTGGGATATATGAGTATCACGAGGAGGAAGAGTATTTTTGTTGCAATAAATGTTTAAAACATGTTAAACATGTCAATGGACCCCATTTATTGATCGAAATTTGATTATAGCTTTAAAAATCGCTTGTTTGTGGATTTCTTGGTTAATTTCTATTTGGAATTTGGAAAAACTTTCTTACGTAAAGTTGTAGAGAATTGAAATTCCTATAAAAATTCGAGCGAGATTCAATTTTTCGATGAAAGGGCTATTTATTATGAATTATTGAAGTTCAAAATTACGAAATAATTGATTTTGGGAGTTTAAAATATTTTTTGTAAGAAAAAACATTTTTTGTTGTAATTGAGTGGCTCACATGTGTTATAAATGATCTGAAATCAGATTTCTAAGGTGGGCTTGAATATTTTTAAGAAATATTATTATTTTATTAAATTTTACTGCTTTGGTGTTCTAAGCGTTTTCCTATAAATAGGGTCTTGGGTTAGAATTGAAAATCACACCGAAATCAAGTTTTCTCTCTCTATATTATCGAAGCGTATTCTTGTGAGTATTTTGAGTATACTTTGAGTATTGCTAGAGAGTGCAGAGTTCCTTGAAAGACTATATGCAGTATTACTAGCTAAAAATCTTGATCTTTCGAGGTAAGGGATATTATTTTTTTCGTAATGATATTATTTCTTCAATATCATTATCTTTGAAATGTTGATCTGAAGTTTTTATCAAATTTGGAACTTTTTCATATCTGGGTTACTATTCATGGGTTCTTATTCATGAGTTACTATTCACGAGTTACTATTATTCATGAGTTCTTATTCACGAGTTCTTATTCACGAGTACTATTCATAAAGCGTGAAGATGTTTTTGTGGAATTTCTATCTTTTGGTGTCGAGATTCTTATTCACGTATCACGGCCTTTATTCACGATATCTGATCTTATTCAATTAAAAAATAAAATTTTTTCTTTTAGTCAAAAACATCTATTCTCGGATACTAACTACGATTGTATCCATGTTTTGATCATTCTTGAATTTTACACCACTATGATTATTTTTGAGGTATTTTTTGGGCGTGGATAAAACCAAGTACGAATCCTTAATCCTTAATCCTTGTCATTTTGTTTCACTTTGGATTCGTTTCTTTAAAAAAATATTTTCATCATCCTCGGTCTTAAATGATGATATTATGGAATATCTTTGGCACGTAGTGCAAAGATGAATGATTTCTTAAGAATATCTTTGGCTTTGTAGTGCAAAGATGAATTATTTCTGAAGAATATCTTTGGCAGAGTCTGCAATGAGCAGTGTTTAAATGAACATGACCAATCGATGAATATCTTTGGCTTTGTAGTGCAAAGATGAATATTTGATTCGGATGTATATTGATTGATGTTACGAGGGATAAAGATGAGCGATGAACTTTTAAATTCATACATAGAAGATAGTAGTTTGCATTCTCTACTTAACTCTTCTAATGAATTATTATTTCATGCGAATATTGATTTAAAATTTGTTGTCTATTGTATTCTATTAGATTTTTCCTGTTGAAGACTAACGATAATTTGTTGTATATTATCTTAGTCATAATATTCTTTCTTGAGCTAGTTGAGCTCACCCTTTTCCTTTTGTTCCATTTTTCTCGGGGAGGCGAGAATATAAGCGAAATGCAGAGTCGGGGTATGGAATGAAAGTTTTAGAAAGGATTGTTTAGTAGTCCTCACCATTTTGTAAAATAATGTATCAATAAATGTGATGAGGATTTATTTGAGTATAGATATTGTCTAGAAGATAATATTTGTATTCAAACTCACGCAGTTTCTTGTTGTAATAATAATAAAGTTGTAGTTGTTTCTGTACCATGTATTGACAACTCAGAATAGGTGATGTATACCTATTTTGGGGGCGTCACAATGTGGCTATAAATGAAGGAATTAATGTTGAGGTATTTTATCAGTATTTTGTTGGAATAGAGGTATTAAAAATAATCCGTATGTGAATTTTGAACATTTTCTGTTTAGAATTTGGAAAAACTCTACAAAGTTGTAGAGAATTAACTTTCCTATAGAATGGACATAAAATTCGTATTTTTCTGATAAAAGGGTTATTTATTATGAATTATTAGTTTCGGAAATAAATATTTTTATTAAAAACATAGGTGGTCCCCACTCTTGTCTTTTGTTGGTGAAATGTGCTGAATTCATTTTTCAAAAGTGGTGGGCTTTGAAATCTTCAAAGATGGAATGTTGCACGTATTAAATTTTAGTCTACATTGGCGTTCTGGAATTTTTCTATAAATAGGGTGCTTAGGTAGAATTGAAAATCACACCAAAATCTAAAGTTTTCTCTCTCTATAATATCGAGAGTATTTTTGTGAGTATTTAGATTATTTGAGAGTTGCTATTCAGTGCAAATTTTTTTCAACATTATATTCGATATTTCAGCCATAAGTACTATTCCTTTGAGGTAATTGGGATGGTAAGGGATGTTATTTTCTTCGTAAATGATGTTATTTCTTTCGATAACATTATACCGAAATATTGGTATGAATTTTATTGGAAAATTTTTACCTTTTCGTGTCGGGATTACTATTCACGTATACGATAATATTCACGTATACGGCACAATTCATGTATATGTCACTATTTACGTATACGACATTATTTATGTATACGATTACTATATGCGAATACGAGTCTTATTCACGGAGTTCTTATTCACGATTCTTATTCATGGGTACTTATTCACGACAAAATTGGTTTCTTTTTCTGACCAAATTATCGTTAATTTATGAATCTTATTCTTGAAATTAAATCCATGTTTTGATCATATTGTTTTTATTATCATATATAATATTTTTATAACCCTGGTGATGAAATTTCTATTTCACTGAAGTGTAAAAATGGGTAGATTATTGGTAATATCATGACTATAGGTTCTCTTTGGCCAGTAGTGCAAAGATGAATTATTGACTGGTATGATCATGACCATTGAATTTATAATTGAATATCTTTAGCTTAAGTGAAAAGGTGAATTGATCAATATGGTTATAATTATTGTTTATATAAATTTTGAAATGATTATATATTTTTTTGAGATATTAATATCTTTGGCCCGTAGTACAAAGATGAATTGTTAATGAATATCTTTGGCCTGTAGTGCAAAGATCGATGAATTGTTAATGAATATCTTTGGCCTGTAGTGCAAAAATGAATTGTTGATGAATATCTTCGGCCCGTAGTGCAAAGATGACCTCTTGTTAAATATCTTTGGCCCGTAGTGCAAAGATGTCTTGTTGTTGAATATCTTTAGCCTTTAGTGCAAAGATGAACTGTTGATGAATATCTTTGGCCCGTAGTGCAAAGATAAATTTATTAGTATGATTATGAACAAGAACTGTGATTTGGTATAACCATGATCTTTGATGTTTCAGGTAAAGACAGGTGATGAAAATTATCTTCGTCCTAGATGAGAAGAAAAATTTAGAACTACAATTATGATTATGAGTTATTCACGTGATTGTGGACAGGAACTGTTGACTGATGTTACATGGTTAAAACATTGTTGGTGGACTTTTAACATGGAGAAGATAATAAACTTTATGGTCTATTTGACTCTTCTAATGGATTGCTCGTTCCGCTGCAACTATGGTTGAAAAGTTTTATCATCTACCATATGTTCTAAATTTCTGATTCATTACTGACGAAGGCTATTGATAATTTAATTATCTAGTGTGACGCCCCCAAAATAGGTATACATCACCCATTCTGAGTCGTCAAATATATGGTACAAAATATAAATACAAACTTAAATATACAGCATGAGCTGTGAGTTTTAATACAAATATTATCTTCTAGACAATATCCACACTCAGATAAAGTCCTCATTACATTTATTATCACACTATTTCACAGAATAGTGAGGACTACTAATGCAAATATCTGGACCGTCAATCTTTTCCCCGACTAGTCCCAGCTATATTCTTATTTCCTGAAGAGAACAATGTAAGCAAAGGGTTAGCTCAACTAGCCCAGCAAGAAATATTATGACTAAGATAATGCGAGAATAAATTATCGATAGCCTTGATAGTGTTAAATTGATAAAATACAATACATCAAGTTTAATCTAACTGCGGAACAAGCAATCCATTAGAAGAGTCAAGTAGAGCATGATATCTACTATCTTCTATGATTTAAAGTTATCACCAATTTTATCATTTGAGACTCGATTGTAATAAATAATCCACATCATTTGAATTATCCATGCACTTACGGGCCGAGGATATTCATCGATTAGTCATGTTCATCTCAACAATTTGTCCATCAATGCACTACTGGACAATTATGACTTTTACCACATCATTTGTAACATTACGGTCGTCATGATTATACCGAATGATTCACGGTCATAATCATACCAATCAACAAATCCATCTACGCACGTAAGCGAAAATGACTTTCATCATAATATAAGCGTGAGGATGATGACAATGATATAAGAATTCAATTAAAAAAAAGAAAAGGATAAATTTTAAAGATTTATAATTTAATTTATCCAAAATTCCATAATGTCCAAATTGTCGACGATAATCTTTGCTTTGTGGAGTAAAATTCAAGAATAATATTGTATCAAAAATGATTTAGACCAAAAGAAATCAATTTTTGTTATGAATAATATCCCGTGAATAATAAATAGAAGTGAATAGTACGTCGTGAATAGTACTTCGAGAATAGTACTCCGTAAATAGTACTCCGGCATGAAAAGGTTAAAACTTATCAAGAATGCCCAGAATAATATTTTCATGAAAAGATCTTTGGATGAAGCCTTGAATATCAAGGATATTCTACTAATTTCGAGAATTATAGAAGCAATACTTACCATAGTAAGTTTAAATTTAGGAATCAAAATGAACAATATCTGAATCTATGCAAATGGATTTTCAACTCGTCATGCGGTAGTCCGCGTGAGCGGATCATTTCCATAGTTTAATAACAAAAGAATACGAAGGGTTATTCACTAGGCATGCGGTAGTCCGCATAGACAGGTTATTCCCACAGAATAATAAAGAATGGAATAATAAAAGGATTTCACCATGCATGCGGTAGTCCGCGTAGACAGGTTATTCCAACAGAATAATAAAGAATGAAATAACAACAGGATTTCACCATGCATGCGGTAGTCCGCGTAGACAGGTTATTCTAACAGAATGATAAAGAATGGAATAACAACCCTTACGAGTATTGAAAGAAATAACTCTCTTCATGAATACGAAAGAAATAATACCCCTTACCTTAGTAGGAGATTGGATACTGCAATAGTGTAGTAAAAGAATACTCTTCTTCTTTCTCTCTTATTCTCTCTATACTTTCGCTCTCTATAGCTTGAATGAATTGGTGAAAAATAATGAAGAACTAGGCTTCTATTTATAGAAGATTTCTAGCTTAGCCCTTGTAATGGGAAGAGGCAAGTGGTTTGATGACTGGTGATGTAAAAAGAAAAGTGGTTTGACGCCTGTAATGTGAAACGATAATTGGTTCGACGCCTGTAATGTGAAACGATAATTGGGTTGACGCCTGTAATGTGAAATGACAAGTGGTTCGACGCCTGTAATGTGAAACGACAAGTGGTTCGACGCCTGTAATGTGAAACGACAATTGGTTCGACTCTTATAATGTGAAACGATAATTGGTTCGACGCCTGTAATATGAAACGTCAAGTGGTTTAACGTCTGGTAAAGGCAATTACTATTGGCGAAAATGACTCTTAGATGATGACATATGGCCCCCCATAGAATAAACCAAACTTACCACAAACGTCTCATAACAGACTTCTTATTTATATCAAAGATTGAATAAATATTACCACAAATCATTTTATTTTCAATCAACACATATTTAATCTTTCAACAATTATTCATCATTAATATTATAACTCACAATATTTAACAACGGATCATTCCCGGAAAGAGGGGGTTTCGATAAGGATTTCTCCTATTAATAGCAAGAATTAGGTGACCAAACCTCTCCTCGACAGAACTTTCTAGACATCATCGATCAATATTGCAAATAATAATATAAATAATTGTATTGTCTCAATTATTGATTTAATAATATATAAAATATCGACAATAATTGAATCAAATAACGTGAGATACTATGTAGCAATTCTTCGTAGCAATAATTGAACAAAAGCGAGTGACTTCTCACGTAAGCATCAATAATCAATACTGGTGTGCTACTTAACTAAACCACGCTGCGCGTATTCTTGTGTACTTTTATTACCGGGTATTTCAACAGTTAACGGTAAAACTTCCGTCGTTTTCTAACTCTGACAATAATTCTGTTGTGGGGTCCACCAATGATTGTTTCATCGTACGAATATTCCCCGACCAAACGAATATTTTATAACAACTTGCTTTACTTTGCAAAATTTTCACATATCACCCTTAACTTTAATCCTTTTATCAATTTAACCATTTACCAAATGAAATAATGATTATAAGAAAATTGAATACTTTCACTTCATAAAATTCAGGGTCTTACATCTAGCTTTAGTCATGATATTCTTTACTGGGCTAGTTGTGCTCACCCTTTTGTTTCATAATTCCTTTCAGGTAATAAGAGTGTAAATTTGGTCGACGGGGAATATGAGGGAATAGAAACGTTGGTCTATAGTTGTTGAGGTTTTTCCTAAAACAGTATGGAAATAATTTTATTGAGAATTTGAGATAAGTGTGTCGTATTTTATACGTCATTTAACCGTTGATTTTGGTGAACCGAATAGGGTGAGGTGAACCCAACTTTGAAAGGGTGTTTTACCACTATCATACAAGATGTCTAATGACCTATGACTTCGTGTTATCATAAGACAGGGTTGTTGTGAGATCCCTAATTTTATGAAATAAAAGTATTCAATTTTCTTATAATTATTCTATTTGGGAAATAGTTATATTTATAAAAGTTTAAAGTTAAGGGTGATATTTGAAAATTTTGCAAAGTAAGCAAGTTGTTATAAAATATTCGTTGTGTCGGGAAATATTCGATTGGTTGGGGAATATTCATTTTAACAGGGAATATTCGTACGACGACACAATCATTTGTGGACCCCACAATTAACGGAAGTATTGTCGTAGTTAGAAAATGACAGAAATATCTTTTTATAAAAATAACGGCGAAAGTGTTACCGTTAAAAACGGTTGAACTACTTGGTAGTAAAAGTACGATGTCTGCATGGTTGCATAGTAGCTGCGGTATTGATTATTGATGTTTACGTGAAGTCACTTTCGGTTATACTCGATTATTATTCTACGAATTTGCGCGTCATATCTCTCATAATATTGATTCAATTATTGTCACAAGTATCATCATATATAATATGTTATATTATTAAATCAATAATTTAGGCGACAAAGTTATTCATATTATTATTTGCAATATTGACAATGTCTAGAAGTTACATTAAGGAGAGGTTTGGTCACGTAATTACTGCGCATTAATAAGGAGAAATCCTTATCGGAAGCCTCTTCTTTCACGGGAGCGACACGGTTGTTAAATATTGTGAATTATAATATTAATGATGAATAATTTCGTGTTGATTAAAGATGAAATTGATAGTTCCATTGTGTTGGAATTATTAGTGTTAGTGAAAATTGACATTTATTTCGATAATAATTGATGTCTGGAGGTTATATTGACCAATCGGGTAATTAACCGGATAAATGAGCAATTAATTGCTATTGATTCACATGATTATAACTATTTGTTCACATGTATGTACTATTGATTCACATTCATTTACTATTAGGGGAGTTGGTGCAAGATTGATAATACTTGCATGACTAAGTTAAAAATTGAGGTATAGATGAAGGTACTATACTATAATTAATTTTTTCACATGTTTAAAACTATTGAGTCGCATGATTTACTATTAATTCACATGATTTACTATTAGGGGAGGTGGTGCAAGTTTGATAATACTTGGATGACTAAATTAAAAATAAAGGAAAAGATGAAGGTATTATACTGTAATATTTCGAGCCCCAAAATGTGCAATTATTGAAACTATATTTTCCTATAAATAGAAGCTCATTCCTTCATTATTTTTCACCAATTCACTAAAGCTATATATCAATTATTATAAAGAGAAATCATAGAGAGAAAAGAAGAAGAAAGCTTTACATCACTATTCCAATATCCGGTCTTCTTACGAGGTAAGGATATTATTATTATAGTAAGGGTATTATTCTTTCGTATTCATGAAGAGAGTTATTTTCTTTCAATACTCGTAAGGGTTGTTATTCCATTCTTTATTATTATGTTGGAATAACTTTTATCTATCTGAATCCGCATACGTGGTGAAACTCTCCTGTTAATCCATTCTTTATTATTACATTGGAATAACTTTTCATGCATCTGCGGTTTATCGCATGCCCGTGAATTTTATTGTTATTCCATTCTTTATTATTACATTGGAATATCACATGCGTGTGGAATACACATGATCCGATTCTATTCTTTATTATTACATTGGAAATAACTTTTATTGCATGCGATTACATCGCATGCTTGGTGAATTCTTCATTATTTCATTCTTTATTATTACATTGGAATAACTTTTCTATGTGGATTACCACATGCATGGTGAATGATCCTTCAGATTCATTCCTTATTAAATTATGGAAATGATCTGCTCACGTGGATTCTGGTATGGCGGTGAAAATCCATTCATAGTTTAAGATAATCTATTATACTCGTATGAGATATCATTTCTTTTGTACTCGTCATAGAATATCATTTTCTTTGGTATTTATTTTACAAGTTACTATTCACGGGTTACTATTCACTCAGTTATTATTCACTCTAGTATTATTCACTCGGGTATTCGGGGCACTTTTCGTGTCGGAGTACTATTCACCCAAATATTATTCACTCGGGTATTTGGGATACTTTTCATCTTAGACTATTATTATAAGAGTCTTATTCTCAGAAGTACTATTCATGAAAGTACTATTCACGGGTACTATTTACTCGAAAAATATATTTCTTTTCTGTCCAAATTATTTTTGGTACATGAATATTATTCTAAAATTTTGCTCAACAAAGCAGTATCTGTGACGCCCCCAAAATAGGTATACATCACCCATTCTGAGTTGTCAATACATGGTACAGAAACAACTACAACTTTATTATTACAACAAGAAATCGTGAGTTTAAATACAAATATTATCTTCTGACAATATTTATACTCAAATAAATCCTCATCACATTTATTGATACATTATTTTACAAAAATGGTGAGGACTACTAAACAATCCTTTCTAAAACCTTCATTCCATACCCAGGCTACGTACTCGCTATATTCTCGCCTCCGAGAAGAATGGAACAAAAGGAAAAGGGTGAGCTCAACTAGCTCAAGAAAGAATATTATGACTAAGATAATATACAACAAATTATCGTTAGTCTTCAACAGGAAAAAAATCGATAGAATACAATAGACAACAAGTTTCAGATCAATATTCATGATGGAAATAATAATTCATGTAAGAGTTACGTAGAGAATGAAATCTACTATAATCTATGAATTTAACGATTATCCATCATCAATATTTTATCCTCAGTAACATCAATCAATTTTCATCTCAAATCAAATATTCATCTTTGCACTACTGAGCCAAAGATATTCATCATCGATTATGTTCATTTAAACACTGTTCATCTTTGCACTATGTGCCAAAGATATTAATCACGATCATGTTTCATACTCAACACTGCTCATCTTTGCACTACGAGGCCAAAGATATTCTTCTTTCGAATCATTCATCTTTTGCACTACAGGGCCAAAGATATTCAATAATATCATCATTTAAGACTGAGGATGATGAAAAATATTTTTAAAGAACGAATCCAGTGAAACAAAATGACAAGGATTAAGGATTAAGGATTCGTACTTTGTTTTATCCATGTCCAACAATACCTCAAAAATAATCATAGTGGTGTAAAATTCAAGAATAATCAAAACATGGATACAATCAAAGCTAGTATCCAAAATAGATATTTTTGGACGAAAAGAAGAAATTTTATTTTTCGATGAATAGTGCTTGATATCGTGAATAGTCTTGATATACATGAATAGTCTTGATATCGTGAATAGTAACTCAGAATACCAAAAGATAGAAATTCCACAAAAAAAACATTTTCACGCTTCCGTGAATAGTACTCATGAATAAGAACTCGTGAATAAGAACTCATGAATAGTAACTCGTGAATAGTAACTCATGAATAAAAACCCCCGAGCATGAAAAAGTTCCAAATTTGATAAAAACTTCAGATCAACATTTCAAAGATAATGATATTGAAGAAATAATATCATTACGAAAAAAAAATAATATCCCTTACCTCAAAGAATCGAAGATTTCTAAGGAAAGGTCTCAAGTGATCTTGAATGAAACTTATCTTGAATAAAGAACTCTCAAAGTATCTAAATACTCACAAAATACGCCAACAATATAGAGAGAGAAGAGAAAAACTTTGTTTCTGGTGTGATTTTCAATTCTAACTTAGCCCTCTATTTATAGGAAAATGTTAGCCGTACCAAGCGAGACACTTTGACCTTGCTACGATGGCTTTACTCCGCTACTATTGCCACCCACCACATTTGAAATAAAATTCAGCACATTTCTTCACCAACCACAAGTGGGGCCCACTCAATTCTAGAATTTTCCACCAAAATCAATTATAACCCTAATTTCCTAATCGGACACCTCTTAAAATTCATAACAAATCATTCGTGCATTTTTAACGGTTCAAAATTTGTGGACATATACTCAACTTATGTATGTATAACATACCCAAAAATTACCACAATCCAACGGTCGGATTAAAAATTATAACCCCGCAATATATCTCAAAACCCCCGATTTAATTTTTAATACCTCCAACTGGTAAAATAACGATAAAACACCTCAACAATAATTTCTTCATTTATAACCACATAAATAAATCCATCATTTATATCCACATAAAATAAATATTTCTTTATCATATGAATCAATAATTAATTATTCACAAATAATATTACGTAATCACAATTATAACAACCAAAGCCGCTTCAGAAAGAGGGGCTTTCCGATAAGGATTTCTCCTTCTTGGCGCAGCAATTAGGTGACCAAACCTCTCCTCGATAGAACTTTCTAGACATTGCCAATAATGCTATCTAATAATATTATTCAAATAATATGAATTATTGATCCGATAATGGAGATAATGTGCAAGTGACAATTATTGAACAACAATAATATAAAATATCAACGCAAAGAATTATTGAATCAATAAAATAAAATATTGAACGATGAATTCTTCGTGAAAATTATTGAGTAAAGCCTTCTTACGTAAGGATCAATAATTCAACAATCTTGCAATAACTGGTATTCTTCTTTAACCACGCCAGACATCAGATTTTAACCACCGGTATTATTCAAATATCTTAATTCAGAATAACTACGCCGTTATTTTTAACCAACTTATATTTATCGTTTTCTTCATCCAATCGCTTTAGTTGGGGGCCCACATGGTCATACCTTGAGTAATTTAATAATATTCTGACGATATTTAATATTCCACGACCAAACGAATATTCCCAACAACAATGAATATTTTATAACCACTTTGCTTATTTTGAAATATTTGCGTATTTAACCCTTAACTATCCACATTAATCAAATCAACCCTTACTATTTCAAAATAATAAATAAAGGAAATTCCTTTTATTTAAAAAAATTTCGGTCTTACCTCCTCCCTTCTTATGAAATTTCGTCCTCGAAATCGACGTCACGTATTCTGGTGTTTGAAAAGGTGAGGATACCTCGCTTTCATTTCCGCTTCCAATTCCCAGGTCATTTCCTCTATAGCATGATTCCTCCACAAAACTTTAACTTGTGGTATGACCTTTGCGCGTAGGACATGCTCCTTCCTATCCAAGATCTTGATAGGTACCTCCTCATACGTTAAGTCTTCGACTATCTCGTCCGTTTCTAACTCAATAACGTGGTTCGGGTCTTTCACATATTTACGAAGTACAGATATGTGAAACACATTATGAACACGAGACATACTCGGAGGTAACGCAAGTCTATAGGCTACATTTCCTACTCGGTCAAGAATTTGAAATGGACCAATAAATCGTGGATTGAGCTTTCCTCTCTTTCCCAAATCTTGTAACTCCCTTCCATGGAAGCAACTCGCAACAATACATGATCCCCTACATTAAATTCCACGTCCTTTTCGATGAAGATCCGTATAACTCTTTTGTCGATCTTGAGCCGTTTGTATCGTTGTCGAATCATTTGGATCTTTTCTTGAGTCATACGTATTTAACTTCGGGTCCCAACAATGTTGCTTCACCCACCTCATCCCAACATATTGGAGAACGACATTTTCGTCCATATAATGCTTCAATGGAGCCACACCTATACTTGCTCGATAACTGTTGTTGTTGTAGGAGAATTCCACCAATGGTAAATACTTATCCCAACCGCCTTGAAGTCTAGGACACAGAGTCTTAATAAATCTTCAAGAGTTTGAATAGTCCTCTCGATTGTCCGTCCGTTTGGGGATGGTGCGAACTAAATCGCAAATCTGCGCTCATAGCTTTTTGCAAGCTAACCCAAAATCTTGAAGTGAATCTTGGGTCACGATCCAAAACTATGGATACAGGCATGCCATGCAACCTCACGATCTCATTTACGTACATACTAGCAAGACTTTCAAGAGAATAAGTCTCCCGTATCGGCAAGAAATGAGCAGACTTGGTTAATCTATCAACAATAACCCAAATAGCATTGATGCCTTGAGAAACCGTAGGAAGACCCGTAACGAAATCCATGGTAATGTGTTCCCACTTCCATTCCCCTAATCTCAAGTGGTTGCAACGGACCCTTAGGTACTAGATGCTCCGCTTTACACGTTGGCAAGTTAAACACATCGAGATAAACTTTGCAATCTCTCTCTTATTATTATTCCACCAAAATGTATGTCAAGATCACGATACATTTTAGTACTTCCGTGATGGATTGCAAATGGTGTATTGTGTGCCTCCATCATAATCTTGTACTTCAAATCGTAGTCGTTAGAACACAAAGTCTAGAGTGGACTCAAGTATTCCTTCTTCATCAATTCTCGCTTAGGAATAGCTCCTTCTTGTACTTTCTTCTTCATACGCATCGAACTTGGCCGGTGGCTTGAGCAACCTTAACTTTTCTATTAAAGTTGGCTCTACGCGTATACTTGACATCATCGCACTCGTTCCGCATATGATCTTCTACTCAATCGTCGGCTACCACGCTTAAACTTTACCGGGTGGTATTGAATAGTGTGGTCGTAGTCTTTCAATAGCTCGAGCCAACGTCATTGCCGCGTGTTGAGTTCTTTTGAGTGAAGAAATATTTAAGGCTTTTATGATCTGAATATATCTCCACTTTCTCCCCATATAGATAGTGCCTCCATATCTTTAAGCGGCAAAACGATCGGGCCGCTAACTCTAGATCATGAGTAGGATAATTCCTCTCATACTCTTTTTAAGTTGTCATGAGGCATAGGCTATGACTTTCCCACGCTGCATGAGAACACATCCCCAACCCTTGCACAAGCATCATTTGTAGATAACAAATCCATCCGAACCGGATGGTATTGTTAGAAACAGTCTTAAAATAAGTCTCCTCTTAAGCTCTTGGAAACTTTTCTCGCATTCTTTGCCCCAAACGAATTTCGTATCCTTCGAAAGAAGGCCGAGTTAATGGAGTAGCGATTCGAGAAAACCCTTTTCCGATAATAACCAAATAAGCCCAAAAGCTACGTACTTTGATCCACCGACTTCCATTGCTCCCAACTTTGTATTGCTTCAATCTTCGTCGGATCAACAGATACTCCATGTTTTGACACCACATGCCCAAGAAATGCTACTTCCTCAAGCCAGAACTCGCATTTCTTCAATTTGGCATATAGTTGGTTTTCACGAAGCCTTTGAGTACCAAATTTCAAATGGTGCTCATGATCTTCACGACTTTTGGAATATATAAGGATGTCATCAATAAAGACAACAACGAATCGATCCAAATATTCCTTGAATACTCGGTTCATCATATCCATGAAAGCAGCAGGAGCATTAGTTAGTCCGAAAGACATGACTAAGAATTCATAATGCCCATACCGAAGTTCTCAAGGCGCCTTTGGAATATCCTCGCCTAATCTTCAAATGATGATATCCGAACGAAGATCGATTTTTGAAAAGAATTGTGCCCTTGCAGAATCGGTCAAACAAGTCATCAATACGAGGTAGAGGATACCTATTCTTGATGGTGACATGGTTCAATTCCCGATAGTCAATACAAAAAGTCGCATACTCCCGCCTTTCTTCTTTACAAATAAAACAGAGAGCACCCCAAGGAGATGTACTAGGGATTTAATGAAACCAATGTCCAACAATTCACGTAGTTGGACCTTTAACTCTCAAGTTCAATAGAGCCATTCGATATGGGGTTTTAGAAATGGGCTTTGTACCGGGTTCAAGATCAATAAAGAATTCAACTTCACGTTACGGGGTAGACCGGAAGTTCTTCGAAATACGTCGGAAAGTCAATAACAACAGGAATATTATTCAAATTTGACGTGTCTTTATTCAAATCCATAACATGGGCTAAGAAAGCTTGACATCCGTTTTTCAATAAACGAATAGCTTTATGATTAGATATGACGGTGATTGATTTTAATGGTTTAGTTGCTTGAATTGCATAAATGGGTTGGTTAGGAATATGAAAACTAACAACCTTACGAAAACAATCAATTTTGGCATGATGAGTAGTTAACCAATCAATCCCTAAAATCACATCAAAAGCAAGTATCTTTAAAGAGATAAGGTCAACGGTAAAGGTAATGGTGCCAACTTGAATCAA
Organism: Panax quinquefolius; assembly: GCA_020205615.1. Taxonomy (NCBI): domain Eukaryota; kingdom Viridiplantae; phylum Streptophyta; class Magnoliopsida; order Apiales; family Araliaceae; genus Panax; species Panax quinquefolius. The sequence continues at coordinate 8,184,368 of CM035173.1, read as the reverse complement.
ACAAGATTTATAAACGATTGGATGTGATGAAAGTTTCTCCTAACGGAGTTTCCACAGATAGGTCAAAGTCTAATTTCTCCGAGTCAAGTTTAAACGTTGAGCACATGCAGGAGAGATAAATGAATGGGTAGCACCGGTATCAAGTAAGGTATAAACTTCGTAAGAATTTATAAATAGCTTACCCGTGATCACCTCGTTTGGGTTCCTCGCATTTTGACCAGTCACAACAAACGCTTCTTCCGGAATCGTTGACTTTGACTTTTCTGGAGGACGATCTTTTGAGTCACCGTCCCCCCATGAACTAGGTTTCGCCACTGCATAATCTCGAAGCGATATGTCCTTCCTTTCCACAACTATAGCATACCTTGAATCTGTTGTGGGCGCTTGAATCGATATGTCCTCTTTTCCGCATTTGTAGCATATAATGGGTGGTCGATCTCCTCCCTGTAACCCGATTCTTCTGCGCAGACCGCTCGTCTTCACATAGTCGTTGTTAAATCTCCTCTTTTTAAAATCTCCTCTGACTCGCTTCTTCATTTTTTATGACCATGATTACCACCAGAGTGGTTACCATTTCGTCCGTCTGCTTTTTCTTCGCAGTTATCATTATTCTCGCTGATCGCTATCTCTGCATACGATCCTCGGTTATGGTCCTCAGATTGGACCGTACTCGTTATCTCGCTAAATAATTGAGCCTGCTTTCTGACATCTCGAATAAAGAGAAAGTTTATGAGAAATGAGATACCGACGTATCTGGGGTTTCAAACCTCTAAGAAACATCCGCGTCATACGTTCCTCATTTTCCACCAAATGAGGTCTGCAAACTCGATAACTCTGCAAACTTTGCCTCGTCTTTGAGACAAATCATGTTGTTTTGCTCTAATCGATGAACTCCACTTCCTTCATATAGACGAACACTTTCGTGAAAGTATTTGTCATTAAATAGTCTCTGAAACGTCTCCCAAGACATGCCGAGTCTTGGTTTGGATGGGTACGCTTCACGACTCCCACCGATGAGTCTGCCTTCGCCACGGAACATAAAGGTGGCGAATGGAACCTTCTGTTCCTCCGTGCATCCCAAGACATCGAATATCTTGGTAATTTGCTTGACCCATGTTTCCGCCATGATCGGATCTGGCTTTCCCTTAAATTCTAGTGGTCCCAACTCTTTGAACTGCTTGTGATGACAACCCGTGAATTGCTATCATTTCCTCCCTCAGATTTTGAACACGAGTCTCCTAAATGCGATTTTGCATGAATCGCAAAAAAACTTCTAAACATCCCTCGTTCATCATCTCGCTCCATGGTGTTGTTCACAGGAGGAACATTGCCCGACTGTTGCGTTCTCCTCGTTGGTAAAGAAGTCTGAGGCATCTCCACGGTCTCATTTACTCCAATCATTAATATTCTCGGTCGACATTCTCAAATCATCATCATAAAACAAGGGTTAATTAAGGAAATCAATATATCACATAATATCCCTATATATCTGACCAACTAACAAATAAGCTTAGTTAGGACACACTAGCGAAGGATTTACTCGTCTCTCCTCCTAGTTCTATTCCCCGATCTCCGCCAGAGATCATATCCTAAGCTCGATACCAACCGTGGCGCCCCAAAATAGGTATACATCACCCATTCGAAGTTGTCAATACATGGTACGTAAACAACTACAACTTTATTATTACAACAAGAAAAGCGTGAGTTTAAATACAAATATTATCTTCTGATAATATTTATACTCAAATAAATCCTCATCACATTTATTGATACATTATTTTACAAAAATGGTGAGGACTACTAAACAATCCTTTCTAAAACCTTCATTCCATACCCCGACTCTGTACTTTCGCTATATTCTCGCCTCCACGAGAAGAATGGAACAAAAAGGAAAAGGGTGAGCTCAACTAGCTCAAGAAAAAGAATATTATGACTAAGATAATATACAACAAATTATCGTTAGTCTTCAACAGGAAAAATCGATAGAATCTGATAGACAACAAGTTTCGGATCAATATTCGCAATGAAATAATAATTCATAGAAGAGTTACGTAGAGAATGAAATCTACTATAATCTATGAATTTAATAAAATCCATCATCAATATTTTATCCTCAGAACATCAATCAATTTTCATCTCAAATCAAATATTCATCTTTGCACTACTGTGCCAAAGATATTCATCGATTAGTCATGTTCATTTAAACACTGCTCATCTTTGCACTACTACGGGCCAAAGATATTAATCGATCGGTCATGTTCATCTCAACACTGCTCATCTTTGCACTACAGCCAAAGATATTCTTGAGAAATCATTCATCTTTGCACTACGGGCCAAAGATATTCAATAATATCATCATTTAAGACCGAGGATGATGAAAATATTTTTAAAGAACGAATCCAAAGAAACAAAATGACAAGGATTAAGGATTAAGGATTCGTACTTTGTTTTATCCATGTCCAACAATACCTCAAAAATAATCATAGTGGTGTAAAATTCAAGAATAATCAAAACATGGATACAATCATCAAGCTAGTATCCAAAATAGATATTTTGACCGAAAAGAAGAAATTTTATTTTTCGATGAATAGTCTTAGATATCGTGAATAGTCAGATATACATGAATAGTCTTAGATATATGAATAGTAACTCAACACCAAAAGATAGAAATTCCACAAAAAAACATTTTCACGCTTACGTGAATAGTACTTTCATGAATAAGAACTCGTGAATAGTAACTCATGAATAAGAACTCGTGAATAGTAACTCATGAATAGTAACCCCATACATGAAAAAGTTCCAAATTTGATAAAACTTGAGATCAACATTTCAAAGATAATGATATTGAAGAAATAATATCATTACGAAAAAAAAATAATATCCCTTTACCTCGAAGAATCGAGATTTCTAAGGAAAGGTCGAAAGTGATCTTGAAATGAAACTTGTACTGAACAGCAACTCTCAAAGTATCTAAATACTCACAAAATACGCTCAACAATATAGAGAGAGAAAGAGAAAAAACTTTGTTTCTGGTGTGATTTTCAATTCTAACTTAGCCCTCTATTTATAGGAAAATGTTAGCCGTAGAAAGCGGCATTTGACACACTACCGATGGCTTTACTCGCTACTATTGCCACCCACCACATTTGAAATAAAATTCAGCACATTTCTTCACCAACCACAAGTGGGGCCCACTCAATTCTAGAATTTTCCACCAAAATCAATTATAACCCTAATTTCCTAATCGTACACCTCTTAAAATTCATAACAAATCATTCGTGCATTTTAACGGTTCAAAATTTGTGGACATATACTCAACTTATGTATGTATAACATACCCAAAATTACCACAATCCAACGGTCGGATTAAAAATTATAACCCCATAATATATCTCAAAACCCCGATTTAATTTTTAATACCTCCAATCTAAAAAAATCTTGATAAAACACCTCAACAATAATTTCTTCATTTATAACCACATAAATAAATCCATCATTTATATCCACATAAAATAAATATTTCTTTATCATATGAATCAATAATTAATTATTCACAAATAATATTACGAATCACAATTATGATGACCAGTAGTTCCTGGAAAGAGGGGCTTTCCGATAAGGATTTCTCTCTCATCGGCGCTCAATTAGGTGACCAAACCTCTCCTTGATGTAACTTTCTAGACATTGCCAATAATGCTATCTAATAATATTATTCAAATAATATGAATTATTGATCGATAATGGAGATAATGCAAGTGACAATTATTGAACAACAATAATATAAAATATCAACGCAAAGAATTATTGAATCAATAAAATAAAATATTGAATAATAATTCATCGTGAAAATTATTGAGTAGTGCCTTCTTACGTAAGGATCAATAATTCAACAATCTTTTTGTAATACCGCGCTACATATCTTCTTTAACGACCGCAGACATTCTTGTATTTTAACCACCGGATATTCCAATGGTCTTAACTTGTAACAACTACGCCGTTATTTTTAACCAACTTATATTTGTCGCTTTCTTCATCCAATCGCTTTCAGTTATGGGGCCCACACATGGGTCATTGCTACCGTCGCATTTAATATTCCCCGACAATGCGAATATTCCACGACCAAACGAATATTCCCCGACAACAATGAATATTTTATAACCACTTGCTTATTTTGAAATATTTGCGTATTTAACCCTTAACTATCCACATTAATCAAATCAACCCTTACTATTTCAAAATAATAAATAAAGAAAATTCCTTTTTATTTAAAAAAAATTTCGAGGTCTTACAGTATCATGTTGACAATTTGGATATTTGTAAACTCTGGATAAATTTAAAGTCTTTAATATTTATCCTTGATTTCGTTTGATTAATGCTTATATCATTGTCATTATCCTCATGCTTATATTATGATGAAAGTCATCTTTGGCTTACGTGCACAAATGGACTGTTGATTATTGGTTTTACAATTGTATATCTTTGGCTTACGTGCAAAGATGGACTGTTGATTATTGGATTTACAGGTGTATATCTTTGGCTTACGTGCAAAGATGAACTATTGATTGATGAGTATCTTTGGCTTATGTGCATAGATGAACTATTTATTAGTATGATTATGACCAGGGATCATTCGGTATAATCATGACCCGTAATGTTATAGATGATGTGGTAAAAGTCCTTATTGGCCCGTAGTGCATTGATGGAAAGTTATTGGTATGATTATAACCAGGGATTATTCGGTATAATCATGACCATTGATGATTACATGAATATCCTTGGCCATAGTGCAGGGATGATTCGATGATGTGGATTATTTATTAAAAATCGAGTCTCGGCCGATAAAATATTGATGATACACTTTTAATTCGTAAAAGATAGTAGATATCATCCTCTACTTGACTCTTCTAAAATATAGTTGTATGTCTTTGGCCTGTAGTGCAAAGATGAATTGTTAATAAATATCTTTGGTAGTAGTGCAAAGATGAATTTATTAATATGATTATGAGCAGGAATTGTGATTTGGTATAACCATGATTTTTGATGTTTGGTGAAGATAGGTGATGAAAATTATCTTAATTCACGGTGCGAAGAGGAATTTAGAATCACAATTATGATTATGAGTTATTCATATGATTATGGACGAGAATTGTTGATTGATATTATAGGGATAAAACATTATTGGTGGACTTTTAAACATAGAGAAGATAATAGATCGATGGTCTATTTGACCCTTCTAATGGATTGCTTTCGTTTATTTGCAACTATGGTTGAAAAGTTTTATCATCTACCATATGTTCTAAATCTCGATTTATTACTTGATGAAGGCTATTGATGATGTAAATTATCTTTAGTCATGATATTCTTTTTCTTGAAGCTAGTTCTGCTCACCCTTTTTACTTCACAATTCCTTCGTAATAAGAGTGTAGTTGGGTCGAGCGGGGGTAACAGGAGAATAAAACGGTGGTCTATAGCTGTTGAGGTTCTCCTTAAATAGTATGGAAATAATTTTATTGAGAACTTTAGATAAGTGTGTCGTATTGTATACATTATTTGATATTTAATTTTGGTGAACCGAATAGGGTGAAGTGAACCCAACTTTGGAAGGGTGTTTTACCACTATCGTACAAGATGTCTAATGACATACAAGTGTTATCATAAGACAAGGTTGTGCACATCCACTTGCTGAGTATATCTATGAGCACTACCTATATAATCTTGGAGTTTGTTTGAAATATAATTCTCAATTGGAGAAAACGGAGATAATTATATGTCAAGAGAAGACTCACCATTGGAAAGAAGATGATAGCAATTTTCTTATTTTTCTTTGAGGACTATTGGGTCAACCAAGGATAATTCTGTGGAAATATGATATCTATCATATCCTAGACGCATGGCCTCCCACGTACAAAGGTTTCCTTGAGTATTTTCCAAAGATTTAAATTTCTAAAACAGTTATTGACTAGACTTTTATGTAAAGTACCATTGTGAGGTTGTGGTCGAGGCACCATGAGAGTTACATATATTTGTATTAAAACTCACAGTTTAATCATGGTCGATTCTCGCACGACGATTCAAAGAATGTATATAAATGAAGTTTGTAAATGATTTTTATAGTGTGATATCTGGCGACTCAGAATGGGTCGTGTGGACCTATTTTAGGGGCGTCACAGTTGTGCACATCCACTTGCTGATTATATCTACGAGCACTATCTATATAATCTTGGAGTTTGGTTGAAATATAATTCTCAATTGGAGACAATGGAGATAATTATATGGCAATAGAAGACTCACCATTGGAAAGAACATGATAACAATCTTCTCGTTTTTCTTTGGGATCTATTGGGTCAACCAAGGATAATTCTCGAGTCATATGATATCTTAGATGCATGGCCTCCTATGTACAAAGGATTCATTGAGCATTTTCCAAAGATTTTAATTTCTAAAACAATTATTAACTATACCTTTATGTAAGGTACCATTGTAAGGTATCAATGTGAGGTGTTATCCAAGTAAAAGGATGGGAGTCACAGTTGGTATCCATAACATATGTGTTGTCGTATTTTGCACGACAGTTGGATTAATGAAGTTGTAGTTGTTTTCTGTACCATGTATTTGGCGACTCAGAATAGGTGATGTATACCTATTTTGGGGGCGTCACAGCCGATCATCTGCTTGGTGGGAACAAATGAGGCGTTCATGGGAGAACACTGAAAGGCTAAAATCACCAAGTGCATGGGAGAAGATGAAGAAAAAGATGTAGAGTCACTTTCTTCTTTTCGGATACACCTAGTCGATCTCTGTTCAAGAGATTATTTCATCTGTTAAGACAAGGCACTAGATCTGTGGATGAATATACCGAAGAGTTTTACCAGTTGATAGCACGGAATGATCTATCGAAAACAGAGGAACAATTGGTGGCGAGGTATTTGGAGGATTAAAACAACAACTACAAATTAATGCCCTCAGCCTTCATTCACTATGGACTGTTTCTGAGGCATATTAGCGAGCGCGTGAGGAAGAGCAACAACAGAACAGTAGACTGATATTGAGGAACAATCAACCCAATGGAACGAATCAACCTCCACAAATTCGTACTACACCACAACAACTATGCACAGGGTAATTTCAATTCTGGTATTAAGTTCTCAGATGTGGGGAACCAGGTCACAAAGCAACGGAGTGCCGAAAACCTGCTAACCAGAAGGGTAAGAACCTTTTGATCGAAGAAGATGTGGCCGATGAGATAGAGGAGTTTGGAAAGCCTATATATAACGAATACGAAGATGAAGACATGTTATATAGAGATGATCATGAGACTCTGTTGGTTTACAAAAGTCTACTAACTCCTAAAGAAGAATCCAAAGAGGATTAGTTGAGAACTAATATCTACATACTACTAATTGTACAGTGGCAGATAAGTTCTGCAAAATAAGCATTGAAAGTGGCAGCTGCAAAAACGTTGTATCTAAAGAGGCAGTTCAGAAATTGCAGTTAAAGACAAATCGCTATCCGAATCCGTATAAGATATCATGGATAAATAAAGGTAATGAGTTAATAGTTAATAAAAAATGCTTAGTTTTATTTTCAATCAGAAAAATACTTTGATAATGCGTGGTGCAACGTGGTGCGATGTGGTGTCCATGGATGCGTGCCATATTTTGTTGGGTCGAGCTTGACAGTATGACCGAATAGTTATTCATGATGGTCGAAAGAACATGTATTCCCTTAGTATAAAAAGGAAGAAGATTGTGTTAGCCACGCAAAAGGAATAATTTAGTTCAGCTCAAGCAATCAGAAACCCTAACCTCTTATCTGTGACGAGATTTCTATTAGAGGTTGAAATTGAAGGTATGATATATATGTTTTGCTTCTTTGTGAGAGAAATTCGGCTGATGGACACGCCGAAGTATCGACCGATGCACATAAGTTACTATCAGATCTTATGCCCAAAGAGCTTCCTGCATGATTACCACCGTTGAGAGATATTCAGTAAAAGATAGATCTTGTTTCAGGGTCAAGTGTACTGAACAGGCCAACATAACGACTCGGTCCTAAAGAGTTCGAAAAGCTACAGAGACAGTGTGACGCCCCCAAAATAGGTATACATTACCCATCTTGAGTCGCCAGATACATGGTACATAAATTCAAATATAACTTAATTATACAACAGTCGTGTAAAATACGACAAAACATAGCTGAGAGTTTAAACAAGAATATTGTCATCTAGACAATATCCACACTCAATGGTATCCTCATTACAATTATTATCACATTATTCCGTAGAATAGTGAGGACTACTAAAGCCATTTTTCCTGGACCATCACTCCATTTCCCGACTCGTCACAGCTATATTCTCATTTCCTAAAGAGAACAATGAAAGAAAAGGTGAGCTCAACTAGCCTGGTAAGAAATATTATGACTAAGATAATGCAGAATAAATTATGCTTAGCCTTCAACAGTATAACAACTGATGGAATACAATAGACAACAAGTTTTAGATCAACAACTGCAGCGGAAATAAGCAATCTATTAGAAGAGTCAAGTAGAGCATAAAATCAACTATCTTCTATGATTTAAAAAGTTTTTCATCAACTTTATTGCTGAGACTCAACTTAATAAATAAAATCGAATTATCCCTGCACCACGACCAAGGATATTCATGTAATCATCAATGGTCATGATTATACCGAATAATCCCTGGTCATAATCATACCAACAACTGTCCATCAATGAACTACATGCCAATGAGGACTTTTACCACATCATTCGTCACATTACGGTCATGATTATACCGAATAATCCCTGGTCATAATCATACCAAGTCCATCTATGCACGTAAACTGTAAGACCCCAAATTATTAATAAATGAAATTTATTTTCCTCTATTTATTATTTTGAAATAGTAAGGGTTGATTTGATTAATGTGGATAGTTATGGGTAAAATATGCAAAAATATTTCGAATAAGCAAGTGGTTATAAAATATTCATTATTATTTGGAGAATATTCGTTTGGTCGTGGAATATTAAATCGTCGAAATATTAAATGCACGGTAGCGATCTTTTATGGGCCCCATAACTGAAAGCGATTGGATGAAGAAAACGAAAAATATAAGTTGTTTATAAATAATTGGGCGTAGTTATTACAGATTAATCTTCGTTGGAATACCCATTGGTTAAAACACACTAATACGCGTTGTTGAACAAGAAGAGCACGGTATTGCACCAATTATTGATTCTTACGTAAAGAAGGCACTACTCAATAATTGTTACGAAGAATTACTATTCAATATTTTATTTTATTAATTCAATAATTCTTTGCATTGATATTTTATATTACCGTTGTTTCAATAAATTGTCATTACACAAGTATTTTCCATTATCGAAGCAATAATTCATATTATCTGAATAATATTATTAGATAACATTATTGGCAATGTCTAGAAAGTTACGTCTTCTAGGAGAGGTTTGGTCACCTAATTGCTGCAAGAAGTGAGAGAATTCTTATTGAAAGCCCTCTTTCTTGGGAACTACTGGTTGCAGATTAGCTGTGATTCTCATAATATTATTTGTGAATAATTAATTATTGATTTATATGATGAGAAAAATATTGATTTTATGTGGATATAGATGGAGAAAATTTTTAATGTGACAATTGTTGAAAATTAATATTTTATCTTTTTCTGATAAAAGAATTCATTTAAATATATTATTTTAATAATATATTAACGGTGATATTTTATAATGAATGTGGGATACATGAGTATATGAGGAGGAAGAGTATTTTTGTGGCATTAAATGTTTAACACATATTTTGTGTGTTGGTGGACACAATTATTGACCGAAATTTGATTATAGCCTGTAAAATCGTCCGTTTATGGATTTCGGTCAATTCTGTTTGGAATTTGAAAAAACTTTCTTCTGCAAAGTTGTAGAGAATTGAATTTCCTATTAAAAGTCGCGAGATTCGAATTTTCTGATAAAAGGGCTATTTATTATGAATTATTGAAGTTCTGAAGCTCAGAAATAATTGATTTTTGAAAGTTTAAAATATTTTTAATTACAAAAACGTTTTTTACATTTTTGGGACTCATTTAACATGTGTTAGGATGGCTGAGTTCAGATTCATGGATGCGTAGGAAGTTATGGAAAAATTATAATATTAATTTATTAAATTTTCTACTTTGGTGTTCTAAGTATTTTCCTATAAATAGGGTGCTTGGGTTAGAATTGAAAATCACACCAGAAACTAAAATTTACTCTCTCTATATTATCGAGCGTATTCTTGTGAGTATTTTGAGTATACTTTGAGTATTGCTATACGGTGCAAGTTCAAGTCATAGCCTATATCCTGTGTTTAACTAAATCTTGTCTTTTCGAGGTAAGGGGATGTTATTTTATTCGAAAATGATATTATTTCTTCAATATCATTATGCCGAAATATTGGTTGGAACTTTTATCAAATTTGGAACTTTTTCATGTCTGATTCTTACTATTCATGAGTTACTATTCATGAGTTACTATTCACGATTACTATTCATGAGTTTCTTATTCACGAGTTACTATTTACTTAGTACTATTCACGAAGCGTGGAGATGTTTTTTTGTGAAATTTCTATCATTTGGTGTCGATTTACTATTCACGTATACGGCACTATTCACGATATCTGATCTTATTCACGAATCATGGACTTATTCATCGAAAAATGAAAATTTTTCTTTTCATCCAAAATATCTATTCGGATACTAGTTTTGATTGTATCCATGTTTTGATCATTCTTGAATTTTACTCCACTCGATTACTTATGAAGTATTTTTAAACTTGGATTGTTTAAAATACGAATCCTTAATATTTGTTCTTTTGTTTCACCGGATTCGCTTTCCTTTAAAATATTTTTCATCATCCTCACCCTCTAAATGATGATATTCTTCAATATCTTTGGCCGTGGTGCAAAGATGAATGATTTTTTGATGAATATCTTTGGCCCGTAGTGCAAAGATGAACAGGTGTTGAGATGAACATGACCGACTGATTAATATCTTTGGCCCGTAGTGCAAAGATGAACAGGTGTTTAGATGAACATGACGGTCATGAATATCTTTGGCCTGTAGTGCAAAGATGAATATTTGATTCCAGATATATATTGATTGATGTTACAGGGATAAAATATCGACGATGAACTTTTAAATTCATATATAGAAGATAGTAGTTTGCATTCTCTACTTAACTCTTCTAATGAATTGTTGTTTTCGCTGCAGTTGTTGATTTAAAACCGTTTGTCTATTGTATTCTATTAGATTTTTCCTGTTGGAGACTAACGATAATTTGTTGTATATTATCTTAGTCATAATATTCTTTATCGGGCTAGTTGAGCTCACCCTTTTCCTTTTGTTCCATTTTTCTTCTCGGGAGGCGAGAATGTAAGCGAAAGTGCGCCTCGGGGTATGGAATGATGGTTATAGAGAGAGTTGTTTAGTAGTCCTCACCATTTTTATAAAATAATGTATAAATAATTGTGATGAGGATTTATTTGGGTATGTATATTGTCTGAAGACAATAATTGTATTTAAACTCACAAAGATATATGTTGTCGTATTTTGCACGACAAATGTATTAATAAAGTTGTAGTTATTTCGCATCATGTATTTGGCGACTTCGTAATGGGTTGGATGGAATGGACCTATTTTGGGGGCGTCACGGTTGGTATCGAGCTTAGGATATGATCTCTGGCGGAGATCGTGAATAGAACTAGGAAGGAGAGACGAGTAAATCCTTCGCTAGTGTGTCCTACCTAAGCTTATTTGTTAGTTGGTTAAGATATATAGGGATATTATGTGATATATTGATTTCCTTAATTAACCCTTGTTTTATGACAAGATTTTGAGAATGTCGATCGAGAATATTAACGATGGAGTAAATGAGACCGTGGAGATGCTGTCTTTTACCAACGAGGAGAACGTCTGGCAACAGTCGGCAATGTACCTCCGTGAATAACACCAACGAAAGCGTATGATGAACGAGGGATGTTTAGAAGCATTTTGCAGTTCATGCAAAATCGCATTTAGGAGACTCGTGTTCAAAATACAGGAGGAAATGATAGCAATTCACGGGTGGTCACAGCCAAGCAGTTCAAAGAGTTGGGACCACCAGAATTTTTGGGAAAGTCGGATCCGATTAAGGCGGAGACGTGGGTCAAACAAATTACCAAGATATTCGATGTCTTGGGATGCACGGAGGAACAGAAAGTTCAATTCGCTACTTTTATGTTCCGTAACGAGGGAGATTACTGGTGGGAATCTGTGAAGCGTACCCATCCAGCTGCACTCAGCATGTCATGGGAGACGTTTTAGAAACAGTTCAATGACAAATGAAAGACCATCGGTCGTATGTTACAAATGCGGAAAAGAGGGACATATCAGCCGAAACTGCCCACAACAGTTTAAGGTATGCTATAATTGTGGAAAAGAAGGACATATCGCTCGAGATCATGCGATATCGAAACCCAGATCCAAAGGGAATGGTGACTCAAAAGACTGTCCCAGAAAAGTCAAAGTCAACGATTCCTGGAAGAGCGTTTGTCGTGACCGGTCAAAACACGAGGAACCCGAACGAAGTTAGCACGGGTTAGTTAATTATAAATTCTTGCGAAATTTATACCTTACTAGATACCGATTCTACCCATTCTTTTATCTCTCTTCGCTTTAAGCTCAACGTTTGAACTTGACTACGGAGAAATTAGACTTTGACCTATTTATGGAGAATCCGTTAGGAGAAACTTTCATTACATCCGTTGTTTAGAAATTTTGCTTGATTCAGGTTGGCACTATCACATTTCCTGTTAACCTTATTTCTATAGAGATATTTGCTTTTGATGTGATTTTAAGGTTAACTACTCATCATGCCGAAATTGATTACTTTAGTAAGGTTGTTAGTTTTCATATTCCTAAGCAACCTGTTATTCGAATTCAAGCAATCAAACCATTGTAGTCAAACATTTTTATATCAAGCCATGAAGTCATTCGTTTATTACGGATGTCAAGTTTTCTTAGTCTATGTTATGGATTTGAATAAAGACACGTCAGATTTGAATAATATTTTTGTAGTTATTGATTTTTCCCGACGATTTCTGAAAGAATTTCTTGCTTACTCCCAAAGCCCGATATTAAATTTTGTATCAACTTTGAACCCAAAGACAAAACTCATTTCTAAAATCTCATATCGAATGGTTCTTATTGAACTTCGTGAGTTAAAAATTCAACTATAAAATTTGGTACCAACCTTTATCCGGTGACTTCCTTTTGGAATGCACCAAAGCCGCATTCTCCGTAGAGGACACAATATTAGATGCGATAAGAAATCGATAGGTGTCATTGTAACGTCTATCCAAGGTTGGATATGAGTCACAGCTGAGAACAACCTAAATTCAGTAATCGAAATACGTAGCTTTCTAGGCTTAGTTGGTTATTATCGGAGATTCGTTGAAGGATATTCTCGAATCGCTATTCCATTAACGCAATTGACTCGTAGAAGCGATTCTTCGAATGCAAATCAGAAAGCGTACTCAACTTGCCAGACCAAGATGTCTTGGGAAAAGTTCCAAGAACTGCTCAACGACAAGTACTTTCCCGAAAGTATTCGGCACATGAAAGAGGTAGAGTTCATTAAACTGAAACAAAACAACATGGCCGGTGTCGCAATACGGCCCAAGTTTATCGACTTGTCCCGTTTTATGCTCCATTTGGTTGATAATGAGGAGAGAATGACGCGAATATTTCTAAGAGGTTTGAAACCCCAGATACGCCAATATCTTATCTCTCATAAATTGTGTTTGTATTAAGATGTTGTTAATAGGGCTCGCTTATTGGAGCGATAATGAGTCAACCCAACCAAAAGAAAAGAAATTGACAAAATGATAATACCGGTGATAACAACATCGTCGAGCGATGACAATAAGCGTGAGGAATCAACATGCCGTAAAATGGTAACCACTTCGTGGTAATCATGGCCAAAGCAATAAGAATGGATATTTCAAGAAGAGGAGATTCAACAATGATGGAAAGACATCAGCATCAGCACCTGTTGTTAAGGATGGAGAATGACCACCTATCATATGCTTCAAATGGGGAGGGGAGGGTCACATCACTCCAAACTGTGCGATGCCGTCCAAAGCATGTTATAATTATGGAAGAGAAGGTCACCTAGCCCGATTTTTGTCGCTCACCAAGACAAGTTCAAATAGGATGGAGGCACCAAAGGACGCCCGTAAAAGTCAAAGCCGAGAAGGTCAAGACAGGCGTTTGTCGTGACCTCCCGTAAAGCAAGGAACCCGAATGAGGTCATCATGGGTAAGCTTATCATAAACTCTAGTGAAGTATATACCTTATTTGATACCTGTTCTACCCATTCCTTTATTTTTCCTACTTGCATTTCAACGCTTAAATTTGACTCAAGAAATTGGACTTTGACTTATCTCGCTGAAACTCCGCTTGGGAGAAACCTTCATTACATCCATCGCTTATAAGTCTTATTTGGTTCAAATCGGTGCCCTCACATTACCTCCGTCGATCTTATTTCATTGAAAATACTTGCATTTGACGTAATTCTAGGGGATTGATTGGTTAACTACTCATCATGTAAAAATTGATTGTTTTAAAGTAAGGTTGTTAGCTTTCATATTCCTAACCAACCTATTATGCTAATTCAAGCAACCAAACCATTAAAATCAATCACCGTCATCTCAAGCCATAAAGGTATTCGCTTTATTGAAAAGCGGATGTCAAGTTTTCTTAGCTCATGTCACGGATCTAAACAAAAATACGCCGGGTTTTGAATGATATTTCTATTGTTAATGAATTTCCGACGTATTCCACTCAAGAACTTCCTTGCTTACCCCGAGAATGTGAAATTAAATTTTGTATCGACCTTGAACCCTAAGAAAAACCCATTTCCAAAGCCCCATATCGAATGGCTTCTATTGAACTTCGTGAGTTAAAGACCCAATCGCAGAATTGTTAGACATCGCTTTATTCGCCTTAGTACTTCTCCTTGGGGTGCTCCTGCTTCTATTCGTGAAGAAGAAAGATAGGAGTATGTGACTTTGTATTGATTATCGAGAGTTGAATCATGTCACTATCAAAAATATTGCCAAATATTGATGACTTGTTTGACCAGTTGCAAGGCGCCAAATTCTTTTTAAAGATTGATCTTCGTTCCGGATATCACCAATTGAAGATTAGAACCGATGACATTCCAAAGACGGCTTTCGAACTTCAAAGACGGCATTTATGAATTCCTAGTCATGTCTTTTGGATTGACTAATTCTCCTGCTGCTTTCATGGATATGATGAACCGAGTATTCAAGGAATATTTGGATCACTTTGTGGTCGTCTTTATTGATGACATCTTTATTTATTCCAAAAGTCGTGAAGATCATGAGCAACACTTGAGGCTGATACTCCAAAAGCTTCGTGAATATAAGCTTTATGCCAAGTTAAAGAAATACGAGTTCTGGCTTGAGGAAGTAGCATTCCTTGGGCACGTAGTATCAAGTCATGGAATATCTGTTGACCCAGCAAAGATTGAAGCTATTCAAAGCTAGGAGAAACCTAAATCAGTGACCGAAGTACGTAACTTTCTTGGCTTAGCTGGTTATTATCGGAGATTCGTAGAAGGGTTTTCTCGAATCGTTACTCCCTTAACTCAGCTGACTCGGAAAGATACAAAATTCGGTTTGAGTGAGGAATGCGAGAAGAGTTTTCAAGAACTCAAGAGGAGGCTCATTTTAGCACCTGTTCTGACAATACCATCTGGCTCGGAGAGATTTGTCATCTACATTGATGCTTCGGGCAAAGGGTTAGGATGTGTTCTCATGCAACATGGGAAAGTCATAGCCTATGCCTCTCGATAACACAAAGAATATGAGAGGAATTATCCTACCCATGATCTAGAGTTGGCAGTTGTTGTCTTCGCATTTAAAATTTGGAGGCATTACTTGTATGGGGAGAAAGTGGAGATCTTTAAGGATCATAAAAGCCTCAAATATTTCTTCACTCAAAAGGAACTAAACATGCGACAGCGACGTTGGCTTGAACTGTTGAAAGATTATGATCATACCATCCAATACCATCCTGGAAAAACGAACGTGGTAGCTGACGTATTGAGTAGAAGATCATATCGCGAATGAAAGTGCGATATTGTTAATGCAAAGACCCATTTTGTATGACTTGCAAAGGATGGAGATAGAGATAAAAACTCCAGGGACCCACGTAATGATGGCGAATATATGAGTAGAACCGACTTTAATCGATAAAGTTAAAGCTGCTTAAGCTACGTGCACTGGAGTCGATGCATATGAGGAATAAAGTACAAGAAGGTGCTATCTTTGGAAGCAAGAATCGATGAAGAAGGAATACTTGAGTCAACTCCAGACTTTGTGTTCCTAACGACCACGATTTAAAGTATAAAATCATGATGGAGCGCATAACACACCGTTTCAATCCATCATAGAGTACCAAAATGTATCATGATCTTCGATATACATTTTGGTGGGGCAATATGAAGAGGAGATAGTCTTTATTTATCTCAAGGTGTTTAACTTATCAACGAGTCAAGCGCGAACATCAAGTACCAAAAGGTCCATTGCAACCACTTGAAATTCCGAATGGAAGTGGGAGCACATTACCATGGATTTCAAGCATCGGTCTTCCCAAGGTTTCTCAAGGCATAGATGCAATTTGGGTCATTGTTGATAGATTGATTAAGTCTGCTCATTTCTTACCAATACGAAAACTTATACACTTGAATGTCTTGCTCGTATGTACACAAATGAGGCTATAAGATTGTATAGTATGCCAGTATCCATAGTTTCTGATCGAGACCCAAGATTCACTTCACGATTTTGGGTTAGTTTACAAAAAGCTATGGGCATAGATTTACGATTTAGTTTGGCATATCATCCTCAAACGGACGGATAATCAGAGAGGACTATTCAAACTCTTGAAGATCTATTAAGACTCTGTGTCCTTGACTTCAATGGAAGTTGGGACAAGTTCTTACCATTGGTGGAGTTTTCCTACAACAACAGTTATCAAGCAAGTATTGGCATGGCTCAATTCGAAGCGTTGTATGGAAGAAAGTGTCGTTCTCTAGTATCTTTGGGATGAGGTGGGTGAAGCAACGTTGTTGGGGACCTGAAAGTTAAGATGCGTATAACTACGGAAAAGATACAAATGATCCCAAGAACGATAAAAACCTCCCAAGATCAACAAAAGAGTTATGCTGATCTTCATCGAAAGGACGTGGAATTCGATATTGGAGATCATGTGTGAGACCCCAAATTTTACGAATAAAGATTTAAATTTCTCGAAATTATTTTTTGAATATTATGGAGTGAATTTGATATAATGTTATAGTTGTGGGTAATATTTATAAATTTTGCAAATTATGCAAGTTGTTGTATAATATTCGATTGGTCGGAGAATATTCTTTTTGTCGGGGAATATTCGTGATGACACAAGACAATCATTAGTGGACCCCACAACGAAATTATTATCGAATCGAGAAAACGAAAAAATATTTTTATGAAAATAATGGCGGAAGTTTTACCGTTAAAACCTGCTGAACTACTTCCTAGTAAAAGTAAAAAGAATATGTCTGGCGTTAGTTGCATAGTAAGCACACCGGTTTTGATTATTAATGCTTGCGTGAGAAGTCACTCGGTTTTTGTTTTATTAGTATTATTAATGTAATAAAACAGAAAATTTTTTATATAAAAATGTAATACTTTTATAAAGTTATTCGCTTTTATTAGACTATAAATAGAATATATAATATTCTATTATGCATAATGTTTTACATAGTAAAATCTTTTCATATAAAAATGTAATACTTTTATAAAGTTATTTATTTTATTAGACAATAATTAGAATATATTATATTTTATTATGCATAGTGTTGCATAAAGCTTGCATATAAGTTTTTCAGATAGTAAAATCTTTTTATATAAAATGTAATACTTTTATAAAGTTATTCATTTTATTAGATTATAAATAAAATATATTATATTTTATTTAAAAGATTTTGTTTTATTAGAATATTTTATTAAATCAATCTGACCGTCTGCTTAAAAGTAAATCAATCTGGACCGTTCATGAATTAGTTACTATATCTTGATTCATTCTCCTATAAATAAAGCTCATTCCTTCATTATTTCTTTTAATTCATTGAAACTCTAGAGAGAAACTATAGAGAGAATTCTTCTTCATAATCTTGAAGCGTATTTCTTTAGAGTTTAAGAAAGTTTTGAGCACAAAGGCAAGTTTCTTCTTGAGTATATCATCGCTTCTACCAATTGAATACTCTTCTTTCAAAGGTAAGATTATTTCTTTGTATTTGTATTATTTCTTTTGTATTCATGAAGAGAACTTCATTATTCCATTCTTTACTATTATGTTGAATAACTCGCCTACGCCAAGTACCGCATACATGGTAAAATTCTTTTTGTTATTCCATTCTTTATTATTCTGCTGGAATATCCTGTTTTGTATGCTTTTACGGACCTGGTTCCGCTTTTATTATTCTTTTGGAATATCATGTTTGTGCGCTTTTACGGACTGGGTTCCGTTATTTATTATTCTATTGAATAACTCCGTCTACATCGTAGTAATCGCATTCATGGTGATTTCGTTATTATTCCATTCTTTATTATTCTGTTGGAATATCCTCGCCGGTCGTGTATTACGCCTTGACTCGTTCCGTTATTTATTATTCTCGTTGAATAACCTGCTTTATCTGAAATGCGCATGCATGGTGATTTCTTTGTTATTTCATTCTTTATTATACTCAGTTGGTTAAAGCTTTGACTTCTATACTCCATGAAATTAGTAGAATATCCTTGATATTTGCTCTTCGTCCAGTATTTTTTCATGGAAATATTCTTCTGAGCATTCTTGAATTTCACTCTACAAAAAAGTATCATGTTGACAATTTGGACGTTATTAGTTCTTAGATAAATTAATTCTTGAACTTGTTTTTATTGAATTCTTATATCATTGTCATCATCCTCATGTTTATATTATGTTGAAAGTCATCTATGGCTTATAGTGCATAGATGGACTTGGTATGATTATGACTAGGGATTATTCGGTATAATCATGACCGTAATGTTACAAATGATGTGGAAAAAGTCCTCATTGGCCCGTAGTGCATTGATGGACAGTTTTTGGTATGATTATGGCTATGGATTCTCTTCGACCAAGGGTGCAAAGATGAATTATTTTATGACATGATTAGGACCGTTGATGAAAACATGATTATTTATTAAGCTGAGTCCCAGCGATAAAAGTGATGAAAAACTTTTTAAATCATAGAAGATGGTAGATTTTATTCTCTACTTGACTCTTTTAATGGATTGCTTGTTCCGCTGCAGTTAAACTTGATGTTTGTTATATTGTATCAGTTTAACACTGTTGAAGGCTAACAATAATTTATTCTGCATTATCTTAGTCATAATATTTCTTCTTTGGGCTAGTTGAGCTCACCCTTTTCTTTCACCGTCTCTTCGTGAAATGAGAACGTAGTGGGACTAGTCGGGGAACGGAGTGACGGTCCGTGATGATAGTATTAGTAGTCCTCACTATTTTGTTAAATAGTGTGACAATAAATGTAATGAGGACTTATTCTGAGAGTGGATATTGTCTAGAAGACAATGTTTGTATTAAAACTCACAACTCTTTTGTTGTATATTTAAGATTGTATTTGTATTATGTACCATGTATTTGGCGACTCAGAATAGGTGATGTATACCTATTTTGGGGGCGCCACAACAGTATCAAAGCTTAGGGATATGATCCCCGGCCGAGATGTGAGACAAGAACTAGGAGGGGAGAGACGGGAATTCTTTCGCTAGTATGATCTACCTAAGTTTATTTGGTATTTAATTGGTCAATATAAGTATATAGGATAATATGTGATATGTTAATTAACCCTTGTTTTGTGGCGATTTAAAAATGGCATTCGAGAATGTTGAGAACATCAATGGAGCACAGGAGACCGTTGAGTCTCCACAGATCAATAATTAGGACAATGTGCATCAGGAAGGCGACAATCCTCATGCAAACAACAACACTGACCAAATGATGAATGATGGAATTTTCAGAGGCTTTCTACAATTCATGCAACAACAAAAGAGAGACTCCTGTTCAAAATATAGGTGGAAATAATGGCAACCCACGGTCGGTCATCGCTAAGCAATTCAAGGAGCTGAGACCACCGGAGTTTTTGGGAAAGCCAGAACCACTTAAGGCGGAGACGTGGTTAAAGCAGATCACCAAGATATTTAATGTCTTGGGATGCTCAGAGGAGCAAAAGGTTCCATTTGCTACCTTTATGTTGCGTGAAGAAGCAAATTACTGGTGGGAATCTGTGAAACGTACCCAGACTGACGCACTCAAGATGTCTTAGGAGAAGTTCCAAGAGCTGTTCAACAACAAGTACTTTCCCGAAAGTATTTGTCACATGAAGGAGGTGGAGTTCATCAAACTGGAGCAAAACAATATGACCGTGTCGCAATACGAGGCTAAGTTTGCCGAGTTGTCTCGATTTGCATCCCATTTGGTCGATAATGAGGAGCGAATGACGCGAATGTTTCTAAGAGGTTTGAAACCCAATATACGTCAATACCTCATTTCTCACAAACTTTGTTTATATTCAGATGTTGTGAATAGGGCTCAGTTATTGGAGCGCGATAATGAGTCAAAGACAACCAAAAGGCAACGACCAACAACAACACGATAATAATCGTCGTATCGCAAGCGGCACGGCCATCTAACAATGATAACCATCATGGGGGAAATTATCATACCAAGAATGGTAACCACTTCGATGGTAATCATGACCAAGATAATAGAAGTGGAGATTTCAAGAAGAGAAGGTTCAATAATGATGGAAAGACAAAGAAAGACCAACACCCATTTCAAAGGAAGAAGAAGAACCACCACCGGTCAGATGTTTCAAATGCGACAAGAGGGACACATCCGTCCAAACCAGACGCAAAGAATCCAAAGCGTGTTTTTAATTACTTTAAAAGAAGGTCACCTAGCTCGATTTTATCATATGGTGAAATCAAGTCCAGCTGGGATGGTGATGCCAAAGGATGTCCTAGACAAGCCAAAGCCGGTAGTTTAAGAGAGAGCATTTTTTTTCGTGACGAGGAACCTGAATAAAATTATCACGGGTATGTTAGTCATAAACTCTTGCGAAGTCTATACCGTGTTAGATACCGGTTCTACTCACTCTTTTATTTCACCTAGTTGTGTTCAATATTTGAAGTTAACTCCGGAGAAGTTAGACTTTGATATATCTGTTTAAACTCAGTTGAGAGAAACCTTCGTTACCTCCACTATTTATAAATCTTGTTTGATTCAAATCAACACTTTCACGTTACCTGTCGATCTTATCTCTTTGAAAATACTTGCCTTTGATGTGATTTTAAGAATCGATTGGTTAACTACTCATCATGCTTTTAGTAAGGTTGTTAGCTTTCATATTCCTAACCAACCTGTTATGCGAATTCAAGCAACCAAACCACTAAAGTCAATCATTCTCATATCAAGCTTATAAGTAAAGAGCCCCAATCCTTTCGTTGTCGACTTCCTTGTGGGAATGCAATCAGCCGACTTTTTCATAGGGGGACGCCAGTGAATAACAATGGCAAGTTGATAGGTATCAATGTGACGTGTTATCCAAGTCTTGGATGAGAGTCATAGTTGTGAATGATATTTCTATTGTTAATAAATTTCCAAACGTATTCTTGAAGACTTCTTAGCCTACCCCTAGAGCGTGAAATCAAATTTTGTATTGACCTTAGTACAAAACCCATTTCTTAAACCCTCAAATATTTTCTTCACCCAAAATGAACGTAACATGCGCCAAAGATGTTGGTTCGAGCTGTTGAAGATTACGATCGTACCATTCAATATCATTGTGGAAGAGCGAATGTGGTAGCTGACGCGTTGAGTAGAAGATCATATGTGTTTACGAGTGCGATGTTGTTAACACAAAGTCCCATTTTGTATAAATGATGAAGATAGAGTTAAAGACTCTAGGGACCCACGTGAAGATAACGAATATACGATTAGAATTGACTTTAATCGATAAAGTTAAAGCCGCTCAAGCTACATACTCAGAGCTGAAGAATGTGAAGAAGAAAGTTCAAGAGGGCGTTATTCTAGAAGCAAGAATCGACGAAGAGAGGAAATCTCAACCCTCGATTTAATTGGCCCATTTGAAATCCTCGATCGAGTAGGAACTGTGGCTTATAGACTCGCTTTTACCGCCAAGTATGTCATGTGTTCATAACGCTTTTTCACGTGATCGATGTTACGTAAATATGTGGACGCAATTCAACCACATTATCGATTTAGAACCGAACAAGATAATGGATAATTTAACGTATGAAGATGTACCGTTAAAATCTCTGGAATGTATTCAACACTCAAAGGTTATACCTCAAGAGTTAGAATCGGACGAAAGTGTCCTCATCTGTCTTAAGATACTAGTATCGTCGACGTAAATTTCGAGGGCGAAATTTCATAAGGAGGGGAGATTGCGAGACCCTAAATTTTACGAATAAAGATTTAAATTTCTCAAAATATTTTTTTGAATATTATGGAGTGAATTTGATATAATGTTATAGTTGTGGGTAATATTTATAAATTTTGCAAATTATGCAAGTTGTTGTATAATATTCGATTGGTCGGGGAATATTCTTTTTGTTTGAAATATTCGTATTTACAAAGACAATCATCAGTGGACCCTACAACGAAATTATTGTAGGATCGAGAAAATGACAAAAATATTTTTATAAAAATAACTACGAAAGTGTTACCGTTAAAACTGTTGAACTACTCGGTAGTAAAAAATACAAGAATACGCGTGGTTGCGTAAGTAGACATGGTATTGATTATTAATACTTGCGTGAGAAGTCACTCGCTTTTGTTTTATTAGTATTATTAATGTAATAAAACAGAAAACTTTTTATATAAAATGTAATACTTTTATAAAGTTATTCCTTTTATTAGACTATAAATAGAATATATAATATTCAATTATGCATAGTGTTTTGCATAGTAAAAAATCTTTTATATAAAAAAAAGAATATTTTTATAAAGTTATTTATTTTATTAGACAATAATTAGAATATATTATATTTTATTATGCATAGTGTTGTATAAAGGCTCTGCGTATAGTATTTTGCATAGTAAAATCTTTTTATATAAAACAAAATACTTTTATAAAGTTATTTTTTTTATTAGATTATAAATAGAATATATTATATTTTATTTAAAAGATTTTGTTTTATTATAATATTTTATTAAATCAATCTGACCGTCTGCTTTAAAAGTAAATCAATCCTGACCGCTCAGAAATTAGTTACTATGCAGTCCATTCTCCTATAAATAGAAGCTCATTCCTTTATTATTTCTTACGAATTCACTGAAACTCTAGAGAGAGAAACTATAGAGAGAATTCTTCTTCTATAATCTTGAGCGTATTTCTTTAGAGTTTAAGAAAGTTTTGAACGTAGTGCAAGTTTTCTTCGAGTATATCCTCGCCCTACCAGTCGGAATACTCTTCTTTTAAAGGTAAAGGGTATTATTTCTTTTGTATTCATAAAGAGAACTTCTGTTATTCCATTCTTTACTATTATGTTGGAATAACCTGTCTATGCGAAGTACCGCATACATGGTGAAATTCTTCAGTTATTCCATTCTTTATTTTGTTGAATATCCTCGTTTACGTTTTTTTGTGGGACCGGTTCCGTCTTTTTATTACTATGTTGGAATATCCTGCTTTGTGCATTTTACGCTCTGGACCGGTTCCATTATTTATTATTCTATTGAATAACTCTGCATCATGCCAAGTACCGCATGCACGGTGATTTCGTTGTTATTCCATTATTTATTATTCTCATGGAATATCCCGCTTGCGGTATTACACGCACTTTGACCGGGTTCCGTTATTTATTATTCTGTTGAATAACCTATCTATGCGAAGTACCGCATACATGGTGATTTCTTTTGTTATTCTATTCTTTATTATATTCACTTAGTTAAAGCTTTGACTTCTATACTCCATGAAATTAGTAGAATATCCTCGATATTTATGCTTCATCCAAAGATCTTTCATGGAAATATTCTTCCGAGCATTCTTGAATTTTACTCTACAAAAAAGTATCATGTCGATAATTTGGACGTTATTAGTTCCTCGGATAAATTAATTCTTGAACTTGTTTTATTGAATTCTTATATCATTATCATCATCCTCATGTTTATATTATGTTGAAAGTCATCTCATGGCAGAAGGTATGATGGACTTGGTATGATTATGACTGTGGATTATTCTAAGATAATCACACTACACCAAAAATGGCCTCTAGCGAAGGAATTTATTCCTTCACATGAGGAGTTGTTTAGCGAAGGAATAGTAAAGGAAAAAAGTATAGTGACAATATAGCGAAAGAAACATCCTTCACAATTTATATTTTTTTTCTCGCAAAATTGGGGCGATAGAAAGATTTTTAGAGCCAATTTATGATGAAAATTTGCGAGAAAAGAATCTATTCAGTGAAGGAATTATTACTCACTATATATCAATATTCAGAAGTTTTTTGCGTGGGATAAAATTAGTCGTTGTTTTGTTTTAAATAATTTTTAAAATTTAATTGTGGTGAATATAAATTATAATATAAATACATTAAATTTTTACAAAGATTAAATTAAGAATCGATTATACGATAAGGAATTGAGATGATAGAAGGATGTTTTATGCTAATTTTTGATAAAAAATTTGCATAAGAAAAATATTATTAATGAAGAATATATTACTCGCTATATATTATTGGTGAGAGATTTTTCAAGAGATAAAATTAGTCACTATTTTATTAAAATAAGTTTTTTTAGAATTAATTATAGTAAATATAAATTGTATTATATATAAATAGATTAAATTTTTACAATAGTAAATTTAGTTTTAATAACATTTATTAAGTAACTTACAATATCAAATATTTTTTTTAATAAACTATAAAATAAATAATTTTACATTACATTTGAAAATTTCATACGTTGACAGTGAAAAAAAAGTGACGTTCTTTTGTGCAATAGAGTACAAATACCAAACAAATATTCATATCAACCCTTTAATTCTTATCAATTCTTCAAAAAATTTATATAAAAGCAGAAAGAGGATCCTTTAAATTGTAAAAGTCACTGTTTCAACTTTTAATTAATTAAAAAGAGTTAATTCAAGAAGGACAACATTTTGGTAGGTAAATTCCTTCTCGTCAAAGATTTGGATTAATAAACACACGCTATTTACGGTCAAGTGAACCTCCGACCTCCACTCAAACTCTAAAATAAAACCCCTCTTGAAAATTCAATCTTAATAATTCATTTCATGGATTCAGAGAATCTATACCCTCCAAACCCTAGTCATTGCCGAGCCCCCCACCTTATCAACCCCTTCCTCCCTACTTCCAATCCTCAGAAGCCCTAACTTCTTCCGACTATCCCTCACTCCTTTCTCACTTTCCCCTCTATCCACCTCCAAAGTAGTCACATTTATATTCCTTTAAATTGAAAAACTCACTATTTCAACTCACTGACGGCATTAAAGAAGGACAACAAGGCTGTTGCAACAGGGAATTCAAGTTGAATACCCAGTAAGAGGTAATTTATGAGTTTATGAAAATTATAAGAATTAATTAGTTATTAAGATTATATAATTGCAATTGAGCTTAAATTGAACTGCTATGAATTGAAATAGAATAAAGGAGATAGGTTGGTTGTGTGGTGATATAAGGAGGCTAAAATGGATTGATAACACAAATAAAGAGCTATGAAAATGGTGATTTAAAACAGTGCATACATGGTGTTTGTCAAAAGTCCTCTATGGACTGTTTTGGTTAAAGACCAAATATTAGATAGAACCAAGGCTTGGGGTTGATTTATAAATTAGTTGTGATGATAATAAGAGAGTTTAAGCATATTATATTGGTACGAAAGTAAATTTCAAGCCAAAACGAAAAGTTGAAAACTAGTTTGGCTACTGACCTTGAGGCCAATTTCGGGACTAGTTATATTTCTAGAAAAATTCTGGGTTTTTGGGGAAGTATAGTACACTGAATAAGGAATTCATAGCCTCCAGAATAGACTTATTTCGACCTCGAAGGAGGGAGTTATGGCATTCCAAAGTAAGTACGTCGAATCTGTCCAAAATCTGGAAATCAAATTTTGACCAGTCCCTTGAACGAATTTTCTGAAATTTTGTGTTACGAATTTGAAAATGGTCAAAGAATAAAAGTTGTAGTCCTGGAAGTTAGCTTCGCGTGGGCTCAAGAATCGCTCAAAAATGTTTTGCATACATCAAGTTTGTTGGATCATTTCTCTGGTCTATCTGTGAAGTCTCTTTTTATTTAGCTATTAATTTATTGATTTTTATTTTAAGAACTCAGAATGTCATTAATATTTGTCAATGATATTCCTTTTAACATTATGTTCAAAGATTATAGTAGAGAAGATTCATTGTTTAATTAGGTCATTAATAAAGGCAAGACTTTCAATATATATTGATCTCATCATAGTATTTACTAAAACCTCGAAATGCAGACGTCATTGTTTGCTTAATCCTTAAGCCAACAAAGATTGAAAGTGAAACACAGGTTTGAGTTTTTATCTTGAAAAAGTTTCAATTACGTGGCAATAAACTTGTATTTCAGTCGATATGCTCTACTACGAAATTCTCTACTTTTAGATGGTTCTTGTCTTTCACTTTTTGATTGACTTGATCTAAGGCGTTGACTTTGGGGTATATTTTGCTAACAATTGTGGTTCAGGGCAACTGCTTGATATTGTTAAGAATTATTATTGTTGTATAAGAACTTAGCAGGACTGGAAGATGTGGTTGAATTTGAATGATAGATGATCAAGTATTGATAAGTTCATTGCTATGATCTCGCATATAGAATGGGTAAGCAATGGCTTTTTGGTAACTCGATAAGAGGCTTCAAACTCAAAGTGGTCCAATCGCATTTGTCACATAACATGAGCCCACTAATGAAAAATGATAGATAGTTTCACTCTCCATGGTCAAAATTGAACTTTGATCTTCGAGATGCCTAAACTTGTTGTTGCTAAGTATGGTCAGATTTGTGATGATAAGACCTTTACCCGGGCACTTAAAATGTCGGGAGACTCGGGAAAAGAAGAAGAAGCTCTTTTACATTCTTTTTTTTTGGTATATAAGCCCTTTTACATTCTATATAGTATTGCGAATAAATGTTGTGTTGCTTTCGGAAAATTAGGTGATATTCATTGTAAGTCTAGGAAGATTTAAAATAG
This sequence comes from Panax quinquefolius, assembly GCA_020205615.1. NCBI lineage: Eukaryota > Viridiplantae > Streptophyta > Magnoliopsida > Apiales > Araliaceae > Panax > Panax quinquefolius. The sequence continues at coordinate 8,156,973 of CM035173.1, read as the reverse complement.
AATGAATTTTCTTTTCCTGTGACGCCCCCAAAATTAGGTATACGCCACCCATCTTGGGTCGCCACTTACATGGTACATAAATTCAAATACAACTTACTAATATAACTGCTGTGGTACAATACGACATAAACCGTGAGTTTGAATACAAATATTGTCTACTAGATATTATACAAACTCAAAAGGAGTCCTCATTACAACTATTATCACACTATTTCACGTAATAGTGGGGACTACTAATGCTATCCTCTCGACCATTACTTCTCCCCGACTCGTCTCCAAATTATGTTCTCATTTCAAGAGAACAAAGGAAAGAAAGGGTGAGCTCAACTAGCCCAAAGAAGAAATATTACGACTAAGATAATGCGTAATAAATTATCATTAGCCTTCAACAAAGTTAAAACCGATAAAATACAATAGACAACCAGCTTTAATCATAGCTTAATAAGCAATCCATTAAAAGAGTCAAGTAGAGAATAAAGTCTACTATCTTTTAGGTTTTAAAAGGTTTTCATCAATTTTTATCACCGAGACTCAAATTTTAATAAATAAACCACCACATCTAATCATCCCCGCACTACACTGGCCAAGGATTTTCATCAAATTATCAATGGTCATGACTATACCGAATCACCCCCGGTCATAATCATACCAAAAACTATCCATCATCGCATTACGTGCCACCGAGGACTTTTGTCACATCATTTATATCAAGTCATGATTATACCGAATGATCCTCGGTCATAATCATACTAAGTTCATCTACGCACGTAAGCCAAAGATAACATAATATAACATGAGGATGATGACAATGACATAATAATTCAATAAAACAAGTTCAAGAATTATTTAATCCATGAATTATTAACGCCCAAATTGTCAACACGATATCGCTTTCAGAGAGTAAAATTCAAGAATGATCGTAAGAATATTTCCATGAAAAGATATCGATGAAACGCAAATATCAAGGATATTCTACTAATTTCATGGAGTATAAAGTCAAAGTTTTAACCAACCGGGTATAATAAAGAATGGAATAACAAAAGAAATCACCACGCATGCGCAGATTGCAGATGTAGACAAAGTTATTCCAATGTAATAATAATAACGAACCAATCCAAAGTCGTGAAATTCACACCGGCATGATGTTCCAACAGTAATAATAAAGATGGAACCAGATCCGGTAAAACACATGATAGATATTCCAATGTAATAAAGATTTTAACCAGTCCTAAAACACACATGCATGTGATGTTCCAAATGATAATAATAAAAATCGGAACCAGTCCTGTAAAACACATGCATGTGATGTTCCAATGTAATAATAATAAAGATTTTAACCAGTCCTGTAAAAAACACATGCATGTGATGTTCCAAATGTAATAATAAAGAATGTCACCAAGTATAGGGTAAATCACAGATACAAAGTTATTCCAATGTAATAATAAGCAATGGAATAACATAAGGATTTCACCAAGTATAGGTATGCCACAGATACAAAGTTATGTATAGGGTATGCCACTTTTACAAAAGTTATTCCAATGTAATAATAATGAATGGAATAATGTAAGTTCTCTTCAAGAAGAAAGAATAACACCCTCACCGTAAAAGAACCTAATATAGAAGTAAGTGAAGTAGCAGTAATACTCTTCTTCTTTCTATAATTTTCTCTATAGCTTCTCTCTATAATTTCTCTCTCTGTAGTTTCAATGAATTCGTAAGAAAATAATGAAGGAATGAGCTTCTATTTATAGAAAAATGGAATGCATAAGAATTAATCCATGAACGGTCCAGTATTGATTTACTTTAATCTGACGGTCCATATTTAAAGAAAAATCTTTTAAATAAAATATAATATATTCTATTTATATAAAAACATTTTACTATGCAAACACTATGCAATACTATGCAAAACACTATGCAAAACACTATGCAACACTATGCATAATAAAATATAATATATTCTATTTATGTAATAACTTTAATAAAGTATTCTATTTTATATAAAGATGTTTCGCTTTTATTACGCTAATAATACGAATAAAACAAAACGTCATTATCGCTATAATAATTCATATTATTAATCGACAATAATGGAATCAAACCGAGTGACTTCTCACATAAGCATCAATAATCAATACCGCAGTGCTACTATGCAACCACACGACATCGCATTTTTTACTACCGAAAGTAGTTCAACAAAGAACTACGGAAAACTTCCGCCGTTATTTTAATAAAATATTTTTGTCGCTTTCTTAATCCGACAATAATTCTCGCTAGGGGGTCCACCAATGATTGAGCCATTGTATTTAATATATTCCCTCGCTAAACCGAATATTCCCCACCAATCGAATATAATATAACCACTTGATACTTTTGCAAAATTTATAAATACTACCCACAACTATAATATTATCTTAAATTCACACCATAATATTAAAAAATTATTTCAACAAAATTTAAATCTTTATCGATAAAATCTGGGTCTCACAATCTCCCTCCTTATGGAATTTCGCCTCTAAATTAGGGTACGACTGTATGATAAAGAGATGAGGATACCTTGAATACCTTTATCGCTTAAAATATTAAATTCATCTTTTTGAAATCCTACCAAAGCTATTCATTAACAATTCATCTTTGCACTACAAAAAGTAAAGATATACAACTCAGAAACCAATAATGCTAAGACGCAGCCTTAATAGTATCACGACCACCACGAATTATCCATGCACCAATCGCCAAGGATATTCGTGTTTTCAATTACTAAGCTATGATTATACCGAATAATCCTCGGTCATAATCATACCAAGTCCATCTATGCACGTAAGCCACGTATTGACTTTGAACGCATCCATGAATTAATATTTCATCACGAGACTCAAATTTCAATAATTAATCCACATCATCGAATCATCCCCGCACTACGTGCCAAGGATATTCATTAAGATCACGACCACAAATTATCCATGCACTACTACCAAGATAATTGTGTTTCACCAATTACTGCTATGATTATACCAACAATCCCCTCGGTCATAATCATACCAAGTCCATCTATGCAATGTAAGCCACGTATGACTTTGAACACATCCATGAATTAATATTTCATTCACGAGACTCACCAATAATTAATCCACATCATCGAATCATCCCCGCACTACTACGCCAAGGATATTCATTAAGATCACGACCACAAATTATCCATGCACTACTACCAAAGATAATTGTGTTTTTCAATTACTGCTATGATTATACCAACAATCCTCGGTCATAATCATACCAAGTCCATCTATGCACGTAAGCCACGTATTGACTTTGAACACATCCATGAATTAATATTTCATTCTCGAGACTCAAACCAATAATTAATCCACATCATCGAATCATCCCCGCACTACAAAAGCCAAGGATATTCATTAAGATCACGACCACAAATTATCCATGCACTACTACTAAAAGATAATTGTGTTTTCAATTACTGCTTATGATTATATATTAACAATCCACGGTCATAATCATACCAAGTCCATCTATGCACGTAAGCCACGTATGACTTTGAACACATCCATGAATTAATATTTCATTGTTTGAGACTCACCAATAATTAATCCACATCATCGAATCATCCCCGCACTACGTGCCAAGGATATTCATTAGTATTACACACCACAAATTATCCATGCACTACTACCAAAGATAATTGTGTATTCATTTACTATATGATTATACCGAATAATCCGTGGTCATAATCATACCAAGTCCATCTATGCACTACAAAATACGTATGACTTTCAACATAATATAAACATGAGGATAATGATATAAAGAAATCAATCAAATGAGATAAAGGATAAATATTAAACATTTATAATATAATTTATCCGTAATTCAAGAATATCCCCATGTTATCAATCACTTAATAATCTCATAATCTAATATCATTAATATTATAACAATATTTTAATCACTTTTTAAATTTATAAACAATTTATCTCAATTGTTTACGCTTTTACCATATAATGCATTTAATCATTCAAAATGCCATACTCATAAGATATCATCACCAATTATCAAATCCTCATCAAAAATATGCATATACTCTATATAGGATTCTCTAGCCATAAAATCCTATTTTTTCAACTTTGTTACTTCACATAACATATTTAACTCATATGTTCAGAATTAAACTATTTTCATGAAAATACCAAATCAGCCCTAAAAATATTTCTTTTCTGGGATTTAGCATAATATAGTCCCATAATGAAAATATATTTTTCTTAATTTTTAAAATTCATTTACTATTTTTAAAAATCAATTTCCACTTAATTCCTTAAGAAATTAGCTACCTCAAGTTTAACTCCAAAATTCCCAAATCTTGGCAGGACCTTACACATGTTAACGTGAGCTTCCAGTTTAAATTTCATGGTCATCGGAGTTATAGAACTCCGTTATATAGCGTTCGCGAAAAACCTAAATATTGAAATAGTCATAACTTGCTCATTTTAAGTCGAATGAGCTCATTTTTGGACAGGAGGTACTTTATACCATATACTTTCATGTCCCAAAAGGCCAGAATTTTTCTCATAATTTAAGTGGCCGAAACAGCCTCTCTAAAATCATGGCAGTAGCTTTTTCGGTTTTTTTGTGCAGCTTTGCACTCCTTTGCTAAAATCAGTCCACACAAAAATCTACAACACCTTTTCCAGTAATTCCACTTGGATTAGTTAGGTAACTCATAGATCTAACTCTAGGACTTGACCACATTCAAAAATTCAAAATATAATAGGAGATATGGTCAATTGAATTTCATGTTACGCTTTTCACTAAAATCTGATTTTCAACTCTTTGTGATTTCTAAGAAACTTTCATGTTTTCACATACTAACCAACATAACTCATCATAAAACTTACTAATACTTCATATACCCATGATTTTTATTAGTTCTATACTTTTATTATGACTTTCATCATAATCCACGTAAAACTGCATCCTTTTAGTTGAAGAAATATTTGAGGGTTTAAGAAATGGGTTTTGTATCGGGTCAATACAAAATTCGATTTCACGCCTAGGGTAGGCTAGAAGTCTTCAAGAATACGCCAAGAAATTTATTAATGATAGAAATATCATTCAAAATCATATTCTCGTCCAAGACTTGATAAGACGTCACATTAATACCAACTGTGACTTCTATCCCTTAACCCAGATAAAGACACCTCACAATGATACCTATAAACTTGCCATCTTCATTCACGATGTCGCCACGTAAAGTCCGCTTTATTGCATTCCACACAAGGAAGTCAACAACGAAAGGTTCGGAGCTCTTTTCTTATGGCTTGATATAACAAAGATTAACTTTTTAGGGTTTGGTTACTTTGAATTCAGATAACAAAGTTGGTTATGAATATAAAAGCTAACAACCTTACAAAAGCATGATGATTAGCTAACCAATTGATTCCTAAAAATCACATCAAAGGCAAGTATTTTCAAAAAGATAAGATCGACAGTAACGTGAAAATGTTTATTTGAATCAACAAGATTTAAAAATAAGAGCGGTAACGAAGGCTCTTACCAAACGAAAGTTTCAACCAATAAGTCAAAGTTTAACTTCTTCTGAGTCAAATTTAAACGCTGAACACAACTAGGTGAAATAAAAGAGTGGGTAGAACTTGTATTGAATAAAGTATAGACTTCGCATTAATTTATAATTAACTTACCCGTAATAACTTCGCTCGCTTTCTCGATAAACGCTTTCGCTTAAATTACCGAAGTTTGACTTTTTGACTATAGGGTACATTCCACCCTTAAGTGCTTCTTCACATTCCATCCATTATTTGAATCATTATTCTCGATCCATATCGAATTCGGGTTGACCGCTATGCATGGTGGTAATTCAATTCGATGTTACTCCCAATTCATTCGTCCAAAAAGCAAAGTCCATTTCATCTATTTTGGCTTTATTGATCTGGACGCCTTTTTCAACACTATCAACGCGTCAGCAGCTTTTTTTACCCATGCATCGCCTATTCTCCTTCGCTCGATTGTTTCTTCTTTTAAATGATCTTTGATTTTAAATTCTCGATTCCAACTTTAATATCTTACACCCCGCCAAAGCGTGATTTTGTTCGAGCATCACATATCGGGTAACCCATTTTGAATTGTTGTATCCCTTTGTTCCACGACAATCGCTTGCCGCTCTTCAACCTCGTTCTTCTAGCTCACGAACACGATTTTGTAATTCTAAGTTTTGATCATAAATTTCTTCTAACCAATTCTCCTCGTGTTCCTCTTCTTCCTCTTCTTCCTCTTCTTCCTCACTTTCACCGCCACTCAAACTAGCTCGGGTGCAACAATTAGTTCTTCATTCACTACGTGGATATCTCTAATTTGTTCCTCGTCCGACAATCGCATTAACTCCGATTAGTGATTAAAGGTGTCACAACGGTCACATTCACTCCATTGTGAATATTTTCACCGCCATTTCCAAACACCGCCACAACATAAGGGTTAATTAATATATCAAATATTATCCCTATACTCGACCAACCAATTAAATACCAAATAAATTTAGGTAGGTCATACTAGCGAAGGAATTCCCGCCTCTCCCTCCTAGTACTATTCTCACATCTTAGCCAGTGATCATATCCTAAGCTCGATACCAACCGTGACGCCCCAAAAATTAGGTATACGCCACCCATCTTGGGTCGCCACTTACATGGTACATAAATTCAAATACAACTTACTAATATAACGTGCTGTACAATACGACATAAACCGTGAGTTTGAATACAAATATTGTCTACTAGATATTATACAAACTCAAAAGGAGTCCTCATTACAACTATTATCACACTATTTCACGTAATAGTGGGGACTACTAATGCTATCCTCCGACCATTACTTCGCTCCCCGACTCGTCTCCAAATTTATGTTCTCATTTCCTCAAGAGAATAAAGGAAAGAAAGGGTGAGCTCAACTAGCCCAAGAAGAAATATTACGACTAAGATAATGCGTAATAAATTATCATTAGCCTTCAACAAGTTGTTAAACCGATAAAATACAATAGACAACCAGCTTTAATCAAGCAATGAATAAGCAATCCATTAAAAGAGTCAAGTAGAGAATAAAGTCTACTATCTTTTAGGTTTTAAAAGGTTTTCATCAATTTTTATCACCGAGACTCAAATTTTAATAAATAAACCACCACATCTAATCATCCCCGTATTCACTGGTCAAGGATTTTCATCAAATTATCAATGGTCATGACTATACCGAATCACCCCGGTCATAATCATACCAAAAACTATCCATCATCGCATTACAGCCACCGAGGACTTTTGTCACATCATTTATATCAAGTCATGATTATACCGAATGATCCTCGTCATAATCATACTAAGTTCATCTATGCACGTAGCCAAAGATAACATAATATAACATGAGGATGATGACAATGACATAATAATTCAATAAAACAAGTTCAAGAATTATTTAATCCATGAATTATTAACGCCCAAATTGTCAACATGATATCTGCTTTCAGAGAGTAAAATTCAAGAATGATCGTAAGAATATTTCCATGAAAAGATATCGATGAAACGCAAATATCAAGGATATTCTACTAATTTCATGGAGTATAGAAGTCAAAGTTTTAACCAACCGGGTATAATAAAGAGAATGGAATAACAAAAGAAATCACCATGCATGCGGATTTCAGATGACAAAGTTATTCCAATGTAATAATAATAACGAAACAGTCGTGAAATTCACACCGACATGATGATGTCCAAATGTATAATAAAGATGGAACCGCATCCGGTAAAACACACGATAGATATTCCAATGTAATGATAAAGATTTTAACCAGTCCTGTGTAAAACACATGCATGTGATGTTCCAATGTAATAATAAAGATTTTAACTGTGTCCTGTAAAACACATGCATGTGATGTTCCAAATAATAATAAAAAGATTTTAACCAGTCCTGTAAAACACACATGCATGTGATGTTCCAATGTAATAATAGAAGAATGTCACCAAGTATAGGTAAATCACAGATACAAAGTTATTCCAATGTAATAATAAGCAATGGAATAACATAAGGATTTCACCAAGTATAGGTACGCCACAGATACAAAGTTATGTATAGGTATGCCACTTTTTACAAAAGTTATTCCAATGTAATAATAATGAATGGAATAATGTAAGTTCTCTTCAAGAAGAAAGAATAACACCCTTACCGTAAAAAGAACCTAATATAGAAGTAGTGAAGTAAAGCGTATCACTCTTCTTCTTTCTATAATTTTCTCTATAGCTTCTCTCTCTATAATTTCTCTCTGTAGTTTCAATGAATTCGTAAGAAAATAATGAAGGAATGAGCTTCTATTTATAGAAAAAATGGAATGCATAAGAATTAATCCATGAAACTATCTGCATTGATTTACTTTAACTGACGGTCCATATTTAAAGAAAAATCTTTTAAATAAAATATAATATATTCTATTTATATAAAAACATTTTACTATGCAAACACTATGCAATACTATGCAAAACACTATGCAAAACACTACGCAACACTATGCATAATAAAATATAATATATTCTATTTATGTAATAACTTTAATAAAGTATTCTATTTTATATAAAAGATGTTTCGCTTTTATTACGTTAATAATACTAATAAAACAAAACGTCATTATCGCTATAATAATTCATATTATTAATCGACAATAATGGAATCAAACCGAGTGACTTCTCACATAAGCATCAATAATCAATACCGCGCTAGGCTACTACGCAACCACACGACATCGTATTTTTTTACTACCGAGTAGTTCAACAAAGAACTACGGTAAAACTTCCGCCGTTATTTTAATAAAATATTTTTGTCGCTTTCTTAATCCGACAATAATTTCATTGCTAGGGTCCACCAATGATTGAGCCATTGTATTTAATATTCCCCGCTAAACCTAATATTCCCCCCCACCAATCGAATATAATATAACCACTTGCATACTTTACAAAATTTATAAATACTACCCACAACTATAATATTATCTTAAATTCACACCATAATATTAAAAAATTATTTCAACAAAATTTAAATCTTTATTGATAAAATCTGGGTCTTACACAGTTTTGTGACACAATTATTTATTTTCTACTTCTAGATGATTTCCATCAGGTTATTGTTTGATTATTATATATACTTCCTTTGGTATTTTTTTATGCAGTGTCATGCTATGTGGCTAGCAATTGTTCGGATGAACTTTTGTTATTGTGATCGTAAAGGTTTAAACAAATTTTCCGGAGAAAAGTCGGTGAGTGGTTCAATTCTTTGGTACCCATGATTTCGCGAGGTATGCAATCCTGTACATGTTTCAAGTATACGTTGTTTCTATGTACCTTATGTTAACAACTAGGATAGAATTAAAAAATTGCTACATATTTGAGGTCAGGATGAATGCTCATAATGTGGAGCTCTTGACATTTTTTTTGCTTTTAAGTCAATCGAGTTATTGTGGTTTTGCAAAGACAATTTAGTTTACTATTAAGACATAATTTATGGTTTTGCGAGAGTGATGCAGTAAGTACTTAAATTTGATTGGTGATAACACATTATGGTTAAAGAAGGTAAATTAAGCTCTGCTTTCAACTGAGGCGAGATCATGTCCCAGACTTTCATTACCGTAAATGAAATGAAAAATATGAAGAAGTATTCACTATGCTTCCTTGTATCAATTTGAAGCCTATAAGGGGCTATTTTGAACTAAAACTATAAGCCTTTTTGGGTAGGCTCTTTAAAGTATGAACATATATTGTATAGTATGTACATGATGTGATAAACCTTTATGTTTCAAACTTCTTCTCCCAGCCTAGTTGGTAGGTAAGTATAACTAGGATTGTATCACATATAGCATGCCAAGATTTCATGAAGTTAAGAAGTAAAAACTTTAAATGGCATAAGACTTGGGACTGCTGTCAACTTCCTATTGCTCTCCCAATTCACTATTTTGCAGTGTGAGAACATTTGCCTTCGAACATAGGCTGAACCTAGTGGGATTTTGCTTGACCATTGAAGCCTAATGTGCATAATGTATTAAATTACCTCATTAAGCTATAAACTAATCTGAGTTTTCTATTTTTGTGAGGCAGATATGCGATCACTGGACCATTATTTATTTTCATAAAATGTAAAAACTTTGTTAAATATCACAAAAACGTATATGCAATCAAGGCTCAACCAAGAAAGGGTTAATTATCGCTTATAAAGTTAATGGTTAATCTCTCTCTCTCTCTTAATTTCAGTTTACTAGTTTCCTCTTTTATTATTCTTCATTTCATTGAATTTTGGTGTTTCTCTTGCAGCATGAAGTTTACATGCACAGCATTGATTTTCTTGAAGAAAATGATGATGAAGTGGACCTAACATGACACTTTATTCCTTTTAGTTTGTTGTATATTAGTTAATAAATATTGTAGATACTATGGTCCTTGAAAGACCAAGATACAAAACAAATTATGTACTTACGGTGGCTCGAGCATTATCTATTTATATATAGATTATTGGTTTTATTAGCTCTTTATGTATTATTTTATCAATTAGTTTGAAACAAATTTGACATTTATACTTATTTAAAATATTAAATTTATTATTTCTTATAGAGATTAATAATAATAAATATGAAATCATTGATTTGAAAATTAATTATAATTTATAATGAATTTGATTATTTACCAATTAATTTTTTATTTACAAATTTATAATTTGTGAAGGAATTTTTCCCTCACTAATTTGAAGATACATTCTCAATTTATAATTAGTGAAGGAAAATTTTCTCTCGTTAAATAAATTTGTTCTTCACAATATATTATTTGTGAGGGAATAAAGTTATTCACTAATTTCAAATAGTCCTTCTTAAAATACTATTTATGAAGGAAACCAATCTTTCACTAAATAACAATATTCCATTACTAAATATAATTTGTGAATAAAAAAGTTATTCACAACATATCCTTCACAAAAAATATTTAATTACTACATAGCGAAGGATACCCAATTGCGAGGAGGTCTAATGCGAGCACTCGTGTGAAGGAAATATTTCTTCGCAATAAATCACTTGTGAGTGATATAGGACCTCTAAAGAAGGATTTGTCCTTCACTAGAGGCCATTTTTGGTGTAGTGTCATGACCGTAATGTTACAAATGATGTGAAAAAAGTCCTCATTGGCCCGTAGTGCATTGATGGACAGTTTTTGGTATGATTATGGCTATGGATTCTCTTCGCCAAGGGTGCAAAAGATGAATTGTTTTATGTCACGATCGTAACCGTTGATGAAAACACGATTATCTTTGGCCCGTAGTTCATGGATAATTTGTGGTCGTGATACTAAAAAAAATGTCCTTGGCCGTAGTGCAGGGATGATGTGGATTATCTATTAAGCTGAGTCCCAGCGATAAAAGTGATGAAAAACTTTTTAAATCATAGAAGATGGTAGATTTTATTCTCTACTTGACTCTTCTAATGGATTGCTTGTTCATTTATGCAGCTTAAACTTGATGTTTGTTATATTGTATCGCTTTAACATCATTGAAGGCTAACGATAATTTATTCTCGCATTATCTTAGTCATAATATTTCTTCTCGGGCTAGTTGAGCTCACCCTTTCTTTCACCGTTCTCTTGAGAAATGAGAACGTGAATGGAACTAGCTCGGAAAGCAGTGACGGTCCAGATGATAGTATTAGTAGTCCTCACTATTTTATTAAATAGTGTAACAATAAATGTAATGAGAACTTATTCTGAGAGTGGATATTGTCTAGAAGACAATGTTTGTATTAAAACTCACAGCTCTCTTGTTGTATATTTAAGATTGTATTTGTATTCTGTACCATGTATTTGGCGACTCAGAATAGGTGATGTATACCTATTTTGGGGGCGTCACATCATGTGTTGTTACGTGTTGCTCCATGGAAAGGAGTTACGAGATTTGGAAAGAGAGGAAAACTCAATCCTCGATTCATTGGCCCATTTTTAATCCTCAATCGAGTAGGGACTGTAGCCTATAGACTCGCTTTACCGCCAAGTATGTCTCGTGTTCATAATGTTTTTCATATATCCATATTACGTAAATATGTGAAAGACCCGAACCACATTATTGAGATAGAACCGGACGAAATAGCGGAAGATTTAACGTATGAAGAGGTTCCTATTCTAATCTTGGATAAGAAGGAACATATTATACGCTCCAAGGTTGTACCTCAAGTCAAAGTTTTATGGAGGAACCACGATGTTGAGGAAATGACCTGGGAGTTAGAATCTAAAATGAAATCAAGGTATCCTTACCCCTTCGACATACCAGGTACGTACCCTAATTTCGAGGGCGAAATTTCATAAGAAGGGGAGATTGTAAGACCCCAACTTTTATGAAAAAAGATGAATTTTCTATAATTATCATTTTTAAATATTATGGAAAGAATTTGATATAATGTTATAGTTGTGGGTAATATTTAGAAATTTTGCAACGTACGCAAGTTGTTTATAATATTCGATTGGTCGGGGAATATTCGTACGATGGCACAATCATTGGTGGACCCCACAACAGAATTATTGTCAGATTGAGAAAACGACAAAAATATTTTTATAAAAATAATGGCGAAAGTTTTACCGTTAACTGTTGAAACACCCGGTGTTAAAAGTACAGGAATACGCGTGGATACATAGTAGCACACGGTATTGATTATTGATACTTACGTGAGAAGTCACTCAGTTTTGTTCAATTATTGCTTCAGTAATTATTGCATAGTATCTCATGTTAATTGATTCAATTATTGTTGATATTTTATATTGAGATGACGAAGTTATTAATATTATTATTTGAAATAGTAACGATGTCTAGAAGTTCTGCAAAGGAGAGGTTTGGTCACCTAATTGCGCGCCAATAGGGAGAAATTCTTATTGGAAAGCCCCCTATTTTCTGGGAACGATCTGGTCGATTAATAGTGTGAATAATAATAATGATGATGAAGTTTTGTTTTATTAGTATTATTAATGTAATAAAATGTAAAAGCTTTTTATATAAAAATGTAATACTTTTATAAAGTTATTCATTTTATTAGACAATAATTAGAATATATTATATTTTATTATGCATAGTATTTGCATAGTGCCTGCATAGTGTTTGCATAGTAAAATCTTTTTAAAAGTTATTCGTTTTATTAGATTATAAATAGAATATATTATATTTTATTGTAAACCAATCTGGACCGTTCGTTTAAAGTAAATCGATCTGGACCGTTCATGGATTGATTACTATTTAGTCTATTTTTTTATAAATAGAAGCTCATTCCTTCATTATTTCTTACGAATTCACTGAAACTCTAGAGAGAGAAACTGTAGAGAGAATTATTCTTCTATCTTGAGCGTATTTTTTTAGCATTTAAGAAAGTTTTAAGCGTAGTGCAAGTTTCTTCAAGTACATCCCCGCCCTACCGTCGGAGTACTCTTCTTTATAAGGTAAGGGGTATTATTTTTTTCATATTCACGAAGAGAACTTCTGTTATTCCATTCTTTATTATTCTCATTGGAATAACTTTTGTATACACCTGGCTACCCTATACTTGGTGAAATTCTTTTGTTATTCCATTATTTATTATTCTATTGAATAACTTTGTCATGCCAAGTACCGCATACATGGTGAAATTCATTGTTATTCCATTCTTTATTATTCTCGCTGGAATATCCTCGCTCATGCATGCGTTTTACGCCTTGGGACCTAGTTCCGCTCTTTATTATTTTGTTGGAATATCCTGTGCATGCGTTTTATGCTGGGACTGGTTCCGCTTATTTTGTTGAATAACTTTGCCTATGCAAGTACCGCATGCATGGTGATTTCATTATTATCCATTCTTTATTATTCATGTGGAATATCCTGTCGGTCACAGTATTACGCTTTGACCGACCGTTCCGTTATTTATTATTCTGTTGGAATAACTTGTCCATGCGAAGTACCGCATGCATGGTGATTTCTTTTGTTATTCCATTCTTTATTATACTCAATTGGTTAAAGTTTTGACTTTTATACTCCATGAAATTAGTGGAATATCCTCGATATTTGTGCTTCATCCAAGATCTTTTCATGAAAATATTCTTCCGAGCATTCTTGAATTTTACTCTACAAAGAAGTATCATGTTGATAATTTGGGCGTTATTAGTTCTGAATAAATTAATTCTTGAACTTGTTTTATTGAATTCTTATATCATTGTCATCATCCTCATATTTATATTTTGTTGAAAGTCATCTCGGCCCGTAGTGCATAGATGGACTTGGTATGATTATGACCGAGGGATTATTCTTGTAATCATGACCGTAATGTTACAAATGATGTGGTAAAAGTCCTCATTGGCCCGTAGTGCATTGATGGACGCTTGTTGGCATGATCATGACCATTGATGAATACACGAATATCTTTGGCCCGTAGTATGGATAATTTGTGGTTGTGATACTTATGAATATCCTTGGTCGTAGTGCGGGGGATGAGGTGGATTATTTATTAAGTCGAGTCCCAAATGATAAAAGTGATGAAAAACCTTTTAAATCATTAAAGATAGTAGATTTTATTCTCTACTTGACTCTTTTAATGGATTGTATGATCCGCTGCAGTTAAACTTGATGTCTATTGTATTTTATCAATTTAACACTATTGAAGACTAATGATAATTTATTCTGCATAATCTTAGTCATAATATTTCTTACTGGGCTAGTTGAGCTCACCCTTTCTTTCACTGTTCTCTTCAGGAAATGTGAAGGAGTGACGGTCCAGATAATAGTATCAGTAGTCCTCACTATTCTGTTAAATAGTGTGACAATAAATCTAATTAGGACTTATTCTGAGAGTGGATATTGTCTAGAAGATAATATTTGTATTAAAACTCACAGCTTTCTTGTTGTATATTAAAGATTGTATTTGTATTCTGTACCATGTATTTGGCGACTCAGAATAGGTGATGTATACCTATTTTGGGGGCGTCACATCCCCTAATAGTAAATAATGTAAATCAATAGTAAATCATGCAAATCAAATGTTCTAGACATGTGAAAATACGAATTACAGTATAGTACCTCCATCTATACCTCCATTTTTAACTTAGTCATGCAAGTATTATCAATCTTGCACCAACTCCCCTAATAGTAAATGAATGTGAATCAATAGTACACACATGTGAACAAATAGTTATAATCATGTGAATCAATAGCAATTAATTGCACATTTACCCGGTTAATTACTCGATTGGTCAATATAACCTCCAGACATCAATTATTATCGAAATAAATGTCGATTTTCACTAACACTAATAATTCCAACACAATGGAACTATCAATTTCATATTTAATCAACACGAACTTATTCATCATTAATATTATAATTCACAATATTTAACAACCAGGTTGTTCCCAGGAAAGAGGGGGCTTTCCAGTAAGGATTTCTCCTTATTGGCGCGTAATTAGGTGACCAAACCTCTCCTTGACAGAACTTCTAGACATTGTCAATATTGCAAATAATAATATGAATAACTTTGTCGTCTCAATTATTGATTTAATAATATAACATATTATGAAAATGATACCGTGACAATAATTGAATCAATAATATGAGAGATTTGATGCAGCAATTACTGTAGCAATAATTGAGTATAACTAAGTGACTTCTTACGTAAGCATCAATAATCAATACCGCATTACTACTATGCAACCACGCCAGATTCAGATTTTTTTACTACCAGGTAGTTCAACAATTTTAACGGTAACACTTTCGTCGTTATTTTTATAAAATGATAATTCTGTCATTTTCTAACTACGACAATACTTCCGTTGTGGGGTCCACCAATGATTGTGTCGTCGTACGAATATTCCTCGACAAAAAGAATATTCCCCGACCAATCGAATATTTTATAACCACTTGCTTACTTTTTAAAATTTATAAATATTACCCACAACTATAACATTATCTCAAATCCACACCATAATATTCAAAAATATATTTTGAGAAAATTAAATTTTTATTCACAAAATTCGGGGTCTTACAGACAGGTAGTTGAATTATTGGAGAAGGGCTACATTTGTGAGAGTATGAGAACATGTGTCGTACCGGCTCTCTGTTAGTTCCGAAGAAGAATGGATCATGGAGAAAGTGCATCGACAGCGGGATAATCAATAAGATCACAGTTAAGTATCTATTTTCGATACCTCGTTTGGATGATATATTAGATCAGTTGTCCAGTGCAAAAGTCTTCTCAAAGATTTACCTGAAGAGTGGATACAATCAGATAAGGATACGGCCTCGAGATGAGTGGAAGACGACGTTCAAAACTCAGCAGAGATTATATGAATTGATGGTAACACCCTTCGGACTCTCCAATGCTCCCAATACATTCATGAGGTTAATGCGCCAAGTTTTACGTCCTTTTATAGGAAAATCTATGGTTGTCTATTTTGATGACATTTTTATTCAAAGTTAGACATGGAAGACACATTATGAACACCTCCGAGCTATTTTTGAAGCGTTAAGAATATTATGTTTATTCCTCGATCAAAATAAGAGATCCTATTTTACGTCATCGGTAACTTTCTTTGGCTTCGTTATATCTACCAAAGGTGTTCACACAGATCTAACCAAAATCGAGATAGTCTTGGTATGGCCCACACTGAAGACTATGCATGATGTCAGAAGCTTTCATGGAATTGACATCTTTTTATAAACGGTTTATCCGAAACTTTAGCATATTGGTTACACCTATCACCGAGTGCCTTAAAGGAAAATTATTTCAATGGTCCCAAGAGGCTGAAGATAATTTTTAGCTAGTGAAGAAGAAGATGATCAAAGCACCAATACTGACACTTCTTGACTTTGAGAGTCTTTGAGGTAAATTGTGATGCGTCAAGAGTTGGTATTGGTGGCGTTCTTAGTCAAGAGGTTCGGCCAGTGGCTTTCTTCAGTGAAAAGTTATCAGTTTCGAAGAAAAATTATTCTACTTATGATCTGGAATTTTATGTCATAGTGCAGACGTTGAAGTATTGACGTCATTATCTGATACTGAGGGAATTCATTCTTTTTACTGATCACGATGCATTAAAGTATATTAATGGTCAACATAAGTTGAGCCGAAAACATGTTAAATGGATGGCGTACCTACAGGAATTCGCTTTCACACTGCAACATCAGGCAGGAAGTTTGAATCGTGTTGTCGATAAGTTAAGCCGAAGGGTATTACTCTTTGGTACTATACACAACAAGGTTGTCAGATTTGAAGTCTTCGCCGATATATATGTATGAAGGGGATCCTTCTTTCGGGAAAGTAGTTCAGGAAGTACGAGATGGTTAGTGATCTGACTTTGTCTTACATAATGGGTATTAATTTGTTTCAAGGACTCCAGTTATGTATTCTTGATTGTTCACTTCGATAACAAATAGTAAAAAAACTTCACAACGAAGGCCACTTCTGATGGGATAAGACCTTGGCCTTAATAACAACTGACTATTATTAGCCGAAGATGTCCATCGATGTGGCTCGCTATGTGAAGGGGTGTTATATTTGTCAGAAGTTAAGAGGAGTTCTTACCAATACAGGATTGTACACTCCTTTACCTGTTCCTGAAAGACCTTGGTGTGATATTAGTATGGATTTTGTTTTGGGTCTACCTCAAACTCAGAGAGCTTCAGATTCTACTATGGTTGTGGTTGATCAATTTTCTAAGATGACTCATTTTATTCCTTTCTGAAAGATAATAGATGTTAATCGGATCGCTCACCTTTAGTTTAGGGAGATTGAACATTTGCATGGCGTTCCCCAATCTAATACCTCTGATTGTGATACTACGTTTATAAGTAAATTTTGGAGAAGTGTGTGGGATAAGCTCGGGACACAATTGAACTTTAACAGTGTCTATCATCCTCAAACAGACGGACAAACCGAAGTGGTGAACCGAAACTTGGGTAATCTTTTAAGGTGCATGTTTGGCTGGAAGTAAAGTGAAGCAATGGGATATGGCGCTTCCTCAAGTAGAGTTTGCTTACAACCGTTTGAAGAATCGGACTACTGACATGAGTCCTTTTGAGATAGTTGGTGGTGAGCCTAGATTTGGTTCATAATCCTCGGATTGGGCGAGTGCACCCCAATGCGGAAGAAATGGCAGATCATCTTTAGGTTATCCATGATCAGGTGTATAAATCCATTACAGAAAGCAATGCTAAATACAAGGATAGGGTTAATAGTCATCGTCGTCAGGTTATTTTTAAAGTTGGTGATTTTGTTTGGGTACTAACCCTAGATCGTTTTCCTGTTGGTGATCATAATAAACTTAAAGGATCGAAAAATAGGTCCTTGTGAGATTTTGCAGCGAATCAATAACAATGCTTATCAACTGCGCATTCCTAATTGTGACGCCCCCAAAATTAGGTATACGTCACCCATCTTGGGTCGCCACTTACATGGTACATAAATTCAAATACAACTTACTAATATAACTGTCAGGTATACAATACGACATAAAAGCGTGAGTTTGAATACAAATATTGTCTACTAGATATTATATAAACTCAAAAGGAGTCCTCATTACAACTATTATCACACTATTTCACGAATAGTGAGGACTACTAATGCTATCCTCTAGACCATTACTCCGCTCCCCGACTCGTCTCAAATTATGTTCTCATTTCCAAGAGAATAAAGGAAAGAAAGGGTGAGCTCAACTAGCCCAAGAAGAAATATTATGACTAAGATAATGCGAATAAATTATCATTAGCCTTCAACAAGTGTTAAACCGATAAAATACAATAGACAACCCGGTTTAATCATAAATGAAATATGCAATCCATTAAAAGAGTCAAGTAGAGAATAAAATCTACTATCTTTTAGGTTTTAAAAGGTTTTCATCAATTTTTATCACGAGACTCAAATTAATAAATAAACCACCACATCTAATCATCCATGTACCACCACGGTCAAGGATTTTCATCAAATTATCAATGGTCATGACTATACCGAATCACCCCCATCATAATCATACCAAAAACTATCCATCACCGCATTACAAAAGCCACCGAGGACTTTTATCACATCATTTATAACAAGCCATGATTATACCGAATGATCCTCGGTCATAATCATACTAAGTTCATCTATGCACGTAAGCCAAAGATAACATAATATATCACGAGGATGATGACAATGACATAATAATTCAATAAAACAAGTTCAAGAATTATTTTATCCGAGAATTAGTAACGTCCCAAATTGTCAACAAGATACTTTTTTTGTAGAGTAAAATTCAAGAATGATCGGAAGAATATTTCCATGAAAAGATACTTTGGATGAAACGCAAATATCAAGGATATTCTACTAATTTCATGGAGTATAGAAGTCAAAGTTTTAACCAACCGGGTATAATAAAGAATGGAATAACAAAAGAAATCACCATGCACGCGCAGATTGCTGATATGTACGAGTTATTCAAATGAATAATAATAACGGAACCGTGTCGTGAAATTCACAATCGAAGCAGGATGATCCAAATGAATAATAAATGTTTGAATAATAAACAATAGAACCAGGTCCCGTGTAAAACACACGCATGTGATATTCCAAATGTAATAATAAATGCGAATAATAAACAATGGAACCGGATCCTGTGTAACACACGAATGAGATATATTCCAACGAATAATAAAGAATGGAATAACGTAAGAAGATCACCAAGTATAGGGGATTTGGCAGATCAAAGTTATTCCAATGAGAATAAATAAGGATGGAATAACATAAGGATTTCACCAAGTATAGGGTATGCCGCATATACAGGTTATGTATAGGGTATACCACTTTTACAGGTTATTCCAACAGAATAATAATGAATGAAATAACAGAGGAATTTCACCAAGTATAGGGTATGCCGCGTATACAGGTTATTCCAACAGAATAATAAAGAATGGAATAACTGAAGTTCTCTTCATGAATACAAACGAATAATATCCCTTACGGGTACAACAAATAATACCCCTTACCGTAAAAGACACTGGATATCAAATGTAACAACCCCAAAATAGGTCCATTCCATCCAACCTATTCTGAGTCGTTAAATACATGGTACAGAAATAACTACAACTTTATTACAACAATTGTCGTATGCAAAATACAACAACACACATATCTTTGTGAGTTTGGATACCAATATATACCAAATGTAACTCGGACACCAACTTGGATAACACGTCACCATGACACCTTACATAAAAGTATGCATAAAAAGCTGTTTTAGAAATTAGAAACTTTGGGAAGTGCTCAAGGAAACCTTCGTACATGGGAGGCCATGCTTTTAGGTTATGGTAGATATCATATGGCCACAGAATTATCCTTGGTTAACCCAATAAACCCCAAAGAAAAACGAGAAGATTACTATCATATTCTTCCCAATGGTGAGTCTTCTCTTGACATATCATTATCTCCACTGTCTCTAATTGGGTATTATACTCCAAACAAACACCAAGATTATATAGGTAGTGCTTGTAAATATACTTAGCAAGTGGATGAGCACAACCATGTCTTATGATAACACGAGGTTGTATGTCATTAGACATCTTGTATGATAGTGACAAAACACCCTTCCAAAGTTGGGTTCGCCTCACCCTATTTAATTCACCAAAAATAACTATTAAATGATGTATAAAATACAACACACTAAAGCCCTCAATAAAATTATTTTCATACTCTTTAGGGAGAACCTCAACAACTATAGACCACCGATTCTATTCCCTTGTTATCCCATTCAACCCAAATACACTTTTATTACACGAAAGGAATTGTGAAACAAAAGGTGAGCACAACTAGCTCGATAAAGAATATTATGACTAAAGATAAATAAATTATCAATAGTCTTCATCTTTAATAAATCGAGATTTAGAACATATGGTAGATAATAAAACTTTTCAACCATAGTTGCGGTAGACGAACGAGCGATCCATTAGAAGAGTCGAATAGACTATAAAGTCTATTGTCTTCTCCATGTTTAAAAATCCACCAACAATATTTTATTCACAGTAACATCAATCAACAGTTCCTTTCCACAATCATATGAATAACTCATAATCATAATTGTGATTCTAAATTCCTCTTCTCATCCGGAATGAAGATAATTTTCATCACTTGTCTTTACCTCAAACATCAAATATCATGGTTATACCAAATCACAGTTCTATTCATAATCATACTAATAAATTCATCTTTTGCACCACGGGCCAAAGATATTCATCAACAGATCTTTACAAAGCTAAAGATATTCAACAACGGTCATCTTTGCATTACGAGCCAAAGATATTCATCAATAATTCATCTTTGCACTACAAAATAAAGATATTCAACAACAGTCATCTTTGCATTAACGAGCCAAAGATATTCATATATCAAAGAAATACATAATCATTTGAAGTTATATAACAATAATTATAACCATGTTGATCAATTCACCTTTGCACTTAAGCTAAAAATATTCAATTGTAAATTCAATGGTCATGTGATCATACCGATCAACAATTCAACTTTTTAGCACTCTTGGCCAAAGAGAACCTACGGTCGCGATCGTACCAATAATCTACCCATCTTTACACTCAAGAATCAAAGAGAAATATCATCATTAGGGTTATAAGAATGTTATATAAAAACAATATAATCAAAACATGGTTTTAATTTCAAGAGTAAGATTCATAAATCAACGATAATTTAGTTAGAAAAAGAAACCAATTTTATCATGAATAGTAACTTTCGTGAATAGTAACCCATGAATAGTAACTTCATGAATAGTAACTTCATGAATAGTAACCCATGAATAGTAACTTCGTAAAATAGTAACTCATGAATAGTAACTTCGTGAATAGTAACCCATGAATAGTAACTCGTGAATAGTAACTCATGAATAGTAACTCGTGAATAATACTCTCGTATTAAATACATAGTCTGTATATCGTAAATAATGTCATATCGTAAATAGTATTATATACATGAATAATGTCGTATACATGAATAGTCTTGAGTATCGTGAATAGTAACCCCAAACTCAAAAAGATAGAAATTCCAAAAAAACATCTTCACGCTTCATGAATAGTACTCGTGAATAGTAACTTCGTGAATAGTAACTCATGAATAGTAACTCATGAATAGTAACTTAGACATGAAAAAAGTTCCAAATTTGATAAAAAGTTCCAACCAATATTTGACATAATGATATTGAAGAAATAATATCATTTGAGAAAAAAAAATAACATCCTTACTATCCCTTACCTCAAAAGAAGCAAGACTTACGACGGGATATCGGATGTATGACGTGAAGGAAACTTGCAGCGATGAATATCAACTCACCAAGTATCTAAATACTCACAAATTACACTCGATAATCTAGAGAGAAGAGAGAAAGCTTATGTTTACGGTGTGATTTTCAATTCTAACTTAGCCCTCTATTTATAGGAAAATGTTAGCAGACGTTGCAAAGCAGACTTAACTTTAACCTGATGGCTTTACTCTCTACTATTCCACCCACCAAAAATCAGCCATCTTCCCCAACAACCAAGAGTGGGGCCCACTCAATTCTAGAATTTTCCACCAAAATCAATTATAAACCTAATTTCCGAATCATTTACCTCTTAAAATTCATAACAAATCATTCGTTCATTTTAACGGTTCAAAATTTGTGGACATATACTCAACTTATATATGTATAACATATCCAAAAATTACAACGATCCAACGGTCGGATCAAAATTTATAACTCACGCAATATAGTTGAAGAAACACGATTTTTTTGGACTATTAGTCCTTGGACCAGATTTCATTCAAAATTTCACCACACGAAATATCTACAAAAAGAATTTTTGGGTGATTCAAATTTCTACTGATTAGCTTACTTCTAGGGCTTTCTTTTGATATATGGCTCATCTCTTAACTCATTATACACAAAGAGTTATGGATTTTACAAAATCAAGTAATAAACTAATTTTTACGAAAATCCCATATTTTGTTCTCCATTTAAATAAAATCTTGATAAAACACCTCATCATTAATTCCTTCACTTATAACCACATAAATAAATCCATCATTTATATCCACATCAAATAAATATTTTCTTATCATATGAATCAATAATTAATTATTCACAAATAATATTACGAAATCACATTTATGACAACCAGTGCGGTTCCCGGAAAGAGGGCTTTCAGATAAGGATTTCTCCTTCTTGGCGGCATGATTAGGTGACCAAACCTCTCCTTGATGAACTTTCTAGACATTGTCAATAATGCTATCTAATAATATTATTCAAATAATATGAATTATTGATCCGATAATGGAGATAATGTCGATGACAATTATTGAACAACAATAATATAAAATATCAACGCAGTGAATTATTGAATCAATAAAATAAAATATTGAGCGATAATTCTTGTGAAATTATTGAGTAGTGCCTTCTTACGTAAGGATCAATAATTCAACAATATTGTGCAATCTGGTGTCTATCTTATGCGACCACACGCGTATTATCGTATTTTAACCAAATTATTCCAATGATCTTAATTGAATAACAACTACTGCCGTTATTTTTAACCAACTTATATTTGTCGTTTTTTTCATCCAATCGCTTTTACGTTATGGGGCCCACATATGGTTGCTTGTGTCGTCATTTAATATTCCCAAGCGGAAAGAATATTCCACGACCAAACGAATATTCCCAAACAATAATGAATACTTTATACCCCCTTGCTTATTTTGAAAAAAAATTCATATATCACCCTTAACTTTAACTTTTATCAATTTAACCAATTCTTTGAATAGAAAAATTGAATACTTTTATTTCATAAAATTCGGGGTCTTACAATCTCCCCTCCTTATGAAATTTCGTCCCCGAAATTTACGTACCTAGTATTTCAAAGAGTTGAGAATACCTTGTTTTCATTTCAGATTCTATCTCCCCTGTCATCATGATTTCTCCATTGCTCATCTCCTGTATTTCAGATATCATTCTAGAATACAGCTTCAAAACAAAGGTTAATTGAATAAATTAACATATCACATAATATCTCGATATTATGACCGACCAACAAATAAGCTTAGGTAGGACACACTAGCGAAGGATTTACTCATCTCTCCCTCCTAGTTCTATTCCCGATCTCATGGGAGATCATATCCTAAGCTCGATACCAAATGTAACAACCCCAAAATAGGTCCATTCCATCCAACCTATTCGAGTCGTTAAATACATGGTACGTAAATAACTACAACTTTATTACAACAATTGTCGTGCAAAATACAACAACACGTATCTTTGTGAGTTTGGATACCAATATATACCAAATGTAACTCTGGACACCAACTTGGATAACACGTCACCATGACACCTTACATAAAGGTCAAATCAAAAGCTGCTTTTAGAAATTAGAAACTTTGGGAAGTGCTCAAGAAACCTTCCGTATATGGGAGGCCATGCTTTTGGGGTTATGGTAGATATCATATGGCCATGCGAAATTATCCTTGGTTAACCCAATAAACCCCAAAGAAAAACGAGAAGATTACTATCATATTCTTCCCAATGGTGAGTCTTCTCTTGACATATCATTATCTCCACTTTATCTCTAATTGGGTATTATACTCCAAACAAACACCAAGATTATATAGGTAGTGCTTGTAAATATACTCGGCAAGTGGATGAAACACAACCATGTCTTATGATAACACGAGGTTGTATGTCATTAGACATCTTGTATGATAGTGACAAAACACCCTTCCAAAGTTGGGTTAGCTTTCACCCTATTTAATTCACCAAAATAACTATTAAATGATGTATAAAATACAACACACTAAAAGCCCTCAATAAAATTATTTTCATACTCTTTAGGAGAACCTCAACAACTATAGACCACCGATTATTCCCTTGTTATCCCCTTTTCGGCCAAATTACACTTTTATTACACGAAAGGAATTGTGAAACAAAGGGTGAAACCTGACTAGCTCGATAAAAATATTATGACTAAAGATAAATAAATTATCAATAGTCTTCATCTTTAATAAATCGATTTAGAACATATGGTAGATAATAAAACTTTTCAACCATAGTTGCGGTGAACGAAGCGATCCATTAGAAGAGTCAAATAGACTATAAAGTCTATTGTCTTCTCCATGTTAAAAATCCACCAACAATATTTTATTCACTGTAACATCAATCAATGGTTCCTTTCCACAATCATATGAATAACTTCATAATCATAATTGTGATTCTAAATTCCTCTTCTCATCCGGAATGAAGATAATTTTCATCACTGTCTTTTTACGAAACATCAAATATCATGGTTATACCAAATCACGTTCTATTCATAATCATACTAATAAATTCATCTTTGCACCACGGGCCAAAGATATTCATCAACAGTACTACAGACTAAAGATATTCAACAACAGGTCATCTTTGCATTACGAGCCAAAGATATTCATCAATAATTCATCTTTGCACTACAGGCTAAAGATATTCAACAATAGGTCATCTTTGCATTACGAGCCAAAGATATTCATATATCAAAGAAATACATAATCATTTCAGAAGTTATATAACAATAATTATAACCATGTTGATCAATTCACCTTTGCACTTAAGCTAAAAATATTCAATTGTAAATTCAATGGTCATGATCATACCAGTCAACAATTCAACTTTAGCACTACTGGCCAAAGAGAACCTACGGTCACGATCATACCAATAATCTACCCATCTTTACACTCAAGTCGAAGAAAATATCATCATTAGGGTTATAAGAATGTTATATAAAAACAATATAATCAAAACATGGTTTTAATTTCAAGAGTAAGATTCATAAATCAACGATAATTTAGTTAGAAAAAGAAACCAATTTTGTCATGAATAGTAACTCGTGAATAGTAACCCATGAATAGTAACTTCATGAATAGTAACTCATGAATAGTAACCCATGAATAGTAACCGTAAATAGTAACTCATGAATAGTAACTTCGTGAATAGTAACCCATGAATAGTAACTTCGTGAATAGTAACTCATGAATAGTAACTCGTGAATAGTACTCAAATATTAGATACATAGTACTGTAGTATCGTAAATAATGTCATATCGTAAATAGTATTATATACATGAATAATGTCGATATCATGAATAGTCTTGAGTATCGTGAATAAGTAACCCCACTCAAAAGATAGAAATTCCAAAAAAAAAACATCTTCACGCTTCATGAATAGTACTCGTGAATAGTAACTCGTGAATAGTAACTCATGAATAGTAACTCATGAATAGTAACCCCGACATGAAAAAGTTCCAAATTTGATAAAAAGTTCCAACCAATATTTCAGCATAATGATATTGAAGAAATAATATCATTTGAGAAGAAAATAACATCCCTTACTATCCTTACTACCTCAAAAAGCGACGACCCGACGGGATATCGGATATGACGAAAGGAAACTTGCAGCGATGAATATCAACTCACCAAGTATCTAAATACTCACAAATTACACTCGATAATCTAGAGAGAGAGAGAAAAGCTTATGTTTACGGTGTGATTTTCAATTCTAACTTAGCCCTCTATTTATAGGAAAATGTTAGCACGCTTGAAGGCAAGCGGACTTAACTCTGCTAACTGATGGCTTTACCTGCTACTTATTCCACCCACCAAAAATCAGCCATCTTCCCCAACAACCAAGAGTGGGGCCCACTCAATTCTAGAATTTTCCACCAAAATCAATTATAAACCTAATTTCCGAATCACCTCCTCTTAAAATTCATAACAAATCATTCGTTCATTTTAACGGTTCAAAATTTGTGGACATATACTCAACTTATGTATGTATAACATATCCAAAAATTACAACGATCCAACGGTCGGATCAAAATTTATAACTCACGCAATATAGTGAAGAACACTTTGATTTTTCGGACTATTAGTCCTTGGACCCGATTTCATTCAAAATTTCACCACGAAATATCTACAAAGAATTTTTGGGTGATTCAAATTTCTACAGTTAGCTTACTTCTAGGGCTTTCTTTTGATATATGGCTCATCTCTTAACTCATTATACACAAAAGAGTTATGGATTTTACAAAATCAAGTAATAAACTAATTTTTCGAAAATCCCATATTTTGTTCTCCATTTAAACAAATCTTGATAAAACACCTCATCATTAATTCCTTCACTTATAACCACATAAATAAATCCATCATTTATATCCACATCAAATAAATATTTTCTTATCATATGAATCAATAATTAATTATTCACAAATAATATTACGAGAATCACATTTATGATGACCAGTAGTTCCCGGAAAGAGGGGCTTTCAGATAAGGATTTCTCTCTTCTTGGCGCATGATTAGGTGACCAAACCTCTCCTTGATGAACTTTCTAGACATTGCCAATAATGCTATCTAATAATATTATTCAAATAATATGAATTATTGATCGATAATGGAGATAATGTGCGGTGACAATTATTGAACAACAATAATATAAAATATCAACGCAAACAATTATTGAATCAATAAAATAAAATATTGAGCGATAATTCTTGTGAAAATTATTGAGTAGTGCCTTCTTACGTAAGGATCAATAATTCAACAATATTGTGCAATCTG
Source organism: Panax quinquefolius (assembly GCA_020205615.1). Lineage (NCBI taxonomy): Eukaryota > Viridiplantae > Streptophyta > Magnoliopsida > Apiales > Araliaceae > Panax > Panax quinquefolius. Next base: position 8,129,293 of record CM035173.1, on the reverse strand, counting down.
GTGTCTTCTTTGCACCCACGCGCGTATCTTTATTTTAACCACCGGGTATTCCAACGATCTTATTGATAACAACTACGCCGTTATTTTTAACCAACTTATATTTGTCGCTTTCTCTTCATCCAATCGCTTTCACGTTATGGGGCCCACACATGGGTCATTTACTGCAAATCGTACGAATATTCCCCGACGGAAAAGAATATTCCACGACCAAACGAATATTCCCAAACAATAATGAATACTTTATACCCCTTGCTTATTTTGAAAAAAAATTCATATATCACCCTTAACTTTAACTTTTATCAATTTAACCAATTCTTTGAATAGAAAAATTGAATACTTTTATTTCATAAAATTCGGGTCTTACATCAAAGTAGTGAAGTACCGAATACTCTTCTTCTTTCTCTATATAGATTTTCTCTCTAAACCTTCTCTATAATTTCTCTACAGAGTTTCGGTTGAATTAAGAAAATAATGAAGGAAATGAAGCTTATTTTATAGGAAAATAGAATGCATAGTAATTAATCCATGAACGGTCCAGTTGATTTACTTTAATCGACGGTCCATATTTAAAAGCAAAATCTTTTAAATAAAATATCATATATTCTATTTATATAAAACATTTTACTATGCAAAACACTACGCAACACTATGCAAAAATACTATGCAACACTATGCATAATAAAATATAATATATTCTATTTATAGAATAACTTTAATAAAGTATTACATTTTATATAAAATGATGTTTACGCTTTTATTACGTTAATAATACGAATAAAACAAAACGTCATTATCGCTTATAATAATTCATATTATTAATCGTGATAATGGAATCAAACTAAGTGACTTCTCACATAAGCATCAATAATCAATACCGTATACTTACTATGCAACCACACGCGACATCGTACTTTTTACTAGACCGGTAGTTCAACATCGATTTACGGTAAAACTTCCATATTATTTCAATAAAATATTTTTGTCGTTTTCTCGATCAAATAATAATTTACATTATTAGGGTCCACCAATGATTGAGTAGTTATCTGAATATTCCCTCGCTAAACAAGAATATTCCCAGACCAATCGAATATAATATAACCACTTGCATACTTTGCAAAATTTATAAATACTACCCACAACTATAATATTATCTCAAATTCACACCATAATATTAAAATTATTTAACAAAATTTAAATCTTTATTGATAAAATATGGGGTCTCACTTACTAGTCATCTTTGGACATTTGAACCCTTATTTTGAAGCAATATCTTGATAAAACTTTAAACTCGAGGGACGACTTCTTTCCAACCCGGGAGATTAATTGTGAGACCCAGATTTTATCAATAAAGATTTAAATTTTGTGAATTTTAATATTATGGTGAATAATATTATTGTTGTGGTAATAGTATTTATAAATTTTGCAAAGTATGCATGGTTATATTATATTCGATTGGTCTGGGAATATCTAAAATATTCGTATAAAAATCATCAAAGGACCCCATAATGTAATTCATTTGCTTGATCGAGAAAACGATAAAAATATTTTATCGAAATAATCTACTTAAGTTTTACCGTCGACATCGCTGATACTTAGTAAAAGTACAAAGAATACGGTGGTCAGAATATTATCGATTATCGACGCTATGTGAGAAGTCACTCATTGTTCCATTATCACATTAATAATATGAATTACTTCTTTTGTTTTATTCATTCGTTAAAACAGAAACATCTTTTTTATACAATGTATTGGATTCTATAAATGTAATTTATATTTTATTATGAGATAATAAAGGTTTGACTTGGTTATATAAATATATATGATATTTTATTTAAAAGATTTTGCTTTAAATATGGACCGGCCGATTAAAGTTCAATCTGACCGCTTCACGGATTAATTACTATTCTATTTTCCTATAAATAAGCTTCATTCCTTCATTATTTTCTTACTTTATGGAATATTCACTTCACTACTTTGATGCTTTTACTTAGTGTATTATTTGTTGTACAGGTGGACTCACGGAAAAACTCTTTATTATTCCATTCTACATTCTGGAATATCCATGCGCTAATCCCCTTATGTGTTTTTCTTTACCATTCTTCTACTGGTTCCTCGTCAAAATCTTTATTATTACATTTGGAACATCACATGCATGTGTTTTACACACTTTATTAACCTAACATCCTCGTCTGCAGGTGTTTTAGTCTTTATCATTACATTCTGGAATATCCTATCGTGTGTTTTTACACCGGATGCAGTTCCATCTTTATTATTACATTTGAAACATCACAGTCGGTGTAATTTCACCCCGACACGGTTCCGTTATTATTATTACATTGGAATAACTTTTTTCTATCTGAAATCTGCATGCATGGTGATTTCTTTTGTTATTCCATTCTTTATTATACCCAGGTTGGTTAAAACTTTGACTTCTATACTCCATGAAATTAGTAGAATATCTTTGATATTTGCGTTTCATCGATATCTTTTCATGGAAATATTCTTCCGTCATTCTTGAATTTTACTCTACAAAATAAAGATTCTTGTTGACAATTTGGGCGTTCTTAATTCCTCGGATAAAATAATTCTTGAACTTATTTTATTGAATTATTATGTCATTGTCATCATCCTCATGATATATTATGTTATCTTTGGCTTACGTGCATAGATGAACTTAGTATGATTATGACCGAGGATCATTCGGTATAATCATGGCTTGTTATAAATGATGTGATAAAAGTCCTCGATTGGCTGTAATGCGATGATGGATAGTTTTTGGTATGATTATGACCGAGGGTGATTCGGTATAGTCATGACCATTGATAATTTGATGAAAATCCTTGGCCGTGAATACGAGGATGATTAGATGTGGTGGTTTATTTATTAAAATTTGAGTCTCAACGATAAAAATTGATGAAAACCTTTTAAAACCTAAAAGATAGTAGATTTTATTCTCTACTGACTCTTTTAATGGATTGCATATTCATTGCAGATTAAACTGGTTGTCTATTGTATTTTATCGGTTTAACATCATTGTTGAAAGGCTAATGATAATTTATTCTGCATTATCTTAGTCATAATATTTCTTCTTGGGCTAGTTGAGCTCACCTTTTCTTTCACCGTTCTCTTCAAGAAATGAGAACATAGTTGAGATTTAGTCGGGGAGCGGAGTAATGGTCCGAGGATAGCATTAGTAGTCCTCACTATTCTTTGAAATAGTGTGATAATAGTTGTAATGAGGACTCCTTTTGAGTTTGTATAATATCTAGTAGACAATATTTGTATTCAAACTCACGCTTTATATCGTATTGTACCTACACGAGTTATATTAGTAAGTTGTATTTGAATTTATGTACCATGTAAGTGGCGACCCAAGATGGGTGGCGTATACCTAATTTTGGGGGCGTCACGGTTGGTATCGAGCTTAGGGATATGATCCTGGCTAAGAGGTGAGAATAAGTACTAGGAGGAGAGACGGGGAATACCTTCGCTAGAATGACCTACCTAAGTTTATATGCTATTTTATTGGTGGTCGAATATAGGGATAATTTGTTACATGTCAATTAACCCTTGTTTTGTGACAAGATGTTTGAGAATGGCATCTGAAAATCTTTGAGATAAGTAATGAAGCACATGAGAGTGTTGATTCAAATTTCAAACAAAAGGTAACGACCAACAACACGATAATAATCATCTTTGGTGGCAACGGCTATCGAACAATGATAACCATCGTGGGGAAATTATCATGCTAAGAATGGTAACCACTTGGTGGTAATCATGACAAAGATAATAAAGTGGAAATTTCAAGAAGAAGGTCATTTAGCTCGATTTTGTCATATAGTGAAGTCAAGTCCAAATTGATATAGTGGCATAAAAAGCGGATACTGGACAAAACAAAGTCGGTGGTTTTCGTGAAGAAGCGTTTTCGTGACTTCTCAAAAGTGGGTAACCCAACCAAGTTAGCACGCAAGTTAGTTAATTATAAATTCATGAAGTCTATACCTTATAAGATACCTAGGTTCTACCCATTATTTTATCTCTCTTGCTTGCGTTCAACGTTTAAATTTGACTCAGGAGAAGTTAGACTTTGACTTATTAGGTTAAAACTTCGTTAGTAGGAGCCTTCGTTCTGCTTACTATTTTTTAAATCTTGTTTGATTCAAATAAACACTTTCACGTTACTGTCGATCTTATCTTTTGAAAAATACTTGCCTTTGATGTGATTTTAGGAATCAATTGGTTAACTACTCATCATGCTTTTCGTAAGGTTGTTAGCTTTTATATTCATAACCAACTTTGTTGTGCGAATTCAAGTAACCAAACTACTAAAGTCAATTATTGTCATATCAAGCCATAAGTAAAGAGCCCGAACCTTTCGTTGTTGACTTCCTTGTGTGGAATGCACCGGCCGGGCTTTAGAAAGCGACATTGTGAATGAAGATGACAAGGTTATAGGTATCATTGTGAGGTGCTATCTAGGTTAAGGGATAGAAGTCACAGTTGGTATCAATGTGACGTACTATCCAAGTCTTGGATGAGAGTCACAGTTTTGAATGATATTTCTATTATTAATAAATTTCCTGGCGTATTCTTGAAGACTTCTTAGCCTACTTAGAGCGTGAAATCGAATTTTGTATTGACCCTAGTACAAAATCCATTTCTTAAACCCTCAAATATTTCTTCAACTAAAATGAACAGTTTACGTGGTTTATGATGACAGTCATAATAAAAGCATTGGACTAATGAAAATCATGGGTATTCGTGGTATTAGTAAGTGTTATGATGAGTTATGTTGGTTAGTATGTGAAAACATGAAAGTTTCTTAGAAATCACAAAGAGTTGAAAATCGATTTTGGTGAAAAGCGTAACATGAAATTCAATTGACCAAATCTCTTATTATATTTTGAATTTTTGAGTGTGGTGAAGTCCTAGAGTTAGATCTATGAGTTACCTAACTAATCCAAGTGGAATTACTGGAAAAGGTGTTGTAGATTTTTGTGTGGACTGATTTTAGCAAAGGAGTGAAAAGCTGCAAAACCGAAAAAAGCTGCTGCCATGATTTTAGAGGGCTGTTTCGGCCACTTAAATTATGAGAAAAATTCTGGCCTTTTGGGACATGAAGGTATATGGTATAAAGTACCTCCTGTCCAAAAATGAGCTCATTCGACTTAAAATGAGCAAGTTATGACTATTTCAATATTTAGGTTTTTCCGATAAAATGCTATAACCGGAGTTCTATAACTCAGATGACCATGAAATTTAAACTGGAGGCTCACATTAACATGTGTAAGGTCCTGCCAAGATTTGGGAATTTTGGAGTTAAACTTGAGGTAGCTAATTTCTTAAGGAATTAATTAAAATTGATTTTTGAAAAATAGTAAATGAATTTTAAAAATTCCGAGAAAAATATATTTTCATTATGGGACTATATTATGCTAAATCCCAGAAAAGAAATATTTTTGGAACTGATTTGGTATTTTCATAAAAATGATCTAGTTATGAATAAATGAGTTAAATATGTTATGTGAAGTAACAAAATTGGAAAATAGGATTTTATGGCTAGAGAATCCTATATAGAGTATATACATATTTTTTTATGAGGATTTGATCATTGGTGATGATATCGTATGAGTATGGCATTTTTGAATGATTAAATGCATTATATGGTAAAGCGTAAACAATTGAGATAAATTGTTTATGAATTTAAGAAGTGATTAAAATATTGTTATAATATTAATGATATTAGATTATGAGATTATTAAGTGATTGATAACATGGGGATATTCTTGAATCTGGATAAATTATATTATAAATGTTTAATATTTATCCTTTATCTCATTTGATTGATTCTTTATATTATTATCCTCATGTTTATATTATGTTGAAAGTCATACATGGCTCACAATGGTGCATAGATGGACTTGGTATGATTATGACCGAGGATTGTTCGGTATAATCATAACCGTAATTAAAAAACACGATTATCTTTGGTGCGTAGTGCATGGATAATTTGTGGTCGTGATACTAATGAATACATGATTATCTTTGGTAGTAGTGCATGGATAATTTGTGGTCGTGATACTAATGAATACACGATTATCTTTGGTAGTAGTGCATGGATAATTAATTGGTCGTGATCTTAATGAATACACGATTATCTTTGGCGTTAGTTCATGGATAATTTGTGGTGCGTGATACTAATGAATACACGATTATCTTTGGTAGTAGTGCATGGATAATTCGTGGTCGTGATACTCTTAATGAATACACGATTATCTTTGGTAGTAGTTCATGGATAATTTGTGGTCGTGATACTAATGAATACCACGATTATCTTTGGTAGAAGTGCATGGATAATTTGTGGTCGTGATACTTAATGAATACACGATTATCTTTGGTCGTAGTGCATGGATAATTTGTGGTCGTGATCTTAATGAATACACGATTATCTTTGGTGCGTAGTGCATGGATAATTCGTGGTCATGATCTTAATGAATATCCTTGGCACGTAGTGCGGGGATGATTCGATGATATGGATTAATTATTGAAATGAGTCTCAAAGTGATGAAATATTAATTCATGGATGTGGTAAAAAGTCATCTTTGGTAGTAATACATTGATAGACTTGGTATGATTATGACCAAGGATTATTAGATATAATCATGATCAGTAATTGAAAACACGAATATCCTTGGCCAAGAGGTGCATGGATAATTCGTGGTCGTGATACTTATTAAGTTGCGTCTCAAGATTATTGGTTTTACTGATTGTATATCTTTGGCTGCGGTCAAAGATGAATTGTTAATGAATATCTTTGGCGGATTGCGAAGATGAATTTAATATTTTTAACGATAAAAGGTATTCAAGGTACCTCTCCTCTTTATCATATCGTATATATACCCTAATTTCGAGGCAAAATTCCATAAGGAGGGGAGATTGTGAGACCCCGATTTTTATCAATAAAGATTTAAATTTTGTCAAAATAATTTTTAATATTATGGTGTGAATTTGAGATAATATTATTGTTGTGGGTAGTATTTATAAATTTTGCAAAAGTATGCAGTGGTTATATTATATTCGATTGGTGGGAATATATTGGTTTAGCGAGGAATATTAAATACAACTACTCAATCATTGGTGGACCCTAGCAATGAAATTATTGTCGGATTGAGAAAACGACAAAAATATTTTATTGAAATAACTACGGAAGTTTTACCGTCGATCTTGTTGAACTACTTCGGTAGTAAAAAATACGATGTCATATTGGTTGCATAGTAGCACACGGTATTGATTATTGATGCTTATGTGAGAAGTCACTCATTTGATTCCATTATTGTCGATTAATAATATGAATTATTATAGCGATAATGACGTTTTGTTTTATTAAGTATTATTAACGTAATAAAACGAAACATCTTTTATATAAAATGTAATACTTTATTAAAGTTATTACATAAATAGAATATATTATATTTTATTATGCGTAGTGTTGCATAGTGTTTAATATAGTGTTTGCGTAGTAAAATGTTTTTATATAAATAGAATATATGATATTTTATTTAAAAGATTTTGCTTTAAATATGGAATGATCAGATTAAAGTAAATCAATCTGGATCGTTCATGGATTAATTACTATGCATTCTATTTTCCTATAAATAGAAGCTCATTCCTTCATTATTTTCTTACGAATTCATTGAAACTACAGAGAAATTATAGAGAGAAGCTATAGAGAGAAAATCTATAGAGAAAAGAAGAAGAGTGATACGGTACTTCACTACTTTGATATCCGGTGTCTTTTACGGTAGGGAATATTATTTGTTGTACCGTGCAGGGTGTTATTCTTTTGTATTCATGAAGAGAACTTCTTTTGTTATTCCATTCTTATTTATTACATTGGAATAACTTTTGATACTGTGGAATCCCCTATACTTGGTGATCTTCTTCTTTATTCCATTCTTCTATTATTCTGTTGGAACATCATGTATGCATGTGTTTTTACACACACAGTTTCCGCTTTTATTATTATTCATTGGAACATCCCATGCGTATGTTTTTTACAGGACTGGTTAAAATTTATTATTACATCTTGGAACATCACATGCATGTGTTTTACACCGACTGGTTCCGCTCTTTATCATTACATTGGAATATCCTATCACGTGTGTTTTACACCGGATCCGTTCCATCTTTATTATTACATTGGAACATCCTCGTTGCAGTGAATTTCATCGACTGGTTCCGTTATTATTATTACATTGGAATAACTTTTGTACATCTGAAGTCTGCATGCGTGGTGATTTCTTTGTTATTCCATTCTTTATTATACCCAAATGGTTAAAACTTTGACTTATACTCCATGAAATTAGTAGAATATCTTTGATATTTGCGTTTCATTCGATATCTTTCATGAAAATATTCTTACGATCATTCTTGAATTTTACTCTACAAAACAATATCTTGTTGACAATTTGGGCGTTACTAATTCTGGATAAAATAATTCTTGAACTTGTTTTATTGAATTATTATGTCATTGTCATCATCCTCATGATATATTATGTTATCTTTGGCTTCGTGCATTGATGAACTTAGTATGATTATGACCGAGGATCATTCGGTATAATCGCACGGCTTGTTATAAATGATGTGATAAAAGTCCTCGATGGCTGTAATGCGGTGATGGATAGTTTTTGGTATGATTATGACCGGGGGTGATTCGGTATAGTCATGACCATTGATAATTTGATGAAAATCCTTGGCCAGTAGTGCGGGGATGATTAGATGTGGTGGTTTATTTATTAAAATTTGAGTCTCGGCGATAAAAATTGATGAAAACCTTTTAAAACCTAAAAGATAGTAGATTTTATTCTCTACTTGACTCTTTTAATGGATTGCATATTCATGCTAGATTAAACCGGTTGTCTATTGTATTTTATCGGTTTAACATCACTTTGTTGAAGGCTAATGATAATTTATTACGCATTATCTTAGTCATAATATTTCTTCTTTGGGCTAGTTGAGCTCACCTTTCTTTCTTTGTTCTCTCTTGAGAAATGAGAACATAGGCGAGACGAGTCGGGGAGCGGAGTAATGGTCCGGAGGATAGCATTAGTAGTCCTCACTATTACGTGAAATAGTGTGATAATAGTTGTAATGAGGACTCCTTTTGAGTTTGTATAATATCTAGTAGACAATATTTGTATTCAAACTCACGGTTTATGTAAATATTATACCATGCGCTTATATTAATAAGTTGTATTTAAATTTATGTACCATGTAAGTGGCGACCCAAGATGGGTGGCGTATACCTAATTTTTGGGGCGTCACATTAATCGCAGAGGTGCGAGGCCAAGAGGCTTGAATCTGTCGAAAAACATGTTGATGACCTTGGAATATCATGAGGTGGATGATCGTCGCAGACGAAGAGATCAATAACGCATTCGGCTTCGGACTAGAGGATTAGCTTCGGGAGGTTGGACGTCTTCAGGCTTGTGACGTCCTGATTTCGGGAGTTCCACATATTGATTTATTTGTTGTTATTCTTATTTAACTCTTTTATGTTAATAGAATAATTCCCATATATATAGGAAGTTTGTTACGATTTTATTTTCATATTTTAGAAGGATTTTGTTTCTGTAATTTAAGAATTTTTGTTTTGACTTGGGTAACTTGGGCAGAAAATTAATTATAACTTGGACAGAAAGTTTGTTAAGTTATAAGACCCGACTTGTGGGTTAAATTTCATAATTTTAATTTTGATAAATATAAACTCAAGCATTAAAAAAGTTTATGTATATTTTGAGTAAATCTCTTGATCCTCCTATTAATTTATTTTTTACTTAACCACATGATAATCGCTATCCACTCCACGTCATGAACTTAGAAACATATTTGTATCTCTATCTTGTACCTTCGGCCTCTAATTAATTTGACTAACCACATAGAATAACTACTTTATTTTTCTTTGGCTCAACTAAGAGAAAGTTATACATGCATATCGAATAATCAAAAGTTGATCGATCATAATTTCTAAACAATGAAACCCAAGATTAAAGCACAACGAGACCATCGCCAAAAAAATAAAACAAAAAAAACAAGGCAGTCAAAAAGAAAACGCCATAAAAACAAGGGAGAAGACATAACAAAAAAAGATGAGCAAAAGGCAGCAAGAGGACGTAAAGGACCATAACCTGCAGGCATAGACATAGAGATAGATATAGACATAGACATAGACATGACATACCTAATTCCGCGCATAATCCAAACATGCACTAGAATCGTACTTGTATAATCCATACACCAGATTTGAACTTATTATCCAAATTATACACACACGCATATATAGCTTTCACTTTCCTTCTCTAGCTATAAGGTTGGATGTTTAAATTTATCACATACATAAATAGCTGGTAAGATGTTTTAACCTGCGCAAAACAAATTAAGAATACATACACGAAACAATAATCCCTAGAAGAAGTTTCTATTTCTTTTTCTCAGCAAACAAATTCATTACTTTATATTACAAGAAAATTAACTCCACATAAAAACCACCAATGAAACAGCCGAAGATAGCAATCTCCAACCTCCCAGAACGACCAACCTAAAAATGCAATAATCAAATTTAAAAGAGTAAATTGTCTTTGTTAAACTGTTCGGCTTATATAGTCTTCAGTGTGCATTTAGCAAAACAATCCACACTTAGTATTGCAAATTTGTCGGATAAGATGACGATGAGTTTAACGATAATTTTATCGACCCTATGACGAGGAGTTTAACAATAATTTTATCTGTTTGAGGGTAATTCGCATAGGAAACTCTTATATATAGAGAGAGAGTGAGAGAGTGAGAGAGTGAGAGAGAGAGGGGTAGAATTTTGGGAGAGAAATGGTTTAATAATTAGAAGTGAATTAAATAAAAGAGTTGGAAAAAATAATGTCCATGTAAAATTAAATCTGAGGTTGATTAATATACAGCTCATGCGTTTCCAGTAATGGAAAATAAAGAAAGAGAATTAGGTCCACATGAATCTAATTCATGAGTCCCAGAAAACATGCATGGTAATAATAAGAATTGTTGATCACAACCAACCAACCCAACCAGTTAACAGGCAGCAGTATCATCAACTATGGATGGATTCAATTCGATCAATGAATGAATTAAGTTAACAATGGTTCATACGTACGTACGTTCGTTCTAGCTAGTACTCGCACGCATAAACAGAAACCAGCAGCCAAAATATATTAAGGGACTCACGATCCATCCATCCATTAAAGAGTTATCGACTTTATTATTTTCAACTTTCCAGAGGGAAAAAAATAATTACTCATAGAAATTTAACATCAAAGCTGACATGCATCCACAAATAATATAAATATAAATAAAGAGAGAGAAAGAAAGAAAAAACAAAACAAAAAGTCCAAAAGTGTGATTGATAGAATGATAAAAAAAAAGGAGCAAGTAATAATCACTGCTCGACAACAGAGACGGGATCTGCAGTAATATTGCTAGGTCTTTCAAATTATTTTTTTAGTGTTAGTTATTACTAAATTTACTTTTATTTTATTTGTTTTCAGTACTACTTCAGTAGTTGCATGCTGATGTTACAGTGTACTGCAGTAATATTTGGCGATATATATATATATATATATATATATAGAGAGAGAGAGAGAGAGAGAGAGAGAGAGAGACCGCTATTAGTGAGTACTAGCAGTAATAAAGTTTAGTGGGATTGTAAAGATCTCTCCAGTACTATTTATTCATAAATAAATGATCAAGCCAGCTTTAAAAAATATTATCTACCCGAAATTTAAGCTCTTTTCTTTGACTCTACTCTATGTTACTACGTACGAACAATATATATATATATATATATATATATATATATATATATATATAGTGAACGACAACCAAACACACCAACGTTCAGCTGAAGTAGTAATTGATTGTAAAGGTTTTACAGAGACAGATAGAGAGTGCATGTGTCGGTAAATTGATTGTAAAGGTACAATACATTCTTTTCATATAAAATATATATTATTTCCATTTTAAAATATAAATTAATATTAATTTTAAAAATTAATTTAAAATATTTTTAAATTTATGGGTCATTCTGTATTGAAAATAATAAATCTCATAATTAGTAGTGTTTTTTAAATATATAGTTCATAATATTTATAGTTGTATTGACAAAAGTTAAATGAATTCACATAAATTATGGATTTGATTTTTTTTATATTGATTTACAAAACTAATATTAATTTGTATTTTGGGATTTATGATGTATTGCGTTATCTCTCTACATTTTCACCATTTCAATAATCTACATCTCTTCATTTTCTTAATCGAAATATAGCTTCTTATACTTTTAATTTATGGACGAGCTCTTCTAGGTGGACATGAAAATTGGATAAGAGTATATTTAAATTTTATTTATTATATTTTTACCCATCATTAAAAGTCAAAATACAAATAACTAAAATTTAAATACATTCTTATCTAATTTTCAGGTTCACATACAGTTTTTGTTTCTAGGCATGTATATATATATACAAGGAAATAGTAATTTTTGTAGGACACAGGGAGTATGTCGGTAAATGATAGTATATCTTCTGCGGGGTATCTTTATCGATGGATATGACAGATTCACTGACCAATTTTATCAAGAATTGAGGGCCGAATCTTTCTATACATGTAAAAATGTTATACCAGACTCCAGTATGTATGTATATATATATCCTTCTAAAATGTTTAATACCACCTTCCAAAATAAAATTTGTAACGTCACTCGTACCTCCTTTCCAAACGAATAATACTACCTTATTTCTAGTGGATATAATACTACTACTCTATACAATTTTGGTAGTATCTCACGTAATTTTGCTAGTATAAAGTAATTCTCTCTCTCTCTCTCTCTCTCTCTCTCTCTCTCTCTCTCGCTCAAGAATGACATGTCAAACATCAAACCACTACTATGATGCAAAGGAAAAACTGGGTGAATTTTTTTTACCAAAGGACCTAGTCCGAATGCCCTGATGTTGTTGACAGGACTAGAGGGGCATGTCAAGAAGAAATTTGGCTGGATTCAAAAACTTCTGTTTCAACGTCTGCAAATACCTGCTGCTTACAAGAGACATGGATTGTGTAAAAGGATATTCCTATTTTGTCTTGCACGGTTAGTTAAGCTAGGGGTAGCAATGAAATTTCAAATTGTGTCCCAAACAATATTGTCACCGTCATATGGATATCATGGTGAATCATATATAGCATTTGTTAACATTGCATGCATCAATGACATCTATATTTGCAACAATTTAATTTAGTATTCAAGTATTTAAATATATAAAGCCCACACAAACACACTATGACACTACTAGTAACATGTGATCTTAATTTTTACATACAGAAATTGAGAAGATGGCAAAACACGCAGCCCGCAGGCGGAGGGGGGAGGGGGAGGGGGAGGGGGGAGGGGGGAGGGGGCAGGGGAATGATGTGTGGCACAGCCACTTCAAACCCTGCTGTGCCTGCCAGATGAAATGGTACTCCTCGCCCATGATGATGGCTTAAATCCCCCTACAACTAAGTTGGATGCTGCTGAAGCATTTATTTTTCTTCTCTTGCCTTCTAGCTCCAACCGCTTACTACTGGATATAGATGACCCAGAAAAAATTGAAGAAGCCTTGATCAATGCTCGTTTCTCATCCCGGTTCTTGTGAAACTTGGAAGCAAACTTTATACGGGCTGCAGTGGCGGCATCTTCTTCAGATGGCGGTAGTAGTCTTATGCCAAGTCCCATTTTCCTGGAAGCCGCTTCTTCTTCAGCAACTCTTTTCTTTTGATTCTGTGAAAAATGCAAGTGAGAAAAGACTCGGTTTTGCAGGAAAAGAAAAAAAAGTCAACACTAACTCGATAATATACCCTAAGTTTGGAGCGGAGGGCCTTATTTAAGGCATAATCATCTGCATGCCTGGCATCAGATACTCGCTGCAGCCGCACTAATACTGGCTCCGCTTCTTTCTTCTTCTTCAAATCCCCTTCCTGGTGTTCAAGACGGTAAAAGGGATCTGCTAGCTTACTTCTTTCTGGAGAATAACAAATTAAATTATGTTAATACAATACAATTCAAGCAGATACAGAAGTAAAGTTTATAGATATACATGGAAAGAAAAATTAGAGCATTTCATTCAGTATAGCATGAGCTGTCCACAGCTCTACAAGGACATATCATCAGCACTAACCCCCTGTGGCATACGTGATGAGTGTTTAATCAATATTATTGTACTTTCTAAGTGGTATACTCGATGTGAGGGGGGGGGGATAAATAAGATCAGGTTTGGAACGCATTACAAGGTCGGAGGATAGAATAGGAAGAACTTTAAATTGGAAGAATAAAATAGGAAGAGACAAAAGTTGGAGAATAAAATAGGAAGAGACGAAAATTGGAGGATAAAATAGTAATATCATTAAACTTGGAGGGATGAAGGATGGAGAGAAATCATTAAACTAGGAAGGGTAAAAGAGTGAGAGGATAGGACCGCCAACACTAACAGCAGCAGCTAGCCTCTGCGACTTTATAATATACGTAAGCAAGATAATCCATAATATATTGGCAGCATTGGATATAAAAGCATGGGGAAAAAATACTTCTTAATTTCCACACCTTCATCATTCTTTTTTCCCCAAAAATTACATATGCCCACATAATTGTTTGGATTTAATATATTTATAAAAACATCTAAATGGCAGCATATGCAGGAAAAAGTCATGGCAACATGCTAGCCTAACACAAAAACCAACTCTTTTTCAATGACATCTAAGTAACCATCAATACTTCAGTTTAATCAATACCTTCATCTACTGGGAGTGCAAAGGTTTCAGCATCTTCAGTGTCATACTCTTCAATTTTTCGCTGAGCGCCACTAATAATCACATACTCGCAATTTTTTGGATCAGTTTGAATAACAATCTCGTTTTTGCAGCATGCGGACTTCATGGTGAAGCTCCATATCTGAAGAAAGCGAATAGAAAGTCACCACTCACAGTCCCAAAAAAAAAAAGAAAAAAACAAAGAACAGCAATTTGTGCATCTATAAGTATTATTACTGCAGCTTACTTTTGTAGAATAATAATTTCCGACTTGCTTTTTCTCAGCATTGAACCTTACACCCTTTGCAATCATAGAATTGCATCCACCACACCAGATATTGAAAGGCATCTCGAACCTACAAAAAGTAAATGATATTTATTAAAACCTTGAGTCCTATAATACAGAACTCAAATAAAGATTTGTAACTTTTGGGTCAATTTCACGTTCTTATTCAGAAAGACATACAAAAAGAAGAAGAGTAATTTTAACAAGCTTACGTATTACACGCACCCCAATCCATTTTCAATCTACTTTTGCATATTCTTCAGTTGTCTCACAAATGTGAAAATAATATGGATGTAGTCCAATCAAAACCTAACCAATTAAACAATTTTCTCAAATTACAACCAGAGTTGATGTTCACACAACTAGTAGTTCATGCTGCTGCATCATGGTTGTAGCCTTGTAGTTTATGTGCAATAATTAAATAGCAATTTCTATGTAGAAGATGCATACATTTTAAAACTTGACTTGTCTTTTCAATTGTTTCTTAACTAAACTCAAATGGATTAGATCATCCACTATTATTCGCAAGGGCCATCCTGATTCATATTTGCCACCAAATATCTAAGAGGAGATACACTGATTTCGACATAACAATCAAATATTCCATCACTGTGACCTTGAAGAAGAGAGAAAAATATAGGTCCAAATATTAAATAGCATTATTTCTCATGTAAAAATTTACAATTTGAAATATTTAAATTTAATATACAAGTTAGATGTTGTCCTAGAATTTTTATTGGAAGCAATATTATGTTTAATAACAAATGGACTATTCTTGAACTATCATTGGAAGCAATTCAATCACATCCTTATAACCAGTCCCTATATGGTGCATAAGACAAAGATCCTATATGACATAAATTATAGAATGCTTTCTTTCAGTACCTTATAACCAGGATACCCTGCTCTATTTTTTTGGCTCTCTCCCTCAACGCATGTTGACCATGGAACTTGTTCAAAGAACCCTGAAAAGATAATGTATATGAGAACCTAGAACACTGACATGCCATACAGTCAGAAATGCACACGTGTCTGTAGCACTTAAAAAGTTTTCAAGCGTACCTGATTCGGGGTCCATTCTGGCGGATAGTAGAAATTGTCTGCTCTAGCAGCTGCAAGTGAAGACTGCAAAGACCAAAGAAAGAGATTCATAAATATAGAAGGGAAAAATGAGGAAGCGCGAAGGGAACGATATTAGGATAAGCTTACAATAGTACTCCCTGTGTCCCAAATTAAGAATCCAATTCAAGAATAATGTATCAAATCTCGTTATATTCAACCAAGTTCTAATCTTTGATGTTTTTATTAATCAAATTAGGTCTAATCTTGGTCTATAATTCAGACAAATTCTAATGTTGGCCGTTGATTTATGTTAAATTCAAGAATTTCCCCAAGAACTTGTGCTTTCAACCGTGCACTCTCTGGTTTCTTATGAAATTATGGTTGTAAATAAGAACAAACTAATCACCGCATCATAAGAAACAATGAATTTTCAAAATGCATTTCCAAATAGAACAAAAATCATTATATAATCAATGTGTTTGCTTAAATAGAAAAAGCGTCTGCATGTAAATTTAGAGAGCCCCAAAAATGGGTACGCTGTGGCATAACATAAATGGCGCGTCACATGGAAAGTATTCATCTAGGGCAGAAGGCCCTAAGATTAGTAGTAAACAATCACAATATTATCACCACTGCAATCCGTGTTAATATTGGAAATTGGAGTTTGACAGGATTTTATCATATTGATAACCAAAGATCAAAGTTCACACTAGTACTCTAATCTGAGTTATGAAGAAAGTTGGGCAGAAAGTAGGAGAAAGCAGCAAGTCTTTTCTGGTTTTCTAGCAAACAATCAGGAAATAGATCTTATATATCTCGTAGAAAAGACAGAATTTTTAATAACATCCAAAAAAAAGCTTTTTTGCTCAAAATGGGTTTCCAACAAAGAAAAATAGGTGTTGTCATGCATCTAATCAAGAGTCGAAGACATGGAGATTACAGCTCTACACAATACCCTTTAATAAACTTTTTGAGACTTACTATATGAAACAAGTAATAATTAGTAATATTTATATACAAAACCCAAACACACCCAAAACCAAAGAAAGCTCAAATAAACAATAGTTTATAGAACACAGTTCAGAAATAACTAGTTAAATTTCAAATTCTGGTACAGAGGCAATAAATCCGGCGAATTGCACAAAATTGATAAAGTTCAGACAATTCTTTCCCATTAAAGGGAAGCCTTTAGGCATAATCAAAAGCAGAAGATACCATTAACAAATCTAAAATTGGGGCACGAAGAACCCTAATTTTGTAACTATATATATGTCCTACATATGTATATAGAATATTACCAAACCCTAACCGAAGAAAAGGACGTGAAACTAAATCGGTAAAACACTACGGAAAAGATGTATATGCATATACATAAGCATAGAGATTTAGCGTACCATCTTCTTTTCTGATCCTTAACTGAAAGAATTCGTGATCTGATGCTGTTAATTTGATGCAGGTCTCTTTGTTTTACGTTGAAAGAGATGAGGCAAGGGGGTGGGTTGTATATGGCTCTCGCCACCCAACAATTAGGCCCATCCCAAAATAATTAGAATATAGGCCTTAAAATTAGAGTAAGTTATAACTAACAACTAGTTCAAGTACGACAACAAATTGGTTAAGGACTGAAACTTCAACGCAGCCCAATTAACTTTAAGTATTTATATTGGAACAATTACATATTCTATTATATTTTTAAAAATAATTACAACAATAGTGCACTCATAAAATCTTTACACAACTAATACACTTCCATATTTATTTATAATATTAGTGCAATTAGGATTCAATTAGTATTCAATTAGAATTCCTTAATTTAAGGATTAGTTATACACATGGCTTCTTCTCTCTCTCCTCATCTATAACAACTGCAGTTAGTCATCACCCTTCTTCTTCATTCAACGTATTATATATATATATATATATATATACACCTTTAAAATTACGATTCAAAACATGGTGACAAAAATATACAGCAACATCAACAAAGAGCAAATTAAAGAGCAGAAAAGCGTAAATACTGAATTAACAGATCTTGACGACGGTAGAGATGTCCAACCTGATTAAACGAAGAATGTACAAAAAATGGATCTCCAAATATATCGGGTCCAGAAGAACATACAAAAAATGGATCTCCAAATATATTGGGTCCGGAGGTGATCGTCGTATAAACGGAGGGATAAAAAAACTGGTAAGGGAAAGATTTTCAGGGCTTTTTCTTATATATATATATATATATATTTATGAGTCAACCAACTGTATATCTCCAGTAGTTTCTCAAAATGAAAGGTAAAAATGGAGGTGGGTATGAAGATTCAGGCGGTGGTGGCGGTGGATATGATTGTAACCAAACTTTCATACCAAAGTAACACCAAACTGTCATATCAAAGTAACCAATCATCCTCCTCACTTTTAATTTTTTCTAAGTACAGTTGGTAACCAAACCTTCAGATCAAGGTAAGCAAACCTTCATATTATAGTAACTAACCGCACTTTAAGACACCATAGTTTTTTTCATAGTGCGATTGGTTGGTAATAAACCTTCGCACTCAAGGTAATCAATTCAATTTTATTAAGTTACCAATTTCGTTTGAATGTGATGCAGTTGGTAGTCAACCATTCATACAAAGATAACCATTTTATTATTTATGAGTAATAAAATAGTTATAAAAAAATTTCGAAACGAGAAAAGTTACATCTATTTATTTTAAACTTTTGATGGAGAATCTTCTTCTTATTCTCATTGGTACGCTTGAACAACAGACGGAGATTAAATGGCGGTGTAAGCGGCGGAGTATGTGAGGTGTAAGCGGTGTGTAATGTTTTTACTATTATTTCAAAGTGT
Source organism: Panax quinquefolius (assembly GCA_020205615.1). Taxonomy (NCBI): domain Eukaryota; kingdom Viridiplantae; phylum Streptophyta; class Magnoliopsida; order Apiales; family Araliaceae; genus Panax; species Panax quinquefolius. Next base: position 8,110,241 of record CM035173.1, on the reverse strand, counting down.
ATGTGAGGAGATGAAGATTTGAATTTGAATATTTAAATTTGAATTATTATTTTGAATTTGAATTTGTTTTATTGTTAGATCCAAATATTTGAATTATTAATTATTAATTATGGCGCTTATTTATCCTTGATTTTAGGTTTCCTTATTAATTTGAATTGTACTATTTTTGTAATATGGGTCCTAAATATATTTTTTTGTAATTATTTGGTTGATGCACTTTTCTTGTAATTACTTTCTATTTGTTGTATACTTATGTAAAGAACCCTATATATTTCATGTGTAAAATAATGTAACTTTATAATAAGTATGGTATTGGTAGCTCTGCAAGCTGCAAACAAAGTTGCACTACGAGTTGTATTCAATTAAAAATTTTAAATATTTTTTTTAAGTGATAATTTTTTGTTAAATTTGTAGATTTTAATGGCTTTTAAAGATTTTAAAGACTTTTTTAAAATGATTTTTATAGACTCTATGAAATAAGTAACAGAATTTTATAAACTTTTTATTAAGACTGTAATAGATTTTTGTATACTTCTAATATATCTTGCAACTTATATTAATTGTTAATTAGCCCATGTTTACAACATCTCCTTCTTTTTTCATGAACTAAAAGAAATCTCATTATTTCATTAAATTATTGTGGCATGAGATTTTATATATGTTGAAAGCCTTCATATTATTCTACTCATTTCATGATACATTTGGATACTCGGATACCGATAAAACTTTAGAAATTACAGACGCAACACAAAAATTAAGCTCACTTTTCATTGGGTTATATATACTTTATGCATATACGTACATTTTTTAGTAGGAATATCAAACTCTTTTTTCACAAAATAATATGACAATGAAAATCTATATGATCAAAAGTCGCAAAACTTCATACATGTGAGTAATTGCCACCAAGTTATAGAAATTTTACCACAATTGAGTACTAAAAATCAACCATCTTTGTAATCACTAAAATAAACTCAAATAATTTAAAATTTTTAAGAATTTTAAAACTATTACCTTTGTTATTGGCCATTGTTATTATTGTGATCAACGTCTCTCCACATGTCAGAAGCTATACTAGTCATTTATTCATTAGCATTCTCCCTTATTAATTTACGGAAGTGGTTAACATGAAGTGTGACGCCCCCAAAATTAGGTATACGTCACCCATCTTGGGTCGCCACTTACATTGTACATAAATTCAAATACAAACTTAATTATACATCTGTCGTGTAACATACGACAATACATAAACTGAGAGTTCTAATAGGAATATTATCATTTAGACAATATCCATACTCAAGGAGTCCTCATTACATTTATTGTCACACTATTTAACAGAATGGTGAGGACTACTAATGCTATCTTCAGACCATTACTCGCTCCTCGACTGGTCCCAAATATGTTCTCATTTCACGAAGAAACGAAGGAAAGAAAGGGTGAGCTCAACTAGCCCAAAGAAGAAATATTATGACTAAGATAATGCGAATAAATTATCATTAGCCTTCAACAATGTTAAACCGATAAAATACAATAGACAACCAGCTTAATCAGTGAATATGCAATCCATTAAAAGAGTTAAGTAGAAAATAAAAGTCTACTATCTTTTAGGTTTTAAAAGGTTTTCATCAATTTTTATCGCCGAGACTCACTTTTTAATAAATAAACCACCACATCTAATCATCCTCATATTACCACGGCCAATGATTTTCATCAAATTATCAATGTTCATGACTATACCGAATCACCCCGGTCATAATCATACCAAAATTATCCATCAACGCATTACAGACCAATCGAGGACTTTTGTCACATTATTTATAAAGAGTCATGATTATACCGAATGATCCTCGGTCATAATCATACCAAGTTCATCTATGCATCGTAAGACATAGATAACTTTCAACATAACATAACATGAGGATGATGACAATGACATAATAATTCAATAAAACAAGTTCAAGAATTAATTAATCCAAGAACCAATAACGTCCAAGTTATCAACATGATACTTCTTTGTAGAGTAAAATTCAAGAATGCTCGTAAGAATATTTCCATGAAAGATCTTTGGATGAAACGCAAATATCGAGGATATTCTACTAATTTCATGGAGTATAGAAGTCAAAGTTTTAACCAATTTGGGTATAATAAAGAATGGAATAACAAAAGAAATCACCATGCATGCGATACTTCATGATGTATGGTGTTATTCCAATGTATAATAATAACGGAACCGAATTCGTGTGAAATTCACAATCGGCTGGATGATCCAATGAATAATAAATGCTGAATAATAAACAATGGAACCAGTCCCATTAAAAACACACGCATGTGATATTCCAATGTAATAATAAATGCGGAATAATAAACAATGGAACCGTGTCCCAGTGTAAAACACACGATGTGATATTCCAATGAATAATAAAGAATGGAATAATGTAAGAAGATCACCAAGTATAGGGGATTCCACGTATACAAGTTATTCCAATGTAATAAATAAGAATGGAATAATATAAGGATTTCACCAAGTATAGGGTACGCCATGATACAAGTTATGTATAGGGTATGCCACTTTTACAAAGTTATTCCAATGTAATAATAATGAATGGAATAATGTAAGTTCTCTTCATGAATAAGAAAGAATAATACCCTTACTTGCACAACAAATAATATCCCTTACCGTAAAAGACAATTTGGATATCAAAGTAGTGAAGTACCGTAATACTCTTCTTCTTTTCTCTATAGATTTTCTCTCTATAAACTTCTCTCTATAATTTCTCTCTACAGAGTTTCAAAGAATTCGTAAGAAAATAATGAAGGAATGAGCTTCATTTATAGGAAAATAGAATGCATAGTAATTAATCCATGAATCGGTCCAGATTGATTTACTTTAATCGGACGGTCCATATTTAAAGCAAAATCTTTTAAATAAAATGTCATATATTCTATTTATATAAAAACATTTTACTATGCAAACACTATCTGAAACACTATGCGCAACACTATGCATAATAAAATATAATATATTCTATTTATGAATAACTTTAATAAAGTATTATGTTTTATATAAAAATATGTTTCGCTTTATTACGTTAATAATACGAATAAAACAAAACGTCATTATCGCTATAATAATTCATATTATTAATCGACAATAATGGAATCAAACCGAGTGACTTCTCACATAAGCATCAATAATCAATACCGTGTCTTCTTATGCAACCACACGTGACATCGTACTTTTTACTACCGAGTAGTTCAACAAGATCAACGGTAAAACTTCCGCCGTTATTTCAATAAAATATTTTTATGCGCTTTCTCGATCCGACAATAATTACGCTATTGGGTCCACCAATGATTGAGCCGTTGTACAAATATTCCATGCTAAACCGAATATTCCCCACCAATCGAATATATATATAACCACTTGCATACTTTGCAAAATTTATAAATACTACCCACAACTATAATATTATCTCAAATTCACACCATAATATTAAAAATTATTTCGACAAAATTAAAATCTTTATTGATAAAATCTGGGGTCTCACATGAAGTTTATTTTTGGGTAAGTTGGTCAGTTGACCAATAGAGTGCTGACACGCACGCAGGGCTCTATGTGTGTCAGCATTTTATTGGTCAATTGACCAACTTACCCAAAAATAAACTTCATGCTAACCGGATCCCTAATTTACTGTGCCTTTTCTCTCTTTCCTCGATTATATTTACCGCGAGACAGTTTATGAGAAATAAGATGTTGACGTATCTCCGGCTTCAAACCTCTTAAAAATATTCGTGTCATTCTCTCTTCATTATCCACCAAGTGGGACGCAAACCGTGATAACTCCGCAAATTTTGCCTCGTATCATGTACACTTGGCCATATTGTTTTGTTCCAACTTGATAAACTCCACCTCCTTCATATGGCGAATACTTTCGTGAAAGTATTTGTCGTTGAACGACTCTGGAACTTCTCCCAAGATATCTTCATGACAAAGAGGTTGAGTACGCTTTCTGGATTCCCACCAAAGAATCTGCCTCTCCGCTAGACATAAAAAGCGCGAAAGGGGAACCTTTTGCTCCTCGGAGCATCCCAAGACATCAAATATCTTGGTAATCTGCTTTATCCATGCTTCCTACGTAGTGGTTTTGGCTCTCCCTTAAACTCCGGTGGTCCCACTCCTTGAATTGTTTAGCGGTGCCGACCGCTGAGAGTTTTCCGTGTTTCCTTTCCACGCTTTGGGCGAGAGTCGCTCTACTTTCTTGTTGCATAAATTGCATAAAAAGCCTCCGAACATTTGATCATTCATCATTTGGTCGGTGTTGTTGTTTCGTGAGGATTGTTGCCTCGATGCACATTATCTTGATTATTGATATGTGGTGAATCAAAGATCGCTTTGTCTATCATTCTTATTCTCAACATTCTCGGATGTCATTTTCGAATCATCGCCACAAAACAAAAGGTTAATTGACATGTAACAAATTATCCCTATATTCGTGACCGACCAATAAAATAAAGACATAAACTTAGGTAGGTCATACTAGTGAAGGTATTCCCGCCTCTCCCTCCTAAGACTATTCTCACATCTTAGCCGGGATCATATCCCTAATGTAAGAAGACTAAATTTTTTAAATAAAAGGAATTTCCTTTATTTATTATCTTGAAATAGTAAGGGTTGATTTGATTAATGTGGATAGTTAAGGGTTAAATACGCAAATATTTCAAAATAAGCAAGTGGTTATAAAATATTCATTTTGTCGGGGAATATTCGTTTGGTCGTGGAATATTCGTGCTTGTCGGGAAATATTAAATGCATTTACTAGCGACCAATGTGTGGGCCCATAACTGAAAGCGATTGGATGAAGAAAAAACAATATAAGTTGGTTAAAAATAACGGCGTAGTTATTCTGTTAAAAAAAGCTGTTGGAATACCGGTGGTTAAAATACGATGTCTGGCGTGGTTGCACAGAAAGAACTTACCAGATGGTATTAAAGATTTGTTGAATTATTGATCCTTACGTAAAGAAGGCCACTACTCAATAATTTTCACGATGAATTCTTGCTCAATATTTTATTTTATTGATTCAATAATTGTTGCGTTGATATTTTATATTATTATTGTTTCAATAATTGTCACCGCACGATGTTTCCCATTATCGGATCAATAATTCATATTATTTGAATAATATTATTAGATAACATTATTGGCAATGTCTAGAAAGTTACGCTTCAAGGAGAGGTTTGGTCACCTAATCAAGGCCCAAGTAGGAGAGATCCTTATTGAAAGCCCCTCTTTCTGAACTACTGTCATTATAATTAATTGTGATTACGTAATATTATTTGTGAATAATTAATTATTGATTCATATGATAAGGAAATATTTATTTTATATGAATATAAATGATGGATTTATTTATGTGGTTATTAATTATTGAATAATATTTTCGAAATCGATAGTGTCGTTGTGACGTCTTATCCAAGATTGGGATATGAGTCACACTGAGAGCAACCTAAGTCGATTATCGAAAGACGTAGCTTTCAGGCTTAGTTGGTTATTATCGGAGATTCGTTGAAGGATATTCTCGAATCGCTATTCCATTAACGCAACTAACTCGTAGAGATACAAAATTCGAATGGAGCAAGGAATGTGGGAAGAGCTTCAAAGAACTCAAGAGGAGACTCATTTCAGCACATGTTCTAACCATGCCATCTTGGAAAAGCGAACGTGGTAGCTGACGTGTTGAGTAGAAGATCGTATACAAGTACGAGTACGATATTGTCAAAGACTCATTTCGTATAATATACAAATAATAGAGATGGAGATGAAAACTCTAGGTACCCATGTGATGATATACGAGTACGTGATGATATACGAGTATAATCGACTTTAATCGATAAAGTTAAAGTTTATTCAAGCTACACAATCGGAGTCGATGAATTTGAAGAAGGAGGTGCGAGAAGTTGTTATTTTAAAAGCGAGAATCGGTGAGGTGAGAAAGCTCAAACCTTCGATTTATTAATCCATTTGAAATTCTCGATCGAATAGGAACCGTGGCCTATAGACTCGCTTTTACCACCAAGTATGACGCGTGTTCATAACGCTTTTCACGTGTCGATGTTACGTAAATATGTGGACGACCCGAACTACGCTCGTTGAGTTAGAACCGGACGAGATAGCCAAGACTTAACGATGAGGAGGTACTTGTCCAAGATTTTGGATAGGAAGGAGCATGTCCTACGCCAAGAAAGGTCATACCACAAGTTAAAGTTTTGTGGAGGAATCATGCTATAGAGGAAATGACACGGGAATTGGAAACGGAAATGAAAGCGAGGTATCCTCATCTTTTCAAACACACCAGTACGTCACGTCAATTTCGAGGACGAAATTTCATAAGGAGGGAGGTTGTAAGACCCCCAAATTTTTTAAATAAAAAGGAATTTCCTTTATTTATTATCTTGAAATAGTAAGGGTTGATTTGATTAATGTGGATAGTTAAGGGTTAAATACGCAAATATTTCAAAATAAGCAGTGGTTATAAAATATTCATTTTTGCTCGGGAATATTCGTTTGGTCGTGGAATATTCGATCGCTTCGGAGAATATTAAATATTTGACGGCAGTATGACCATGTGTGGGCCCATAACTAAAAGCGATTGGATGAAGAAAACGACAAATATAAGTTGGTTAAAAATAACTGGAATAGTTATTCAAGTTAAAACCGTTGGATACCGTTGGTTAAAATACGATGTCTGGCGTGGTTGCATAAGAAGCACGGTATTACACAAGATTGTTGAATTATTGATCCTTACGTGAAAGGCACTACTCAATAATTTTCACGATGAGTTATCGCTCAATATTTTATTTTATTGATTCAATAATTGTTGCGTTGATATTTTATATTATTATTGTTTCAATAATTGTCACTTACGATATTTCCCATTATCGGATCAATAATTCATATTATTTGAATAATATTATTAGATAACATTATTGGCAATGTCTAGAAAGTTCGTCTAAGGAGAGGTTTGGTCACCTAATTGCTGCGCCGCCATGAAGGAGAGATCCTTATTGAAAGCCCCTCTTTCCTGAGGAGCGGCTGGTTGTCATAATTGTGATTCTCGTAATATTATTTGTGAATAATTAATTATTGATTCATATGATAAGGAAATATTTATTTTATATGAATATAAATGATGGATTTATTTATGTGGTTATTAATGAAGGAATTAATGTTGAGGTGTTTTATCGAGATTTTATCGGATTGGAGGTATTAAAAATCAAATCGGGTTTTGAGATATATTGTGGGGTTTATAATTTTTAATCCGAATTTGGATTATGGTAATTTTTGGGTATGTTATACATACATAAGTTGAGTATATGTCCACAAATTTTGAACCGTTAAAATGCACGAATGATTTGTTGTGAATTTTAAGAGGTGTCGGATTCTAAATTAGGTTTATAATTGATTTTGGTGGAAAATTCTAGAATTGAGTGGGCCCCACTTGTGGTTGGTGAAAAAATGTGCTGAATTTTATTTCAAATGTGGTGGGTGGCAATAGTAGCGAGTAAAGCCATCGTGTAGTGTGTCAAGTCTCGCTTTTGGCGGCTAACATTTTCCTATAAATAGAGGGCTAAGTTAAATTGAAAATCACACCGTAAACAAAGTTTTCTCTTCTCTCTATATTATTATTGGCGTATTTTGTGAGTATTTAGATACTTTGAGAGTTCTTTGCTCAAGACAAGTTTCATTCAAAGATCACTTCCGACCTTTCCTTCCAAGTCTTGATTCTTTGAGGTAAGGGATGTTATTTTCTTCTCAAATGATATTATTTCTTCAATATCATTATCTTTGAAATATTGGTTGAACTTTTTATCAAATTTGGAACTTTTTCATGCTTCGGGTTACTTATTCATGAGTTACTATTCACGAGTTACTATTCATGAGTTACTATTCACGATTACTATTCATTCACGTACTATTCATGAAGCGTGAAGATGTTTTTTTGTGAATTTCTATCTTTTGGTGTCGAGTTACTATTCACGATACTAAGACTATTCACGATACTCTGACTATTCACGAATACTGGCACTATTCAATCGAAAAATGAAAATTTTTCTTTTCGTCCAAAATATCTATTTTGGATACTAGCTTTGATTAGATCCATGTTTTGATCATTCTTGAATTTTACACCACTATGATTATTTTCGAGGTATTGTTGGATATGGATAAAACAAAGTACGAATCCTTAATCCTTAATCCTTGTCATTTTGTTTCACCGGATTCGCTCTTTAAAATATTTTTCATCATCCTCGGTCTTAAATGATGATATTATTGAATATCTTTGGCCTCAGTAGTGCAAAGATGAATGATTTCTCAAGAATATCTTTGGCACAGTAGTGCAAAGATGAATGATTTTTTTCAAGAATATCTTTGGCACCTCAGTAGTGCAAAGATGAGCGGGTGTTTAAATGAACATGATCGATCGATGAATATCTTTGGCACAGAAGTGCAAAAGATGAACAGTGTTTAAATGAACACGAATCGATTGATGAATATCTTTGGCCTTTAGTGCAAAGATGAACAGTGTTGAGATGAAATATGACCGATTGATGAATATCTTTGGCACCAGAAGTGCAAAGATGAATATTTGATTTGAGATGAATATCGATTGATGTTACGTGGATAAAATATTGATGATGGATCGTTAAATTCATAGATTATAGTAGATTTCATTCTCTACGTAACTCTTCTATGAATTATTATTTCAATTATGAATATTGATCTCAAACTTGTTGTCTATTGTATTTCTATCGATTTTTCCTCGCTGGAGACTAACGATAATTTGTTGTATATTATCTTAGTCATAACATTCTTTACTGGGCTAGTTGAGCTCACCCTTTTCCTTGTTGTTCCATTTTTCTTCTCAGGAGGCGAGAATGTAGCGAGTACTAGTCGGGGTATGGAATGAAGGTTCTAGAGAGAGTTGTTTAGTAGTCCTCACCATTATTGTAAAATAATGTATCAATAAATGTGATGAGGATTTATTTGAGTATAAATATTGTTTAGAAGATAATATTTGTATTTAAACTCACAGTTTTATTGTTGTGATAATAAAGTTGTAGTTGTTTCGCACCATGTATTTGGCGACTCGTAATGGGTTGGATGGAATGGACCTATTTTGGGGTCGTCACACCTAAGCTCTGATACCAACTGTGACGCCCCCAAAATTAGGTATACATCACCCATCTTGGGTAGTCGATACATGGTACGTAATTTAAATACAACTTACTAATATAACTCGTGCATATAAATCGACATAAACCGTGAGTTTGAATACAAATATTGTCTACTAGATATTATACAAACTCAAAAAGGAGTCCTCATTACAATTATTATCACACTATTTCACGTAATAGTGAGGACTACTAATGCTATCCTCTCGGACCATTACTCCGCTCCCAGACTCGTCCCACTTATATTCTCATTTCCTGAAGAGAATAAATGAAAGAAAGGGTGAGCTCAACTAGCTCAAGAAGAAATATTATGACTAAGATAATGCGTAATAAATTATCATTAGTCTTCAACAATGTTAAACCGATAATATACAATAGACATCAAGTTTAATTGCAAATAATATGCAATCCATTAAAAGAGTCATAGAAAATAAAATCTACTATCTTTTATGATTTAAAAGGTTTTTCATCATCATTATAAATGAGACTCGACTTTAATAAATATTCCACATCATCAATCACCCCGCACTTACTGGCCAAGGATATTCTTTAAGATATCACGACCATAATTATTCACGCACTACGGGCCAAGAATAGTTGTGTATTCATTAATGGTCATGATCATGCCAATAATCGTCCATCAATGCACTACTACCACCGAGGATTTTTATCACATCATTTGTAACATTACGGTCGCGATTACAATCCGAATAGTCTCTTCGTCATAATCATACCAAGTCCATCTATGCACTACTGGTAAGCAGATGACTTTCATCACATCATTTGTAACATTACGGTCATGATTACACCGAATAGTCTCTCGGTCATAATCATACCAAGTCCATCTATGCACTACAGCCACGATGACTTTCATCACATCATTTGTAACATTACTACCACGATTACAATCGAATAGTCTCGAAGTCATAATCATACCAAGTCCATCTATGCACCACAAAGCCACGTATGACTTTCAACATAATATAAACATGAGGATGATGACAATGATATAAGAATTCAATAAAACAAGTTCAAGAATTATTTTATCCAGGAATTATTAACGTCCAAATTGTCAACATGATACTTTTTTGTAGAGTAAAATTCAAGAATGATCAGAAGAATATTTCCATGAAAAGATACTGGATGAAACGCAAATATCAAGGATATTCTACTAATTTCATGGAGTATAGAAGCCAAAGTTTTAACCAACTGGGTATAATAAAGAATGGAATAACAAAAGAAATCACCATGCATGCGATAGACCGCACAGGCAGGTTATTCCAACAGAATAATAATAACGGAACGAAGTCGTGAAATTCACCCCACGGGATGTTCCAAATGTAATAATAAATGCGAATAATAAATGATGGAACCAGTCCCAGATATAAGATGTATGGATATTCCGAGAATAATAATAAAGACTAATAATAAAAAATGGAACCAGTGTCCGTGTAAAACACGTGATGTGAGATATTCCAACAGAATAATAATAAAGATTTTACCCGTGTCCTGTAAAACACACGCATGTGATGTTCCAATGTAATAATAGAAGAATGTCACCAAGTATAGGGTAAACCACGTGATACAAGTTATTCCAATGTAATAATAAGCGATGGAATAACAATGGTTCTCTTCATGAATAAGAAAGAATAACACCCCTCATGACGCCCCAAAAATTAGGTATACGCCACCCATCTTGGGTCGCCACTTACATGGTACATAAATTCAAATACAACTTACTAACCTAACTGCGTAGGTATAATACGACATAAACCGTGAGTTTGAATACAAATATTGTCTACTAGATATTATACAAACTCAAAAGGAGTCCTCATTACAACTATTATCACACTATTTCACGAATAGTGAGGACTACTAATGCTATTCTCTCGACCATTACTTCGTTCCCCACTGCGTCCCAAATTTATGTTCTCATTTCCTCAAGAGAATAAAGGAAAGAAAGGGTGAGCTCAACTAGCCCAAAGAAGAAATATTATAACTAAGATAATGCGAATAAATTATCATTAGCCTTCAACAAAGGTTAAACCGATAAAATACAATAGACAACCAGTTTAATCTGCAATGAAATATGCAATCCATTAAAAGAGTCAAGTAGAGAATAAAATCTACTATCTTTTAGGTTTTAAAAGGTTTTCATCAAATTTTTTTTTATCACGAGACTCAAATTTTAATAAATAAACCACCACATCTAATCATCCCCGCATTACCCGCGGTCAAGGATTTTCATCAAATTATCAATGGTCATGACTATACCGAATCACCCCTGGTCATAATCATACCAAAAACTATCCATCAACGCATTACAGTGCCACCGAGGACTTTTATCACATCATTTATAACAAGCCGTGATTATACCGAATAATCCCCGTCATAATCATACTAAGTTCATCTATGCACGTAAGCCAAAGATAACATAATATATCATGAGGATGATGACAATGACATAATAATTCAATAAAACAAGTTCAAGAATTATTTTATGCAGAATTAAGAACGTCCAAATTGTCAACAAGATCTTTGTTTTGTAGAGTAAAATTCAAGAATGATCGGAAGAATATTTCCATGAAAAGATATCGGATGAAACGCAAATATCAAGGATATTCTACTAATTTCATGGAGTATAAAAGTCAAAGTTTTAACCAACCGGGTATAATAAGGAATGGAATAACAAAAGAAATCACCATGCATGCGGTACTTCGATGACGAAGTTATTCCAACGTAATAATAATAACGGAACCGTGTCGGTGAAATTCACAATCAAGTGATGATCCAATGTAATAATAAATGCCTAATAATAAACAATGGAACCAGTCCTGTAAAACACACGCATGGATATTCCAATGTAATAATAAATGCGAATAATAAACAATGGAACTGTGTCCCAATTAAAACACACGCATGTGATATTCCAATGTAATAATAAAGAATGGAATAATGTACAAGAAGACCAAGTATAGGGGATTCCACAGATATCAAAGTTATTCCAATGTAATAAATAAGGATGGAATAACATAAGGATTTCACCAAGTATAGGTATGCCAGATATACAAAGTTATGTATAGGGTATACCACTTTTACAAAAGTTATTCCAATGTAATAATAATGAATGGAATAACGAGGTTCTCTTCATGAATACAAACGAATAATATACCTTACGAATACAATAAATAATACCCTCTACCGTAAAAAGACACCGGATATCAAAGTAGTGAAGTACTGTATACTCTTCTTCTTCTCTCTATAGATTTTCTCTTTATAGCTTCTCTCTATAATTTCTCTCTGTAGTTTCATGAATTGTAAGAAAATAATAAAGGAATGAGCTTCTATTTATAGGAAAATAGAATGCATAGTAATTAATCCATGAAACGGTCCAGATTGATTTAGTTTAATCGACGGTCCATATTTAAAGCAAAAATCTTTTAAATAAAATATAATATATTCTATTTATATAAAAACATTTTACTATGCAAACACTATACAACACTACGCAAAACACTACGCAAAACTACGCATAATAAAATATAATATATTATATTCTATTTATAGAATAAACTTTAATAAAGTATTCTGCTTTATATAAAAAGATGTTTCGCTTTTATTACGTTAATAATACGAATAAAACAAAACGTCATTATCGCTATAATAATTCATATTATTAATCGGCAATAATGGAATCAAATCGAGTGACGCCTCACATAAGCATCATAATCAATCAATACCGTGTAACTACTATGCAACCACACGTATTCATCGCATTTTTACTAATGAAAGTAGTTCAACAAAGATCAACAACCAAAAACTTCCGTCGTTATTTCAATAAAATATTTTTGTCGCTTTCTCGATCCGACAATAATTACATTAGGGGTCCACCAATGATTGTAGTTGTCATTTAATATTCCCTCGCTAAATCGAATATTCCCCAATTAATCTAATATAATATAACCACTTGCATACTTTGCAAAATTTATAAATACTACCCACAACTATAATATTTATCTCAAATTCACACCATAATATTAAAAATTATTTCGACAAAATTTAAATCTTTATGATAAAATCTGGGGTCTCACAATCTCCCATCTTTATGGAATTTCCTCCAAATTAGGGTACGACTGTATGATAAAGAGATGAGGATACCTTGAATACCTTTATCGTTGAAGACATTAAATTCATTTTTGCAATCCTACCAAAGATATTCATTAACAATTCATCTTTGCACTACAAAGCCAAAGATATACAACTCAGAAACCAATAATGCCGAGACTCACAATAGTATCACAACCATGAATTATTCATGCACTACTAGCTAAGGATATTCGTGTTTTCAATTACTATTATGATTATACCGAATAATCCGTGGTCATAATCATACCAAGTCTATCAATGCACTACTACTAAAGATGACTTTTTACCACATCTATGAATTAATATTTCATTGCACGACTCAAACTTCAATAATTAATCCATATCATCGAATCATCCCCGCACTACGTGCCAAGGATATTCATTAGTATCACGACCACGAATTATTCATGCACTACTACCAAAGATAATCGTGGTATTCATTAAGATCACGACCATAAATTATCCATGCACGACGCCAAAGATAATCGTGTATTCATTAAGATATCACGACCACAATTATCCATGCACTACGCCGAAAGATAATTGTGTATTCATTAAGTATCACGACCATAAATTATCCATGCACTACTACCAAAGATAATCGTAGTATTCATTAAGATATCCGACCACAAATTATCCATGCACTACTACCAAAGATAATTGTGTATTCATTAAGATCACGACCACAAATTATCCATGCACTACTACCAAAAGATAATCGTGTTTTTAATTACTACTATGATTATACCGAAACAATCCCCTCGTCATAATCATACCAAGTCCATCTATGCACTACAAAACCACGTATTTACTTTCAACACAATATAAGCGTGAGGATAATGATATAAAGAATCAATCAAATGAGATAAAGGATAAATATTAAACATTTATAATATAATTTATCCAGATTCAAGAATATCCCCATGTTATCAATCACTTAATAATCTCATAATCTAATATCATTAATATTATAACAATATTTTAATCACTTCTTAAATTTAGAAACAATTTATCTCAATTGTTTACGCTTTACCATATAATGCATTCAATCATTCAAAATGCCATACTCATAAGATATCATCACCAATTATCAAATCCTCAAAACAAAATATGCATATACTCTATATAGGATTCTCTAGCCATAAAATCCTATTTTCAACTTTGTTACTTCACATAACATATTTAACTCATATGTTCAGAATTAAACTATTTTCATGAAAATACCAAATCAGTCCCAAAAATATTTCTTTTCTGGGATTTAGCATAATATAGTCCCATAATGAAAATATATTTTTCTCGAATTTTAAAATTCATTTACTATTTTTCAAAATCAATTTCTAATTAATTCCTTAAGAAATTAGCTACCTCAAGTTTAACTCCAAAATTCCCAAATCTTGGCAGGACCTTACACATGTTTTCGTGAGCTTCTAGTTTAAATTTCATGGTCATCTGAGTTATAGAACTCCTCCAGTTATAGCGTTTTTCATTTTAAAAACCTAAATATTGAAATAGTCATAACTTGCTCATTTTAAGTCGAATGAGCTCATTTTTGGACAGGAGGTACTTTATACCATATACCTTCATGTCCCAAAAGGCCAGAATTTTTCTCATAATTTAAGTGGCCGAAACAGCCCCTCTAAAATCATGGCAACAAATTTTTTCTGCTTTTTTTGCAGCTTTGCACTCCTTTGCTAAAATCAGTCCACACAAAATCTACAACACCTTTTCCAGTAATTCCACTTGGATTAGTTAGGTAACTCATAGATCTAACTCTAGGACTTGACCACACTCAAAAATTCAAAATATAATAGGAGATATGGTCAATTGAATTTCATGTTACGCTTTTACCAAAATCGATTTTTCAACCCTTTGTGATTTCTAAGAAACTTTCATGTTTTCACATAATAACCACATAACTCATCATAACACTTACTAATACTTCATATACCCATGATTTTCATTAGTCCAATGCTTTTATTATGACTTTCATCATAATCCTCAGAAATGCATCCTTTTAGTCGATTTAAATATTTGAGGGTTTAAGAAATGGGTTTTGACTCGGGGTCAATACAAAATTCGATTTCACGCCTAAGTAGGCTAAGAAGTCTTCATGAATACGCCAGAAATTTATTAATAATAGAAATATCATTCAAAATCGTGACTCTCATCCAAGACTTGGATAAGACGTCACATCGATACCAACCGTGACTTCTATCCCTTAACCTGAGATAAAGACCTCACAATGATACCTATCAACTTGCCATCTTCAAATACGACGTCGCCTACGTAAAGTCCGCTTCAAAGCATTCCACACAAGGAAGTTAACAACGAAAGGATCGGGGCTCTTTACTTATGGCTTGATATAACAAAGATTAACTTTAGGGTTTGGTTACTTTGAATTCGTATAACAATGTTGGTTAGGAATATGAAAGCTAACAACCTTACAAAAAGAATAATGAGTAGTTAATCAATCGTTTTCAAAAATTACCTCAAAGGCAAGTATTTTCAAAGAGATAAGATCGTGAAAGTGTTTAATTGAAACAACAAGATTAATAAACAGTGGAGGTAACTAAGGTTTCTCCCAACGAAGTTTTAATAGATAAATCAAAGTCTAATTTTCCCGGAGTAAAATTTAAACATTGAACACAACTAGGTAGAATAAAAGAGTGGGTAGAACTTGTATTGAATAAAGTATAGACTTCGTAATAATTTATAATTAATTTACCCGTAATAACTTCGTTCGGGTTTTCTCGACAAACGCCTCGCTTAAATTACCGAAGTTTGACTTTCTATAGGGTACATTCCACCCTTAAGTGCTTCTTCACATTCCCGATCCATGATTTGAATCATTATTCTCGATCCATATCGAATTCGGGTTGACCGCTATGCATTGTGGTAATTCAATTCGATGTTGGTTCTCTCCTAATTCTTTCAAAAAAGCAAAGTCCATTTCATCTATTTTGGCTTTATTGGATCTGGACGCCTTTTCTACACTATCAACGTGTTGTGCGCCTTTTACCCATGCATCGCCTATTCTCCTTCGTTCAGCTTGTTTCTTCTTTTCAAATTGATCTTTGATTTTTAAATTCTCGATTCCAACTTTAATATCTTACACCTCGCCAAAGCGTGATTTTGTTCAAGCATCACATATCGGGTAACCCAATTTTGAATTGTTGTATCCCTTTGTTCCACGACCGCTTGCCGTTCTTCAACCTCGTTCTTCTAGCTCACGAACACGATTTTGTAATTCTAAGTTTTGATCATAAACTTCTTCTAACCAATTCTCCTCGTCAGTTCCTCTTCCTCCTCACTTTCACCGCTACCTCTCAGAACTAGCTCTCTGGCAAGCAACAATTAGTTCTTCATTCACTACGTGGATATCTCTAATTTGTTCCTCGTCTGACAATCGCATTAACCTCGATTAGTGATTAAAGGTGTCACAATCGGTCACATTCACTCCATCAGGAATATTTTCAAATGCCATTTTCAAACACCGCCATAACACAAGGTTAATTAATATATCAAATATTATCCCTATACTCCGACCGACCAATTAAATAACAAATAAACTTAGTAGATCATACTAACAAGGAATTCCTGTCTCTCCCTCCTAGTTCTTATCTCAAGATCTTAGCTGTGGATCATATCCTAAGCTCGATACCAACCGCGACGCCCCCAAAATTAGGTATACGCCACCCATCTTGGGTCGCCACTTACATGGTACATAAATTCAAATACAACTTACTAACCTAACTGTCGTATGCAATATACGACATAAATCGTGAGTTTGAATACAAATATTGTCTACTAGATATTATACAAACTCAAAAGGAGTCCTCATTACAACTATTATCACACTATTTCACGTAATAGTGAGGACTACTAATGCTATCCTCTCGACCATTACTTCGCTCCCCGACTCGTCCCAAATATGTTCTCATTTCCTCAAGAGAATAAAGGTGAAAGAAAGGGTGAGCTCAACTAGCCCAAAGAAGAAATATTATGACTAAGATAATGCGTAATAAATTATCATTAGCCTTCAACAAAGTTAAACCGATAAAATACAATAGACAACCGCTTTAATCTGCAATGAATATGCAATCCATTAAAAGAGTCAAGTAGAGAATAAAATCTACTATCTTTTAGGTTTTAAAAGGTTTTCATCAATTTTTTTTATCATTTGAGACTCACCAATAAATAAACCATCACATCTAATCATCCCTCGTACACCACGGCCAAGGATTTTCATCAAATTATCAATGGTCATGACTATACCGAATCACCCCGGTCATAATCATACCAAAACTATCCATCAACCGCATTACAGCCACCGAGGACTTTTATCACATCATTTATAACAAGCCATGATTATACCGAATGATCCTCGGTCATAATTGTGACGACCCCAAAATAGGTCCATTCCATCCAACCCATTCTCGAGTCGCCAAATACATGGTACGTAAAACAACTACAACTTTATTATCACAACAATAAAATCAGAGTTTAAATACAAATATTATCTTCTGACAATATTTATACTCAAATAAATCCTCATCACATTTATTGATACATTATTTTACAATAATGGTGAGGACTACTAAACAACTCTCTCTAGAACCTTCATTCCATACCCCGACTAGTACTCGCTACATTCTCGCCTCCCGAGAAGAAAAATGGAACAACAAGGAAAAGGGTGAGCTCAACTAGCCCAAGAAAGAATGTTATGACTAAGATAATATACAACAAATTATCGTTAGTCTCCAACAGGAAAAATCTGATAGAATACAATAGTACAACAAGTTTCGGATCAATATTCAAGCGCGAAATAATAATTCATAGAAGAGTTACGTAGAGAATGAAATCTACTATAATCTATGAATTTAATAAAATCCATCATCAATATTTTATCCTCAGTAACATCAATCAATATTCATCTCAAATCAAATATTCATCTTTTGCACTACAGCCAAAGATATTCATCAATCCACCATGTTCATCTCAACACTGCTCATCTTTGCACTAAAGGCCAAAGATATTCATCAATCGGCCATGTTCATTTAAACACTGCTCATCTGCACACTACAGCCAAAGATATTCATCGATCGGTCATATGTTCATTTAAACACCGCTCATCTTTGCACTATGTGCCAAAGATATTCTTCGAAATCATTCATCTTTTGCACTATGTGCCAAAGATATTCTTCAGAATCATTCATCTTTGCACTACAAAGCCAAAGATATTCAATAATATCATCATTTAAGACCGAGGATGATGAAAAATATTTTTAAAGAACGAATCCAAAGGAAACAAAATGACAAGGATTAAGGATTAAGATTTCGTACTTTGTTTTATCCATGTCCAACAATACCTCAAAAATAATCATAGTGGTGTAAAATTCAAGAATGATCAAAACATGGATACAATCAAAGCTAGTATCCAAAATAGATATTTTGGACTAAAAGAAAAATTTTCATTTTTCTATGAATAAAGCCAGATTTCGTGAATAAAGGTCAGATATCGTGAATAAGGCCGAGATATCGTGAATAAGAACTTCGACACCAAAAGATAGAAATTCCACAAAAAAAACATCTTCACGCTTCATTTAATAAGTACTCGTGAATAAGAACTTTCGTGAATAAGAACTCATGAATAAGAACTCGTGAATAAGAACTCATGAATAAGAACCCCGACATGAAAAAGTTCCAAATTTGATAAAAAGTTCCAACCAATATTTCAAAGATAATGATATCAAGAAATAATATCATTTGAGAAGAAAATAACATCCCTTACCTCAAAGAATCAAGATTTCTTGGAAGGAAAGGCTCAAGAAGATGATCTTTGAATGAAACTTGTCTTTAACAAAGAACTCTCAAAGTATCTAAATACTCACAAAATACGCCAATAATATAGAGAGAAAGAGAGAAACTTTGTTTCGTGTGATTTTCAATTCTAACTTAGCCCTCTATTTATAGGAAAATGTTAGCTTACCAAGCAGGACTCGACCAAGCTACTGATGGCTTTACCTCGCTACTATTGCCACCCACCACATTTGAAATAAAATTCAGCACATTTTTCACCAACCACAAGTGGGGCCCACTCAATTCTAGAATTTTCCACCAAAATCAATTATAAACCTAATTTCCTAATCCGACACCTCTTAAAATTCACAACAAATCATTCGTGCATTTTAATTCGCTCAAAATTTGTGGACATATACTCAACTTATGTATGTATAACATACCCAAAATTACCAAGAATCCAACTATTCGGATTAAAAATTATAACCCCGCAATATATCTCAAAAACCCCGATTTAATTTTTAATACCTCCAATCCGATAAAATACCGATAAAACACCTCAACATTAATTCCTTCATTAATAACCACATAAATAAATCCATCATTTATATTCATATAAAATAAATATTTCCTTATCATATGAATCAATAATTAATTATTCACAAATAATATTACGTAATCACAATTATGATAACCAGCCGCTCCTGTGAAAGAGGGGCTTTCCAATAAGGATCTCTCCTCATCGCCGCCGCAATTAGGTGACCAAACCTCTCCTTGTATGTAACTTTCTAGACATTGCCAATAATGTTATCTAATAATATTATTCAAATAATATGAATTATTGATCCGATAATGGAAATATCAAGCGTTGACAATTATCAAACAATAATAATATAAAATATCAACGCAAACAATTATTGAATCAATAAAATAAAATATCGAATAAGAATTCATCGTGAAAATTATTGAGTAAAGGCCTTCACGTAAGGATCAATAATTCAACAATACATCTGCAATACCGTAAAGCATCGTCGCAACCACGCCAGACATCGTATTTTAACCACCGGGTATTCCAACGCTTTTAATTCGGAATAACTACGCCCAGTATTTTTAACCAACTTATATTTGTCGCTTTCTTCATCCAATCGCTTTCAAGTTATGGGTCTACATGGTCATACCGTCGCATTTAATATTCTTCACAAAGATTTAATATTCCACGACCACCAAACGAATATTCCCCGGCAAAAATGAATATTTTATAACCACTCGCTTATTTTGAAATATTTGCGTATTTAACCCTTAACTATCCACATTAATCAAATCAACCCTTACTATTTCAAGATAATAAATAAAGGAAATTCCTTTTTATTTAAAAAAATTTCTGGTCTTACAACCTCCTTCCTTATGAAATTTCGTCCTCGAATCGACGTGACGATACTGTGTTTTCAAAAGATGAGGATACCTTGCTTTCATTTCCGCTTCCAATTCCCGTGTCATTTCCTCTATAGCATGATTCCTCCACAAAACTTTAACTTGTGGTATGACCTTTCATAGCGTAGGACATGCTCCTTCCTATCCAAAATCTTGACAGTACCTCCTCATACGCTAAGTCTTCTACTATCTCGTCCGGGTTTCTAACTCAATGACGTAGTTCGGTCGTCCACATATTTACGTAACATCGATACGTGAAAAACGCATGAACACGCCATCCATACTTGGTGGTAAAACGAGTCTATAGGCCACGCCCTATTCGATCGAGAATTTCAAATGGATTAATAAATCGAAGGTTTGAGCTTTCCTCACCTCACCGATTCTCGCTTTTAAAATAACAACTTCTTGCACCTCCTTTTCAAATTCATCACTCCGTGTAGCTTGAATGCCTTTAACTTTATCGATTAAAAGTCGATTATACTCAGATATCATCACGCACTCAGATATCATCACATGGGTACCTAGAGTTTTCATCTCCATCTCTATTATTTGTATATTATACTTAAATGAGTCTTTGACAATATCGTACTCGTGATTTCTTGATACGATCTTCTACTCAACACGCCGCCTACCACGCTCGCTTTTCCAAGATGGCATGGTTGTAACACGTCTTTAAATGAGTCTCCTCTTGAGTTCTTTGAAGCTCTTCCCACATTCTCGCTTCCATTCGAATTTTGTATCTCTACGAGTCAGCCATAAGTTAATGGAATAGCGATTCGAGAATATCCTTCAACGAATCTCCGATAATAACCAACTAAGCTTCAAAGCTACGCCTTTCGATAATCGACTTAGGTTGCTCTCAATCGTGACTCATATCCCAATCTTGATAAGACGTCACAATGACACCTATCGCTTTACTATCGCATCTAATATGACGCCCCTACAGAGAGTCTCGCTTAGTGAATTCCACAAAGGAAGTCACAAGATAAAGGCTCAGTACCAAATTCTATAGTTGAATTTTTAACTCTCAAGTTCAATAGAGCCATTCGATATGAGATTTTAGAAATGAGTTTTGTACCGGGTTCAAAGTCGATACAAAATTTAATATCGCTTTGGGAGTAAGCCAAGAAATTCTTCGTAAAATACGCCGGAAAAATCAATAACAACAAGAATATTATTCAAATCGACGTGTCTTTATTCAAATCCATAACATGGACTAAGAAAACTTGGCATCCGTAATAAACGAATGACTTCATGGCTTGATATAAAAATGTTTGACTACAATGGTTTGATCTGCTTGAGTTCAATAAAGAAAGTTGCTTCCTAATATGAAAACTAACAACCTTACAAAAGCAATCAATTTGGCACGATGAGTAGTTAACCTTAAAATCACATCAAAACAATATCTCTATAGAAATAAGGTTAACAGTAATGTGATAGTGCCAACTTGAATCAAACAAGATTTTTAAACAACGGATGTAATGAAAGTTTCTCCTAACGAGTCTCCATAAATAGGTCAAAGTCTAATTTCTCCGTAGTCAAGTTCAAACGCTGAGCGCAAAGCAAGAGAGATAAAAGAATGGGTAGAACCCAGATTCCGTAAGGTATATACTTCGCAAGAATTTATAATTAACTAACCCGTGCTAACTTCGCTCGTTCCTTGTATTTTTGACCGGCCACGACAAACGCCTTCTTCAAGAACCGCTGACTTTGACTTTTCTCGGGACATCCTTTTGAGTCACCGCCTCACGCAGACTAGGTTTCGATATCGCATAACTCTCGAGCGATATGTCCTTCTTTTCCACAATTATAGCATACCTTAAACTGCTGGGCGGTTTGGGATATGTCCTCTTTCCCCAAGATTTGTAACATACGACCGATGGTCTTTCTCCTCCTTGGAACCGATTGCCACATCGGGCGCCGACGCCTTCACACGGTCGTTGTTGAATCTCCTCTTTTTAAATCTCCTCCCAACTCGCTTCTTCTATTTTCATGGCCACGACGATTACCACCAGAGTGGTTACCACCTTTCCCGTATTCTTCTTTCTCCACCGGTTATCGTTATTCCGATGACTACTATCTTTGGTATGATCCTCGTTATGGTCCCCTCATTGAACGTATCGTATCTCGCCTAACAACCGAGCCTCCGCTGACAACATCCGAATAGAGAGAAAATTTATGAGAATGAGATATCGACGATGCCGGGTTTCAAACCTCTCGTAAACATCCGCGCCATACGCTCCTCATTCTCCACCAAATGAGGTGCAAACCGATAACTCCGCAAACTTCGCCAGATCGGGACACCGCCATGTTATTCTCGCCCAATCTAATAAACTCCACTTCCTTCATATAACGAATACTTTCGTGGAAGTACTTGTCATTGAACTGCTTTCAAACGCGCTCCCACGACATGCCGAAAAGGTACCGAATGGTACGCTTCACGATTCCCACCAAAGAATCACCGCCACTTTTAACATAAAAGTAGTGAATGGAACTTTCGTTCTTCGCATCCCAAGACATCGAATATCTTGGTAATTTGCTTGACCCATGTTTCCGCCATGATCGGATCTCGACTTTCCTGCACTCGTGGTCCCAACTCTTTGAACTGCTTGGCCGTGACCACCCGTGAATCGCTATCATCTCCTCCTCAGTATTTTGAACACGAGTCTCCTCGTCGTCGATTTTGCATGAACCGCAAAAAGCTTCTAAACATCCCTCGCTCATCATCTCGCCAAAGGGTGTTGTTCACAGAGGAACATTGCCACTGTTGTATCGCGTTCTCCTCGTTGTTAAGTATGTGCATCTCCACTGGTCTCATTTACACCACTATTAATATTCTCAAATGACATTCTCAATTATCATCATAAAACAAGGGTTAATTAAATAAATTAACAAATCACATAATACCCCTATATTATGACCAACCAACAATAAGCTTAGGTAGACACACTAAATGAAGGATTTACTCGCCTCCCTCCTAGTTCTATTCCCCGATCTCCGCCAGAGATCATATCCCTAAGCTCGATATTAACCGTGACGACCCCCCAAAATAGGTCCATTCCATCCAACCCATTCTCGAAGTCGCCAAATACATGGTATGTAAACAACTACAACTTTATTATCACAACAATAAAATCATGAGTTTAAATACAAATATTATCTTCTGATAATATTTATACTCAAATAAATCCTCATCACATTTATTGATACATTATTTTACAATAATGGTGAGGACTACTAAACAACTCTCTCTGTAACCTTCATTCCATACCCCGACTAAGACTTCGCTACATTCTCGCCTCCCGAGAAGAAAAATGGAACAACAAGGAAAAGGGTGAGCTCAACTAGCCCAAGAAAAGAATGTTATGACTAAGATAATATACAACAAATTATCGTTAGTCTCCAACAGGAAAAATCTGATGTAATACAATGATAACAAGTTTCGATCAATATTCATAGCTGAAATAATAATTCATGTAAGAGTTACGTAGAGAATGAAATCTACTATAATCTATGAATTTAATAAACCCATCATCAATATTTTATCCTCAGTAACATCAATCAATATTCATCTCAAATCAAATATTCATCTTTTTGCACTACAGCCAAAGATATTCATCAATCGGCCATGTTCATCTCAACACTGCTCATCTTTGCACTAAAGGCCAAAGATATTCATCAATCCATCATGTTCATTTAAACACTGCTCATCTTCTTTGCACTACAGCCAAAGATATTCATCACCATTCATGTTCATTTAAACACCGCTCATCTTTGACTATAAAGCCAAAGATATTCTTCAGAATCATTCATCTTGCACTACAGCCAAAGATATTCTTCAGAAATCATTCATCTTTGCACTACAGCCAAAGATATTCAATAATATCATCATTTAAGACCGAGGATGATGAAAATATTTTAAAAGAACGAATCCAAAGAAACAAAATGACAAGGATTAAGGATTAAGGATTCAGACTTTGTTTTATCCATGTCCAACAATACCTCAAAAATAATCATAGTGGTGTAAAATTCAAGAATGATCAAAACACGGATACAATCAAAGCTAGTATCCAAAATAGATATTTTGGACGAAAAGAAAAATTTTCATTTTTCTGAATGAATAGGCCGTATTCGTGAATAAGGGTCAGATACGTGAATAAAGGCCGTATACGTGAATAGTAACTTCGACACCAAAAGATAGAAATTCCACAAAAAAACATCTTCACGCTTCACTTAATAAGATTTCGTGAATAAGAACTCGTGAATAAGAACTCATGAATAAGAACTCGTGAATAAGAACTCATGAATAAGAACTCCCATATGAAAAAGTTCCAAATTTGATAAAAGTTCCAACTAATATTTCAAAGATAATGATATCAAGAAATAATATCATTTGAGAAGAAAATAACATCCCTTACCTCAAAGAATCAAGATTTCTAAAGGAAGGCTCAAGTGATGCCGAATGAAACTTGTCTCAAATAAAGAACTCTCAAAGTATCTAAATACTCACAAAATACGCTCAATAATATAGAGAGAAAGAGAGAAAACTTTGTTTCGGTGTGATTTTCAATTCTAACTTAGCCTCTATTTATAGGAAAATGTTAGCCCACCAAGCAGACTTGACTCAACACCGATGGCTTTACACTCTACTATTGCCACCCACCACATTTGAAATAAAATTCAGCACATTTTTTCACCAACCACAAGTGGGGCCCACTCAATTCTAGAATTTTCCACCAAAATCAATTATAAACCTAATTTCCTAATCCGACACCTCTTAAAATTCACAACAAATCATTCGTGCATTTTAATTCGCTCAAAATTTGTGGACATATACTCAACTTATGTATGTATAACATACCCAAAAATTACCGCAATCCAACAGCAATTGATTAAAAATTATAACCCCGCAATATATCTCAAAACCCCGATTTGATTTTTAATACCTCCAATCCGATAAAATACCGATAAAACACCTCAACATTAATTCCTTCATTAATAACCACATAAATAAATCCATCATTTATATTCATATAAAATAAATATTTCCTTATCATATGAATCAATAATTAATTATTCACAAATAATATTACGTAATCACAATTATGACAACCAGCCGCTCCTCAGAAGCAGGGCTTTCCAATAAGGATCTCTCCTCATCGCTAGCAATTAGGTGACCAAACCTCTCCTTAGATGTAACTTTCTAGACATTGCCAATAATGTTATCTAATAATATTATTCAAATAATATGAATTATTGATCCGATAATGGGAAATATCTGTGCAAAGTTGACAATTATCAAACAATAATAATATAAAATATCAACGCAACAATTATCAATCAATAAAATAAAATATTGAATAAGAATTATCGTGGAAAATTATTATCGAGTAGTGTAAAGCCTTCTTACGTAAGGATCAATAATTCAACAATACTGCAATACCGTGTGCTACTCGCAAGCAACCACGCCATTCATCGTATTTTAACCACCGGTATTCCAACAGCTTTAATCTAGAATAACTACGCCTGCTATTTTTAACCAACTTATATTTGTCGCTTTTCTTCATCCAATCGCTTTCCGTTATGGGCTATTACACACATGTCATACTGCAAAGCATTTAATATTCTCGACAAGCATTTAATATTCCACGACACCAAACGAATATTCCCCGACAAAAATGAATATTTTATAACCACTTGCTTATTTTGAAATATTTATGATTTAACCCTTAACTATCCACATTAATCAAATCAACCCTTACTATTTCAAGATAATAAATAAAGGAAATTCCTTTTATTTAAAAAAATTTCGGGGTCTTACAATAATCATACTAAGTTCATCTATGCACGTAAGCCAAAGATAACATAATATATCACGAGGATGATGACAATGACATAATAATTCAATAAAACAAGTTCAAGAATTATTTTATCCAGAATTAAGAACGCCCAAATTGTCAACAAGATAATCGCTTTTGTAGAGTAAAATTCAAGAATGATCGTAAGAATATTTCCATGAAAAGATATCTGATGAAACGCAAATATCAAGGATATTCTACTAATTTTATGGAGTATAGAAGTCAAAGTTTTAACTAACCGGGTATAATAAGGAATGGAATAACAAAAGAAATCACCACGCATGCGGTAGATTGCTGATGTATTAAAGTTATTCCAATGTAATAATAATAACGGAACCAGTCGTGAAATTCACAATTCGCGGTGATGATCCAATGTAATAATAAATGCTTTAATAATAAACAATGGAACCAAAGTTCTGTAAAACACACGATGTGATATATTCCAATGTAATAATAAATGCGGAATAATAAACAATGGAACTGTGTCCTGTAAAACACACGTATGTGATATTCCAAAAGAATAATAAAGAATGGAATAATGTAAGAAGATCACCAAGTATAGGGGATTCACAGATACAAAGTTATTCCAATGTAATAAATAAGGATGGAATAACATAAGGATTTCACCAAGTATAGGGTACGCAGCATATATAGAGTTATGTATAGGGTATACCACTTTTACAAAGTTATTCCAATGTAATAATAATGAATGGAATAACAGAGTTCTCTTCATGAATACAAACGAATAATATCCCTTACGTACAACAAATAATACCACTTCACCGTAAAAGACACCGGATATCAAAGTAGTGAAGTACCGTATACTCTTCTTCTTTCTCTCTATAGATTTTCTTTTCTATAGCTTCTCTCTATAATTTCTCTCTAGAGTTTCAAGTGAATTCAGTAAGAAAATAATGAAGGAATGAGCTTCTATTTATAGGAAAATAGAATGCATAGTAATTAATCCATGAAACGGTCCGTATTTGATTTAGTTTAATCAAGGTCCATATTTAAAGCAAAATCTTTAAATAAAATATAATATATTCTATTTATATAAAAACATTTTACTATGCAAACACTATGCAACACTACGCAAAACACTACGCAAAACTACGATAATAAAATATAATATATTATATTCTATTTATGTAATAACTTTAATAAAGTATTCTGCTTTATATAAAAAGATGTTTCGCTTTTATTACGTTAATAATACGAATAAAACAAAACGTCCATTATCGCTATAATAATTCATATTATTAATCGACAATAATGGAATCAAACCGAGTGACGCCTCACATAAGATCAATAATCAATACCGCAAAGCTACTACGCAACCACACGACATCGCATTTTTTACTACCGAGTAGTTCAACAAGATCAACCAGAAACTTCCGTCGTTATTTCAATAAAATATTTTGTCGCTTTCAATCCGACAATAATTTCGCTGTGGGTCCACCAATGATTGAGCCGTTGTACGAATATTCCCTCGCTAAATCGAATATTCCCCACCAATCGAATATAATATAACCACTTGCATACTTTGCAAAATTTATAAATACTACCCACAACTATAATATTTATCTCAAATTCACACCATAATATTAAAAATTATTTCACAAAAATTTAAATCTTTATTGATAAAATCTGGTCTCACACTTTTTACGGCACAACAAATAATATTCCCTACCTTAGAAGAACTGAATATTGGCAAAGTGAAGTAGCGAGTATACTTTTTCTTTCTTCTCTGAGTTTCAAAGTGAATTCGTAAGAAATAATGAAGGAATGAGCTTTCTATTTATAGAAAAACCGAGGGTGGCTCTTGGTCTTAACGGAAGGGTCAAAATGACTCTTGGTAATATCAAGAGACAACTACTATTTGCTGAAGGGTAATTAACCCTCGGAACAATCAAGAGGCGCTTAACTCTTGGTAATATCAAGGACAACTACTATTCATGAAGGGGTAATTACTATCGATTTAAGGTAATTACTATTGACGAAGGTAATTACTATCAAGAAGGTAATTACTATCAAGAAGGTAATTCTCGTGGACGACCCCAAAATAGGTCCATTCCATCCAACCCATTCTCGAGTCGCCAAATACATGGTATGTAAACAACTACAACTTTATTATCACAACAATAAAATCGTGAGTTTAAATACAAATATTATCTTCTGTACAATATTTATACTCAAATAAATCATCATCACATTTATTGATACATTATTTTACAATAATGGTGAGGACTACTAAACAACTCTCTCTGTAACCTTCATTCCATACCCCGACTAAGTACTCGCTACATTCTCGCCTCCCCCGAAGAAAAATGGAACAACAAGGAAAAAGGGTGAGCTCAACTAGCCCAAGAAAAGAATGTTATGACTAAGATAATATACAACAAATTATCGTTAGTCTCCAACAGGAAAAATCGATAGAATACAATAGACAACAAGTTTCGGATCAATATTCGCAATGGAAATAATAATTCATGTAAGAGTTACGTAGAGAATGAAATCTATTATAATCTATGAATTTAACAAATTCATCATCAATATTTTATCCCCGTAACATCAATCAATATTCATCTCAAATCAAATATTCATCTTTGCACTACAGCCAAAGATATTCATCAATCTATTATATTCATCTCAACACTGCTCATCTTTGCACTAAAGGCCAAAGATATTCATCAATCCATTCATGTTCATTTAAACACTGCTCATCTTTTGCACTACGTGCCAAAGATATTCATCACTTGTCATGTTCATTTAAACACCGCTCATCTTTGCACTACAAAGCCAAAGATATTCTTCGAAATCATTCATCTTTGCAGACTACTAAAGCCAAAGATATTCTTCGTAAATCATTCATCTTTGCACTACAGCCCAAAGATATTCTTCAGAAATCATTCATCTTTGCACTACAAAGCAAAGATATTCTTCAGAAATCATTCATCTTTGCACTACAGCCAAAGATATTCAATAATATCATCATTTAAGACCGAGGATGATGAAAAATATTTTAAAGAACGAATCCAAAGGAAACAAAATGACAAGGATTAAGGATTAAGGATTCGTACTTTATTTTATCCATGTCCAACAATACCTCAAAAATAATCATAGTGGTGTAAAATTCAAGAATGATCAAAACACGGATACAATCAAAGCTAGTATCCAAAATAGATATTTTGACTTAAAAAGAAAAATTTTCATTTTTCATTGAATAAAGCCAGATTCGTGAATAGTTCCAGATATCGTGAATAAAGTCCGATACGTGAATAGTAACTCTCACACCAAAAGATAGAAATTCCACAAAAAACATCTTCACGCTTCAGCTTAATAGTACTCGTGAATAAGAATCGTGAATAAGAACTCATGAATAAGAACTCGTGAATAAGAACTCATGAATAAGAACCCCGACATGAAAAAGTTCCAAATTTGATAAAAAGTTCCAACCAATATTTCAAAGATAATGATATTGAAGAAATAATATCATTTGAGAAGAAAATAACATCCCTTACCTCAAAGAATCAAGATTTCTAAGGAAGAAAGGCTCAAGTGATGCTTTGAATGAAACTTGTAGATCGAATAAAGAACTCTCAAAGTATCTAAATACTCACAAAATACGCCTCAATAATATAGAGAGAAAGAGAAAAACTTTGTTTCCGTGTGTGTGATTTTCAATTCTAACTTAGCCTCTATTTATAGAAAATGTTAGCCTACGCCAAGGCAGACTTGACCGCCACTGATGGCTTTACTCGCTACTATTGCCACCCACCACATTTGAAATAAAATTCAGCACATTTTTCACCAACCACAAGTGGGGCCCACTCAATTCTAGAATTTTCCACCAAAATCAATTATAAACCTAATTTCCTAATCCGACACCTCTTAAAATTCACAACAAATCATTCGTGCATTTTTAATCGGCTCAAAATTTGTGGACATATACTCAACTTATGTATGTATAACATACCCAAAAATTACAACAATCCAACTATTTGGATTAAAAATTATAACCCCGCAATATATCTCAAAACCCCGATTTGATTTTTAATACCTCCAATCCGATAAAATACCGATAAAACACCTCAACATTAATTCCTTCATTAATAACCACATAAATAAATCCATCATTTATATTCATATAAAATAAATATTTCCTTATCATATGAATCAATAATTAATTATTCACAAATAATATTACGTAATCACAATTATGATAACCGTGCCGCTCCTCAGAAAGAGGGGCTTTCCAATAAGGATCTCTCCTTATCGGGCGCCAAGCAATTAGGTGACCAAACCTCTCCTTGTATGTAACTTTCTAGACATTGCCAATAATGTTATCTAATAATATTATTCAAATAATATGAATTATTGATCCGATAATGGGAAATACTCAGTGTAATGACAATTATCAAAACAATAATAATATAAAATATCAACGCAACAATTATCAATCAATAAAATAAAATATTGAATAAGAATTCATCGTGAAAATTATTGAGTAAAGGCCTTCACGTAAGGATCAATAATTCAACAATACTGCAATACCGCAAGCTATCGTAACCACGCCAGACATCGTATTTTAACCAACCCGGTATTCCAACAGCTTTTAACGAATAACTACGCCGTTATTTTTAACCAACTTATATTTGTCGCTTTCTTCATCCAATCGCTTCACATGGGCTCACACACGGTCAAGCTACTGGCCGCATTTAATATTCCCTGACAAAGCATTTAATATTCCACGACCAAACTAATATTCTCGACAAAGATTTAATATTCCACCACCAAACGAATATTCCCGACAAAAATGAATATTTTATAACCACTTGCTTATTTTGAAATATTTATGATTTAACCCTTAACTATCCACATTAATCAAATCAACCCTTACTATTTCAAAATAATAAATAAAGGAAATTCCTTTTATTTAAAAAATTTCGGGTCTTACAACCTCCCTCCTTATGAAATTTCGTCCTCGAAATCGACGACGACGACTCGGTGTTTTCAAAAGGTAAAGAAACCTCGCTTTCATTTTCGCTTTCCAACTCCCAGTCATTTCCTCAATAAAGATGATTTCTCCACAAAACTTTAACTTATGGTATAACCTCTAAGTGACATAGGTCATGTTCTTTCCTCTACAAAATCTTGACAGTACCTCCTCGCACGTTAAGTCTTCTGGCTATCTCGTCCTGGCTTCTAACTCAATGACGTGTTTCGGTCGTCCACATATTTACGTAACATCGATACGTGAAAACGCGTTATGAACACGCCATACTTGGCGGTGAAACGAATCTATAGGCCACGCCCTATTCAATCGAGAATTTCAAATGGATTAATAAATCAAGGTTCGAGCTTTCCTCACCTCACCGATTCTCGCTTTTAAAATAACAACTTCGCACCTCCTTCTTCAAATTCATCACCCGTGTGTAGCTTGAATGTTTTTAACTTTATCGATTAAAGTCGATTATACTCAGATATCATCACGCATCAGATATCATCACACGGGTACCTAGAGTTTTCATCTCCATCTCTATTATTTGTATATTATACTTAAATGAGTCTTTGACAATATCGCACTCAGATTTGTATATACGATCTTCTACTCAACACGCCGCCTACCACGCTCGCTTTTCCAAGATGGCATGGTTAGAACACGTAATGAAATGAGTCTCCTCTCGAGTTCTTTCAAGCTCTTCCCACATTCCTCGCTCCATTCGAATTTTGTATCTCTACGAGTCAATATAGTTAATGGAATAGCGATTCGAGAATAACCTTCAACGAATCTCCGATAATAACCAACTAAGCTTGTAAAGCTACGCCTTTCGATAACCGACTTAGGTTGCTCTCAATCGCGACTCATATCCCAATCTTGGATAAGACGTCACAATGACACCTATCGCTTTACTATCGCATTTAATATGACGCCCCCCACAGAGAGTCTGCTTAGTGAATTCCACAAAGGAAGTCACAAGATAAAGGCTCAGTACCAAATTTATAGTTGAATTTTTAACTCTCAAGTTCAATAGAGCCATTCGATATGAGATTTTAGAAATGAGTTTTGTAGACGGGTTCAAAGTCGATACAAAATTTAATATCGCCTTTGGGAGTAAGCCAAGAAATTCTTCGTAAAATACGCCAGAAAATCAATAACAACAAGAATATTATTCAAATCGACGTGTCTTTATTCAAATCCATAACATGGACTAAGAAAACTTGGCATCCGTAATAAACGAATGACTTCATGGCTTGATATAAAAATGTTTGACTACAATGGTTCGATCGCTTGAGTTCGAATAGCAAAGTTGCTTCTTGAATATGAAAACTAACAACCTTACAAAAGCAATCAATTTGGCATGATGAGTAGTTAACCAATCAATCCCCAAAAGCAAGTATCTTTAAAGAGATAAGGTCAATGTGTAAGGTAATGGTGCCAACTTGAATCAAACAAGATTTTTAAACAACGGATGTAATGAAAGTTTCTCCTAACTGAGTCTCCATAAATAGGTCAAAGTCTAATTTCTCCGTAGTCAAGTTCAAACGCTGAGCGCAAAGCAAGAGAGATAAAAGAATGGGTAGAACCCCAGATTCAGTAAGGTATAAACATCGCAAGAATTTATAATTAACTAACCTGCAAGCTAACTTCGTCGTTCCTCGTATTTTGACCCCCACGACAAACGCCTTCCGTGAATCGCTGACTTTGACTTTTCTCGACATCCTTTTGAGTCACCGCCTCGCCACTAGGTTTCGATATCGCATAACTCTCGAGCGATATGTCCTTCTTTTTCCACAATTATAGCATACCTTAAACCTGCTAGGCGCTTTGGGCTGATATGTCCCTCTTTCCGTGATTTAAACATACGACCGATGGTCTTTCTCCTCCTTGGAACCGATTGCCATCAAGCGCCGACGCCTTCACACGGTCGTTGTTGAATCTCCTCTTTTTAAAATCTCCTCCCAACTCGCTTCTTCTATTTTCATGGCCACGATTACCACCGTAGTGGTTACCGCTTTGTCCGTATTCTTCTTTCTCCACCGGTTATCGTTATTCGATGACTACTATCTTTGGTATGATCCTCGTTATGGTCCCTCGGTTGAACGTGCTTTCGTTATCTCGCTTCTAACAACCGAGCCCTGCTTACAACATCCTGAATAGAGAGAAAATTTATGAGAATGAGATATCGACGATGCCGTTTTTCAAACCTCTCGTAAACATCCGCGTCATACGCTCCTCATTCTCCACCAAATGAGGTGCAAACTCGATAACTCCGCAAACTTCGCCAGATCGATACCGCCATGTTATTCTCGCCCAATCTAATAAACTCCACTTCCTTCATACGACGAATACTTTCAGGAAGTACTTGTCATTGAATCTGCTTCAAACGCTCCCATGACATACGCCGAAAGTGCAAATGAATGGGTACGCCTACGATTCCCACCAAGAATCGCTTTCGCCACTTTAACATAAAAGTAGCGAATGGAACTTTCGTTCTTCTTCGCATCCCAAGACATCGAATATCTTGGTAATTTGCTTTGACCCATGTTTCCGCCGGCTGATCGGATCTGCTTTCCCAGCACTCGTGGTCCCAACTTTTCGAATCGCTTTCCATCAGACCACCCGTGAATTGCTATCATTTCCTCCTCAGATTTTGAACACGAAGTCTCCTCGTCTCGATTTTTGCATGAACTGCAAAAAGCTTCTAAACATCCCTCGCTCATCATCTCGCCAAAGGTGTTATTCATAGGGAGGTACATTGCCACTCATTGCACGCTCTCCTCGTTGTTAAGTATGCAGCATCTCCACGGGCCTCATTTACACCACTATTAATATTCTCAAATGACATTCTCAATTCATCATCATAAAACAAGGGTTAAGTAAGGAAATCAATCACATAATATCCCTATATATCGACCAACTAACAAATAAGCTTAGTAGACACACTAAGCGAAGGATTTACTCTGCCTCTCCTCCTAGTTCTATTCCCCGATCTCCGCCAGAGATCATATCCCTAAGCTCGATACCAACCATGACCCTCACGGTGCTTCAACCACAAAGACCACAATGGTACTCTATCAGCCACCACCAAGAAATCCGGCCCCTACGAGAGAGTCATTCTGCATCCCCATCAAGAAGTCACCAAATGAGAGGCTCGGGGCTTTACTTATATAGCTCGATATTAACCGCGACGACCCCAAAATAGGTCCATTCCATCCAACCCATTCTCGAAGTCGCCAAATACATGGTACGTAAACAACTACAACTTTATTATCACAACAATAAACTCGTGAGTTTAAATACAAATATTATCTTCTAGATAATATTTATACTCAAATAAATCATCATCACATTTATTGATATATTATTTTACAATAATGGTGAGGACTACTAAACAACTCTCTCTAGAACCTTCATTCCATACCCCGACTAAGACTCGCTACATTCTCGCCTCCCGAGAAGAAAAATGGAACAACAAGGAAAAGGGTGAGCTCAACTAGCCCAAGAAAGAATGTTATGACTAAGATAATATACAACAAATTATCGTTAGTCTCCAACAGGAAAAAATCTGATAGATCATACAATAGACAACAAGTTTCGTGATCAATATTCGCAATGAAATAATAATTCATGTAAGAGTTACGTAGAGAATGAAATCTATTATAATCTATGAATTTAATAAATTCATCAATATTTTATCCTCAGTAACATCAATCAATATTCATCTCAAATCAAATATTCATCTTTGCACTACAGCCAAAGATATTCATCAATCGGCCATATTCATCTCAACACTGCTCATCTTTGCACTAAAGGCCAAAGATATTCATCAATCTACATGTTCATTTAAACACTGCTCATCTTTTGACTACAGCCAAAGATATTCATCACCATTATGTTTCATTTAAACACCGCTCATCTTTGCAGACTACAAAAGCAAAAGATATTCTTCGTAAATCATTCATCTTTGACTACAAAGCCAAAGATATTCTTCAGAAATCATTCATCTTTGCACTACAGCCAAAGATATTCTTCAGAATCATTCATCTTTGCACTACAGTGCCAAAGATATTCTTCGAAATCATTCATCTTTGCACTACAAAAGCCAAAGATATTCAATAATATCATCATTTAAGACCGAGGATGATGAAAATATTTTTAAAGAACGAATCCAGTGAAACAAAATGACAAGGATTAAGGATTAAGGATTCGTACTTTATTTTATCCATGTCCAACAATACCTCAAAAATAATCATAGTGGTGTAAAATTCAAGAATGATCAAAACATGGATACAATCAAAGCTAGTATCCAAAATAGATATTTTGGACGAAAAGAAAAATTTTCATTTTTCTATGAATAGTGCCGATTCGTGAATAAGGTCAGATACGTGAATAAAGGCCGATACGTGAATAAGTAACTCACACCAAAAGATGTAAATTCCACAAAAAAACATCTTCACGCTTCATTTAATAGTACTCGTGAATAAGAATCGTGAATAAGAACTCATGAATAAGAACTCGTGAATAAGAACTCATGAATAGTAACCCCGATATGAAAAAGTTCCAAATTTGATAAAAAGTTCCAACCAATATTTCAAAGATAATGATATCAAGAAATAATATCATTTGAGAAGAAAATAACATCCCTTACCTCAAAGAATCAAGATTTCTTGAAGGAAAGGCTCAAGTGATGCTTTGAATGAAACTTGACTCAATAAAGAACTCTCAAAGTATCTAAATACTCACAAAATACGCCAATAATATAGAGAGAAAGAGAGAAAACTTTGTTTCGTGTGATTTTCAATTCTAACTTAGCCTCTATTTATTTATAGAAAATGTTAGCCTTACCAGCAGACTTCGACCAAGCACCGATGGCTTTACTTGCTACTATTGCCACCCACCACATTTGAAATAAAATTCAGCATATTTTTTCACCAACCACAAGTGGGGCCCACTCAATTCTAGAATTTTCCACCAAAATCAATTATAAACCTAATTTCCTAATCCGACACCTCTTAAAATTCACAACAAATCATTCGTGCATTTTTAACGGTTCAAAATTTGTGGACATATACTCAACTTATGTATGTATAACATACCCAAAAATTACCGCAATCCAACTATTTGATTAAAAATTATAACCCCGCAATATATCTCAAAACCCCGATTTGATTTTTTAATACCTCCAATCCGATAAAATACCGATAAAACACCTCAACATTAATTCCTTCATTAATAACCACATAAATAAATCCATCATTTATATTCATATAAAATAAATATTTCCTTATCATATGAATCAATAATTAATTATTCACAAATAATATTACGTAATCACAATTATGACAACCAGGTGCCGCTCCTGAAAAGAGGGCTTTCCAATAAGGATCTCTCCTTATGCTAGCCTTGATTAGGTGACCAAACCTCTCCTGTACGTAACTTTCTAGACATTGCCAATAATGTTATCTAATAATATTATTCAAATAATATGAATTATTGATCCGATAATGGAAAATACTCGTGCAAAGACAATTATTGAAACAATAATAATATAAAATATCAACGCAACAATTATCAAATCAATAAAATAAAATATTGAATAAAGAATTACTGTGAAAATTATCGAGTAGTGCCTTCTTACGTAAGGATCAATAATTCAACAATCTTCAATGCAATACCGCAATGCCATCGCGGCAACCACGCCAGACATCAGTATTTTAACCACCGGGTATTCCAATGTTTTAATTCAGAATAACTACGCCGTTATTTTTAACCAACTTATATTTGTCGCTTTCTTCATCCAATCGCTTTCTCGTTATGGGCCCACACACGGGTCAGCTACTGTCGCATTTAATATTCTCACAAAGATTTAATATTCCACCACCAAACGAATATTCTCGACAAGATTTAATATTCCACGACCAAACGAATATTCCCCGAATGAAATGAATATTTTATAACCACTTGCTTATTTTGAAATATTTATGTATTTAACCCTTAACTATCCACATTAATCAAATCAACCCTTACTATTTCAAAATAATAAATAAAGGAAATTCCTTTTATTTAAAAAAATTTGGTCTTACAATTACTATCGATTTAAGGTAAATACTATCGACGAAGGTAATTACTATTCACAAAGGTAATTACTATCGACAAAGGTAAATACTATTGAAGAAGGTAAATACTATCGATTGACGAAGGTAAATACTATCGACGAAGAGACTCTTAGATGATGACATATACGGGCCCCCATAAAATAATCAAACTTACCACAAACGCCTCATAATGCACTCTTTATATACATCAAGGATTGAATAAATATTACCACAAATCATTTTATTTTTAATCAACACCTATTTAATCTTTCAATAATTATTAATCATTTATAACTTGTCAGTCTCAATTAATAATATAACATATTATACGATGATAATCTTGTGACAATAATTGAATCAATAATATAAGAGATATGATGCAGTGAATTATCAGTAGCAATAATATAGTATAGCTAAGTGACTTCTCACGTAAGCATCAATAATCAATACTTGTGCTACTACGCAACCACGCCAGACATCGTACTTTTACCAATTTAGTAGTTCAACAGCTTTTAATCTGTATACACCTCCGCCGTTATTTTTATAGAAAGATAATTTTGTCGCTTTTCTAACTACGATAATACTTCCGCTAATGGGGTCCACTTAATGATTGAGTAAAATCGCATTTAATATTCCCCGACAAAAAGAATATTCTCCCACCAAACGTAATATTTTATAACAACTTGCTTACTTTGTAAAATTTATAAATATTACCCACAACTATAACATTATATCAAATTTATTTCATAATATTCAAAAATAATATTTATTGAAAATTCATCTTTATTTATAAAAGTCTGGGTCTTACATTAATTTATCCATCACATATTAATATTTATTAGTCCATATAAAATAAATAACTAGTTTGACCTAATAAAAGACAAAGTACAATTAAATTATTTAAAATATAAATTTAAATGTTATTTATTTATTTTATTTTATTTCTTTATTATTATTATTTTTCCGGGTATTACACGTCTAATTTGTATTTTAGTCTTTCTAGAGGACATTTTTTAGTGACATTCTAGTTATTCTGTTTTTTGGTTTTTTTTTTAAGTATTTCAAAATATATATAGATTTATTCCAATCGAATTTGTATAAAAATAGTGTTTTAGGTGTAATTTAGATACATACAAGAAACAAGTGGTGTATGCATTTGTACATATACCTTTCTTTATGATGTATCCAAATTATACCTAAAACACGGTTTTTTTATAAAAATTTTAGTTGAAATAAATACTATACATTTTTTAGAAGATACTACAAAAAAAAACCCCCCCAAAAAAAAGGTCACTAGAATGTCACTAAAAAAATATCCTCCTAGACTTATTGTTTGTATTTACACCGCCAATTTTTGGGTTCCCTCTTTACTGGTGATCCGAATTTCCACCTGTGTTTAATATTTGAAAATCTTTAGAAGTCTTTAGAGATGAGGTCAGACTTTGAATATGGGTTGATAGTTATAATTCTTCTTCTAAAGTTTGTCAAACTCTACCATTTGATAAAAATCTGAAAAATCTATGACTTTTTGAATACCAAACTACTTTTATAGATTTTATAAAAATCTTAATTAAATTTCACCTAACTTTTAAAGACATTAAAAAAATTATAATTGAATACCAGCAAACTTTTATAAACTCCTTAAATGTCTTGATTAAATACAACCAAAATTTTAAAAATCTTTAAAAGTCTTTAAATATTTTAATTGAATACACCCCTCTAAAAACCTATATAAAGTTGTTATTGAGAAAATATAAAAATACTAAAAATATATATATTTATTTTGCCAATATAATTTTTATTCTAGAATTATCAATGGCCACAAGTACCCCACTTCATCATCAGACGTACAAATATCAGATTTTTTCGGGAGTTGAAGAAATTTGGGAGGGAGGAAGCGAATTAATATTCGATCTTACAATCCAAATTGAATATGACTCATAGGAACGAAGTTAATTTAGATTGTATTTATACTTAAGTGAATTATTATTAAATCTAATTAAATTTATATTAGTCCAAACTCCATACGAATCAAATTAACTATTAAAAGTCAACTCAAAATAAAATCATCTTACGATTTGTTATATATATGTACATGAATATTTTAAAAAAGATATTATATATAAATATATTGACACTAGTCATACCCAAAAAGAAAGAGGCAACTAATTTGGAAGTAGGTAGACGGTAGTAGTAATATTTATTTGGGGCGCAATATTCTTCCTTTCTTCATCATATTATACTTGTTTTTTCCTTTTCATATATTGAATTTTCCCCCCTAACCTCGCACTAATTTCACACTAGTAATTGCTGAACCATTATTATTATAATCATTATTTATTATTATTAATAATAATTAAGTACTCAATAATAATAAGTAATTAATTAAAGATTAGTCTTTATATAATTCAGGGTTTGACAATCCATATAAAGACTCTTTTTGTTCCTTGATTTCTAAGAAACGTTCATTGGGAAAGGGGTCTACAGCCCTCTCTCTCTCTCTCTTTTAAAATAATTGGCACATAAAATTGTGCACAAGTCTAGTCTCACTTGGAAGCTAACACCCAAAAATTTCAACCCTTTTGCAGGGGCTGATATGGAAAGTGCCCACCCTTAATTTTTTTCATTAATTTAAGGGTAATATAGTAAATGGTGCCTTCCTTAGAAAAATATTTTAACTTATAGCAGCAGTCATTACAGGAAGCAACAAAGATACTCTAATATTTTGTGCAAAAAATTATACACAGAACAGGAGTCATGTATTATTTACTAATAAAAATATCTAAAATATTAGTACACGGTAGATTGCACACTTTATTTTTCCTCTTTTTTTTTATATTATTTGTGCATAGCTTTGGTGACTAATTTGTGTTCATAGTATTACTAAAAACGTGAGACATGAGGGAAGAATTGAAGAAGATAACGGCAAAAAAAATTGTTGTGTCATTGTAATAGTAATTGAAATTTGTATTTGATAAATTTTATTATTATTATTTTTAATTTAATTAAAAGGGTGTTTGCCTAAAATCCTGCATCTGCCCATGCTTTTGCATATATCTTAATTATATTCATCCATTAGATTCAAGCTGTTAAACTTCAAAAACTCTCAATAAAATATCCCCCTAAACCATTTCTCTCTCTCTCTCTTAGTACTACTAGCTCTTTCATTCAATTAATTTAATTCCATATGCTTCCTCCTATCACCCTTCTCCTCCAACATGGCCTTCAAAATCTCTCACAAATTATACTGTATTCTTAGCCTCCCTATCCTCTTTTTCCTATTATTTCATGAATATGAATATTTCCATACTTTCAATTACACCGCCACCGCCACCGTTATAAGCTATTCAGTACCATTCTCTCGCCATCCTTTGATCCATCGGAAAACTCTTTCCACCAAATTTGACTTCACCCCATTTCTCAAACACCAACAGTACCACCAAAGGCAGCACCGCCACGGAAAACACTCACCGGAGATGCACGTGCAACCGGATCCAGCTGCAGCTGGAAGTGAGATTGATCCACGTTATGGTGTTGAAAAGCGGTTGGTCCCAACCGGTCCGAACCCATTGCACCATTAATTAAGCCAATTAATCTATTGTGAATGTACGTACGTACAAGTGATCATACAAGTAACTACTGGTTAGTACGTAAGAGATCATATATATTACTACTTAATTGTACGTGTGATTCTATTGTTTTGATCTTGGACTCATACCATAATATATATATAGGGAATATAAATTTAAAGCTTATACTTGCCTACGATCGTAGAGTGATTTTATTGTCACGATCGTAGAAAGAATCACTCCACACCATGTGAATTCACTTATTATCGCTAAGACTACTTCTACGATCGTCACTCTACTATCTCGTAGATTACTATACGATCGTAGAAAGAAAATCATTTCTACGATACTATATATATATATATATATATATATATATATGGTAGCTGGCTAGTATATAATTTAATGAGATTAATTATGTGAAAATTAATGTAACGGAGGATCGATTAAAATTATTAATTTAGTAGATATTATGTATGTACGTG
Organism: Panax quinquefolius; assembly: GCA_020205615.1. Taxonomy (NCBI): domain Eukaryota; kingdom Viridiplantae; phylum Streptophyta; class Magnoliopsida; order Apiales; family Araliaceae; genus Panax; species Panax quinquefolius. The sequence goes on along the minus strand of CM035173.1, from coordinate 8,068,622 downwards.
GTTAGGTAGGTTGATACAATTAAATTGAGAATTAAGTTTGTTAATGATTTTTGTTATGAGAGAGATTTGAAAGGAAGACATGAGTAGCTGGGACGGCACGGCAATGGGGGAGTATTAATTAATTATTTTGATGAGGTTAGTTAGTTAGTTAGTGTGGAATAAGGGATCGAGTGTGCACTGCACGTGATGAGCTGGATGCATGCCAATGTGGCAACCTCCGGTCCCACTTACTCATCCCCAAATTCTTGATCATTACTACATTTAGGGTATTTATAAATTTTGTTTCATATTGTTAATGACAATTTTTAAAGGATGAAAACAAAACTTAAGTTTTACCATTAATTAAATTAGTTTTGTTATGATTATATTGTAAAGGAGATAATAGAGTTTATAAAAGATTTTCTCTTTCAGTATTTAATTAATTAACCTGCTAAACGTGTAATAGAAGCAGCAAGCCTCGATTTATTAATTTTTGCATAAGAACGACCAGGGACGGAGCCACCTTAGGACCGGAGAGGGCCATAGCCCCCAAGATTTTTTGGACCAAACACTAGAATATTAAGTGGGCTAATGACTATTGTGAAGATAAACATTAGCTAATGACTACTGGACTAAATTCATTAGAATACTAAGTGAGCCTTACAAAAAATAGAATAGTCTAAAATTTTAATGTTCTAACCAGACTGGTAGTATAATAGTATTGACTAATGACTATTGTGAAGATAATTTCAAGAATAGATATTTTTCCATTTTGTCCATTTAGTATAATAGATTGATTTTGTGATTTGAAAGAACACCGGGTGCAACTCTGACGAAACTTTGATATGTTCTAAAAGACATTTTTTTTTGCTATGTTTTGTTGTCTTTGTCAAAAAAAATTATATTACTACATTATCTTTGTTTTAGCAAAAATATGTTTTGTAATTATAGAACTTTACTTTTTAGTGATAAATATATATTATATTATCAAAAAAAATTTTGGCCCCCCAATATCGAATCCTGCTCCGTCCTGAGAACGACCGAGTCCGCATGTTAAATCAAAACTCAAAACATGTTTGCTTATACTACATATATATATATATATATATATATATATATATATATATATATATTTTAAGACAATAATTAATTAAAAAATCATCCCTTATCACCTGCTACCGATGAATAATTTATTTAATTTTTCTAAAAAAAAGAAAGAAAAAAGAAATCACTTTTATTATATACACTCTTCACCCCTTCAATCACTAATGATCAGCCCTCAAACCATTGTAGAGAAATGGGTCGTCCAATGCATATACATTCCGCCGGTACTTCTTTACCACTAGGAGGACTATTTGGCTTGTTTGCTTGTATATCAGCCATTGTTGCCTTATGTGCCAAGCATGCCAGGCGAGTTACAAGAAACTACGCAAGTAACAAACCCCAGAAGATCAATGATGATCAAAAGTTGAGCTTAAGGTCAGTATCCTTACCGTCTGCTAAGCAGTTCATCGCAACTATAATTATATTAGCAATAAGGCTATTCCCTTCACGTACCATAAAAAGGCCATTGATGATGATCATGAGACTAATGCCAACAAAGGGGAGGAAGGATTTGGAGAAGGTGGGTTGTGGCAGAAGGAAATCTTGATGGGGGAGAAATGTCAGCCGCCTGAGTTTCCGGGTGTGATTTACTATGATTCTTGTGGCAATCAGATTTCAGAGTTACGTTGCCACCCAGAGCTAGTCCTTTGCATAATTTTTCTTTTCAGGTACGTACTAGCAAAGGATGAAAATTAATTAGGTTCACGTTATTCATGTACAAACTCGATATTCTCTATGCATAATAAAGGATATATGTTGTTGTAGTTTGAAGAAATTCGATATTATGTATTATGATCCATGAAATCTAATACAAGTGTTGAACCCAACTTGATCTTAAAAAAAATTAACAACTCGTTGTGTAACTAGCAAAGTAGCATAATTGGAGCATCAGAATTCTCAAACCAAGCCAAATTTACAGACTAGCTAGAGATTTACAGAAGACTATCTTTGCTTCTTCTTCTTCTTCTTCTTCTTTTTTTCATACGTTAAGCATTCTCAAAATTTGTATATATTACAACCCTTCTAATTAATCGCTGTATGAGTGAGTACTTTATAACTTTAGCTTCACTTTTAGGTTTAATTCAAGTGACATTTTCCGCCTTCTAGATGGAAAATAATGAAATATATATATATATACACACATCTATAATAAGATAAAAGAAAAACTGTATCCCTCATGCTTCCTGATTATTGTTTTGGCTTGCTTGTGCTTGCATACGGCTTCTCAGCTCTTCAAAAGCCTTCATGCTCTCTGCATCAAAGCCTCCTTCCTGCAAACTGAAATAACAATAAATATATCATGACTAAGCGATGAATATGTTAACCGTAATATCTAGTATTATTTAATATATATATAAATATGATAAAACAGAATATAAATTTATATATATATATAACACAGAAAATAGTAATAAATAAATCCGAGTCCTTTGAATTCACAAAGTCTCCTTAAAGCAAATTTATTCCCTCACATGTGCTAAGGATTAATTGAATAATTGCTTCCCAAGATAAAACGGATTTCCAGTTCTTAATTAGAAGCACTTCAAAATTAAGAACACATTGAACCAATTTTAATGTTATGTACTGAACTTTATAAATAATGCATGAAAATGATGCATGAATATATACTTACAAACAGAAACGGGAAAATAATTGCAGATCGGGGAAACACTACAGAACGGTGGGAAGGAACGGGACTGCAGAACGGGGAACGAAATCTGTAGAAACGGGATTTTGCATAACACAGAACGGGACGGAAAGCATATTGCAGAGCGGGGAAGGAATGGGAAAATTACGTACTGTTTTAGCGCGCCCATATGTAATATTTATAACTTGGGTGTAATGTTTTAACTACGTAGTATTGATATATAATTTTAAAACAAAATCTGATAATTAATTAAATTTTGTCCAAAAGGTTATATATATCACATGACCCACCCGCTTGAAATGACCGGACAGCAGCACGTGTGTAGGTTCAAACCAAGCTTTGACTAGGTCCTCTCCCTTCCACAAAAGTGGGGTGCCCCTTGGGGCCCTTCTTATTGAGCAAACATCCCATATATAAAGATTTCAATTTTCCCTCACACATTCTATGTGGGACTATGCAATTATCAACATATCAAGTAGGTGACTTTGAAGTCAATTTTCTCATTCAATTCCTAATGGATTTGAACAAATAGGTATACCACGTTATACTCCTTGCGGAGGAATCCGACATTTTCGGAGTGTCGGTCCTACATTAAATTGAGCCTCAAAATGCTCTAATATTTAATGTTTCAAATAACATTTCCAACAAAATAAATAAAGAAGAGATTCGACAGTCTTTTTGTCGTCCCTTTTCATTTCCACGCACATTCATTAAACAATTCCAATCAGTGAACTTATTGCCTAAAGCCAGGGAGTTTAAAATTTTAAAACCAATAGAAACAAACAAGTGCTTGAATGGAATATACCTGATGAACTCGGAAAGCAAAACGTACGCCTTGTAGAATCAGGAATTCTCTGTTTGGTTCCTTTTCTGGTCCGTCCAGTGCATCATCAAGTTCTGATGCAACGCGCTTCATGTACTTCCGTGCCAGTTGTACAGAAGAGAGCTTGATCTGCAAGGAAAAAGTTATGTTTGACATTTTATTCAGGTTTTTCATTCCAGTGGTAAAGTTGGAAGTGATTAGTATAAAGTTTATTTTGGGTAAGTTGGTCAATTGACCAATAGAATACTGACACGCGGGCGAGGTTCTATATGTGTCAGTATTCTATTGGCCAATTGACCAACTTACCAAAAAAATAACTTCATGCTAACCGGATCCGGTAAAGCTTGTATGTATAAAGACATCAATGCAAGTTTGAAGATTACATTTTTCTTAGTATATCATTTAATTCTCTACCCTTTGCCAATTCTCACAATATTGTTTATAATTTTTTTTATGGACGGCCTTTCTATAGCTCTTAATGCAAAATTTACTTAGTAGAGCTACAAGTAAATACTACTACTAGATTGGTAGATGCCAACTGTCAAAGCAATGAAGCTTTTTAGTAATTACAGCCAAAAGCAAACTCCAAGAATCAACAGAATCAAACACCATGTACAATTTGTGTGACCATGAAATTTATTGCTGAAATTTTAGAGCATACCTTGCCAACAACTCCTGAATCTTGTAACCAGTCAACTGGAATGCCAAATTCTCTATATCGTGAAACAGCCATATCCCGTGTACGCAATAATGCATAAACACTCGGTTCCACCCTGTAAAACATAAACATGGTTCAGATTCGTAGCAGCTCAATAGCACAAAAAAAAATCGATAATTACAACAACAAAATGATCATGTGAAATTAAGGATATTTTGGATGAAATTGTTAATAGGAAGAGAATGCATGTTTTTATTTAATGATTGCAAGTTATAAATGATTTTATTCACAGAGTTCTCCAAATTATCAGGATGATGTCATAAGTTCTACTTGTCTATATTAATTGACATATATACACGTATATACATACAGGGGAAGATAAATTACTTTTCGAGCAACTTGTACATTTTCTTTAAAGCAGCTTCGCAAGGGAGATTGGGATCATCAACAAAACAAGTAACTTGCTTCTCCAACTTCATCAGGTCCTGATATTCAAAGGACGCTTCTCGTAATGCATCTGCTTTCCCTTCTGGCCAATCAAAGTGCTTAAGGACTGCTCGTTCATCAACCTTGTTAAAAGCATGAGATAAAGGAGAGAGTTTAGACAGATCATAATGCACGAGATGCATCCCTCGACTATCAGCATACTGTTTAGATTGTGATTCTAATTTGGATGTTTCCACATTACTAGAGAAAGCTAAGCTAAAGGACCCAATGCCAATCAATAACAAGCTAATGCTAACCTGGATTCCCAAAAAAGAACATGCTTTTTTCTGATACTCGCAATCCTTTTTACTTAATAATCCTAGTGACTTAATTTATATGTTTATTCTGACAGGAAAAAGAGAGAAACTGGGGAAGGTTATGTAATAAAGGGTCATATATTCAAGTAAATGACTAGTAATCTATATAATTTCATGCAAATAGGGGGCAAAAAAACTCTTACGTAAATAAAATTAACGTGCAGTCTTGATCCTATTGAAAATACCAATGAAAGTGAAGATCCTAATACAAATGATATGAAGAAATTCGTAGTTGGGGTGGTCGTCACTACAAGTCAAGTAGCCCCGATTGTTATGTTAATTAAAGCAACGGAAGACATACTTATCTCAAACTTCCACACAAATCTTTGCCTTAAAGATAATTACTACTTTAGCACAAAAAAAAGTACTACCCCAAAAGCATGATGCATTATACTACTGAAGTTTTAAAGGCATACCAAAAAGGAGAGTTCTTCATCTAGCCAGTTCACGAATACCACCAAATCTTCTATGCTGGTAAAGGTAGCTGCTCTGACTTCGGTTGCCAATGACTGGACAAAATCACCTTGAGTTTCCACATCAGCTTTCACCTGAATCCAGACCATATAAAATTTAGTGGTGAAAGGGCCCGGATAACACAAAGATGCATTCTCTGCCAAATATGAGAAGGTGAAACGAGAAGTGGAGATAGTTTTTCCTTACAGCTAACAAGAAAGATGATCTGTTCTCTATTCCCCAATCATGTTACTCCTAGCGCTTGCTGTGTTAGATGTGGAAGAAATAAAAGATGAAGTATCTTTCTTCGCCTCACGCTTCATTAAGCTCTGATAGAATTCAACCACTTCAGGAGCGCGGTGAACTTTATCACCACTCCCAGCTGCTCTTGATAGGCTTCCTGGTGGAGGAGGTGGTCCGCCAGGTGGGGGTGGTGGAAGTGGAGCACCTGGTGGAGGTGGAGCGCCTGGTACCCCACTTGAAGGAACCACAATTGGACTACTAGCAGCCCCTCCAGTTGGTTTAGGAGGAGGTCGAAGGACCCTAGGAGGTCTCTTCTCAATGTGGGTGAGTTTCATTTTGCTCACTGCTTGAGAATCAACCATCTTCCCATCATTGGATTGATCAGTTGAATCACCTGTGAAAACTACTTTCTCCTTAACTTGAGCAAGTTTTGGGGGCAAGGTTACTGATTTCTCCCTTTGTGACTTGAAACTTGAAGAGTCACCAAATTTAGCTGCTCTTGCTTGCTCAGCTTTTTCCTTAATTTGTTTCTCCCTCTCCAAGGCCAGCTTATGCCGATCTTTATATGCAGGATACTTCTCATCTAGGACTCCTTCAACTGATTTAGACATCAAGCTGAATGACCCAGCAAAATTATTTAGTGAATCAGAAGAAGGCTGTGTTCTAATGGGAGGGAGCCTTGGAGTTTGAGGAGAATTTAAATCATCCTGCTCTGCCATCCCAAATGTAGTGATGGCTACACTATCGCTCGCATTCCTTAGCATTAAAGATTCCAAAGGCCCCCTTGGTCTATTGCTCGTGCTACTCCTGCTTGGAGAGCCTCCTGCAAAGGATCTTCCTGGTGATGACATAGCACTAGAATCATCTTTGCTTTTGCCCCATTTCTTAAGTTTTTGGATTAAGCTAGGTTTTTTACTAAGAAAACTATATCTACTCGTACAACTGTCGATAGAAGCATTATCAAAATCTTCACTTCCAGGAGAGGAGGGGTGAGAAAAGTTGCTCTCAAGATCTGTATCCCCTTGGCCACGTTCAGATCCTGCATGTTCTAACATTAACTGTTTAGCCCTTTCTTGGGATTTTGGGCTCAAATTTTTATTAAGATCACGAGCTGATATCTTCCCTGCTGGTGTTTGGTAATTTCGGAGCTCAAACCTCAAGCATGCATTGACCCATCGAAGGTATACTAGCTCCTCAACTTCACTGAACCTATTCATCTGAAGTCCCTCTACTTGTTTTGAAAGGTCTTCATTGGTGTGCCTCAATTTATTGACCTCCTCTCTCACATTGGCAACTAAATCACTCTGCAAAAGTACGGAAAAAGACTTGTTAAGAAATTGGCACACTCATGGTCATGGTTGATCAGGATGACTAGGTGGTACATCAATTATCTACAAATGCTTTTCAATGAAAACTAGTGTGAAAAAAGTTAGGCTTCACTGTCACATTATTCTCTCTTCTTTCACCCACAGCTTTTGTTCAGATAAATATGGGAGAATGGGCGATCAGCCAAACTTAAGATAGCAGGATATATATATATATATATATATATATATATATATATATGGAGATCTTTCTCCAACGAACCATATACCACGGACTAAAGGCGAACTTTAAAAAAAAATACACGCGGGGCAATTTGGTCGGGTGGGGTGTGAAAAATGGGTCAGCCATATTAACAAAACAAAAAAACTCATTCGTAACTCATAATAGATGAACTCTTACTCTCTCTAACTCTTCTCTATCTCTCAGCTCTGGCCAAATCGAATGAGTGAACCATAGAACAAATAGGGATTGAAATTGAGCCTAAAAGATCTGTAATAGTTCAGGGTTTGAGTCGTATACATAGTTAGCTGTATTTATCTTTCAGATTCTATAAATTCAAAATCAGTGTTTTACTATGTTATTCCAACCAGCCTAAAAACTTCAAAGTCAGTGTTTTACTATGTTATTCCAACCAGCCTAACCAGGGAAGATTTACAACAAATCTGATCAAATTCTAATCAAATAAATAAAACCATACTAAAGGGCTACTTTTCTATGCACTATGAAACCAAAATTTCCAAAGATAATTTTCCCACTTAAATCTAGAGAAGTGATCTGATTTGCAATATAAACAAAGCACACAATCTTTTGTCAGATCATGGAACGAATTTATAGAATCTGAAAGATAAATACAGCTAGCTATGTATACGACTCAAACCCTGAACTATTACAGATCTTTTAGGCTCGATTTCAATCCCTATTTGTTCTATGGTTCACTCATTCGATTTGGCCAGAGCTGAGAGATAGAGAAGAGTTAGAGAGAGAAAGAGTTCATCTATTATGAGTTACGAATGAGTTTTTTTGTTTTGTTAATATGGCTGACCCATTTTTCACACCCCACCCGACCAAATTGCCCCGCGTGTATTTTTTTTTAAAGTTCGCCTTTTGTCCGTGGTATATGGTTCGTTGGAGAAAGATCTCCATATATATATAACATATTCTAGCAAGTACAAGAGACTATAGGATTCTTCAAAATTACTGTAAATATAAAACAAGAAAAGAAAGAAACTAAATCGGAGCCGAGGAGAAACATAAACTAACAAGAACACAAATTGGTTACTAAATTAGATACAATGACTACATGAGAACACATACAATATGCACGGGAGCACTTTAAGGTATACCTCTGTCATATTGGAGAGTGCTGTAACTCTGGCTTCAGCAGCATCCAATTTAACAATCAACTCCCTCTTTTCATGTTGAAGTTCTTTGCTGTTTCTTTTGAGCTCAACAACCTCCATTTCTAACTCCTTCATAGCTTTAAGCATCTTCTCAACCTCGGAATCTTTCTTGACAGCTTCCTCTTCCTTCACCTGAAGACCAGTAACTTGCTGCTTGAGCAACAATAGCTGACCTTTCGTCTGGCTAGCCTCCATTTGAATCTGCCTCTGAAGCTCCTTAATTTTATTCCTAGCCACCTCCAAATCTTTCTTGGCAGAAGCTCCCCGAGTGACTTCTTCTTGAAGCTTCTTCCTCTCAGCTTGAAGGGAATTGATGGTAATATACAGCATGTCTATCTCTACTGTCTTGATTTTTAGCTGCCTTTGTAATTCAACTATGTCCGACTCTTGCTCCTTCAAACCATAGTACTCGAGCAATTCACCTTCAAGCTTCACTTCCCTCTCCTCCAACTCTTTTACTAGGTTGCGCATCCGTTCCAACTCACTTTCATTATTAGCCTTCTCAGCTTCATATAATTTGTCTTTCTCCGCATGGAAATTGGTCTCTGAGTCATACTTGTCTGTTGACAGTGGCAAATCAATCTCTCCTGATAAAAGACTTTCAAACTCGGGAAAAATCTCATTTTCAAAATCAGATGGATTCTTCAGAGCTGCATTAATTTCACCGCTAATCAATTTAACCTCTTCCTCCTCCTCATCCTGCAGCATGCATAGCACCTTATTATTTTTCCAAACATATAGATAGCTCTGGAATGTATCCAATCTTGTCATCAAATTAAATTAAAGAGATAAATTCAATTAGGATTCAAAGAAAACCGAGATGAGTGCATTAATACTTACTTCCAGGACTTTGAGACTATGGGTAAAATATGTAAATTGTTCTGTATCTTCTGTTTCGCTCCGAGGTGGTTCAGAGGGTGATGCTTCACCATTTCCTGAACTCCAATTGCAACAATCAAGGATATTAATTTAACAACTCGGATTCAGGATCATGATTGCACTTTTTTACTTGCCAAAGAAATAGACGGAATAGCCATCTGGAAATGGAAGCAATTAGCCTATTGGATTATGGATACAAGCAACGAATAATGAAGTCTGATTCATATATCACACTGATAAAGTACCTGAAGGCTTGGTTACCAGAGCCGATGAACTCGATCTTTTAGCGTTAACCTGCTTGACTGCATAGACTGCAATGGAAGCAGCAACCAGGAAGCCTAACCTAGCTATCATCTAGGGATCGTGGACGGAAAATTCTGAGAAAACCCTTTCCTCCCCAACCCCATAGCTTATCCCTCAAACCATCTGACGCCTTGAAATATAACAGAAGCAACAAAGAATCCGTTATTTTCCAAAAAAAGCTTATCTTGGTTAGGAAACTTGTAGTAATAAACAGATACAGTAACAGTAAACAAAATTCATCTTAGGAAACTTGTAATTAGGCGGATTCAATAACATAACAAGCCTTTCCACATTATCTCCTTATCATGTGTGTAGACCACCCTTCACAGGAATGATGGAACTTAATCACAACTGTCATGCTAACAGCTACAGGAACCACCACCAATATTTAGTGGCCAGTCTTCCTCCAATTGGATTAAAATTCTACAAATGGATGGGTCTAACATTAAATTTCATCTTCAAGTAATTCAGCAGTTAAAACGCCAATATAAACACTGAAAAAGACTACAGAAACAGTAAATCAGAACAAAACCAGGCACAAACAAAGTTTTTCTGCCTTAATCCTCGAGAAGGTCTATTCAGTTCTAGAAGTTATCTGGGAGTAAAAGAAAAAAGGAGATTGTAAATCGTCTTTAACTAACTAATTTCAGATTGATCAATACCCAGAAGAAAAACTACCATCAATTCTAACCGTCTGTTCAATCTTAAACTTTAACAATAAGTCTTGGCGAACGACCGGAATATAGTCCGGTGACTTCCAAAAAATGTATACTATTTATTTTAACTGGAATTTTTAGTGTTTTAGGTGTACAGTAGTATTTATGTTGTGCAAATTAGACCCACAAGGGAAATCTTTGATTAAGGAAGCAGGTGGGCCCGCAAACTTAAATGGTTACATACAAAAATAACATGCTTCTTCCTTTTGTTGGCCATAAAATTTCAAAGGAAGTTACATAGCAGGCAGGTCAGGTGTGCCAAGAAAAGTAGGATTGACATTTATGATTTTCACTCTTCTAAGCTTTGCTTAATGGATTGAAGCTTGTTAGCCAAAAGCAAGCAGATTAAACCAAAGTTTTATGTATGGTACAAAAAGGAGTGACCGGCTTCAGCCTTTTGGCTTTTCTATGGTCATTGTTTGTTTCTTGTAAATTTTGGTCTTATTAGATATATAAGGACTGGCATGGAGGTCTTAGAGAAGTTCAAAGTTTGATCCCCTCATCCAATATCAATTTAGTAAAGGAAATGAGTGAACTTGAGTAAATTATGATTGAAAATGTTGTAAGTTATCTTCAGCAAAGTTGTGCACCTGTCTTCTAATCTAGGTACTTATCAAGGCACTTAAGCTAATCAAGTTATAATATGTATTATTGCTTACTAATTTGAGTGTAAAATTTTTCTGGGTTAGTCCTACTTTTCTTTTGCTGGACTCTGCTTTTAGTTATGGGTACTTCAAAATAGAAATTCAGAATAATTGGAGTCGGGCTATCCCTAATCCTCAAAAAGTTATCTTTACCATAAATGCTCCTCAAAACATGTAATTTTTCTTCACCAACAACCGGAAAGTGGAATGTAGAGTATTACTTTTAGAACCATCAGACTGTAAGCAAAATTCGTTAACATTTATTGGAAATACCCACTAACTAAAATCTGGATACAAAATAAATGTATTGATCCAGATATTTAATGAAGTGCAATTCCTTATAAAAATATGGACTGATAATATTGGAGGATTGAAGAAAAGTAGCCAAGGAAAGAGTGGTTTCAGTACTCCATTGAATCCAGAGGGGTTTATGCTGTGAAATCAATATCTTAATCGGTAAGATTTGGAAAGAATAAAAGATATCATCTTGAATTGAAAGAGAAATATAATAATATATAAGCCAACCCCAACGAATTTTGGAATGAATAACATATTCTCAAATCCAGAATTTATCTTCTACAACCATCAGGAGTAATTGGAAGGCAAAAGTATTTTTTTAACAGTCCATATAACAAAAATCCGCTTCTCTTTAATTGATTGACTACACAATCTATAAATTGACAGGATACAATAATGCATACCTGTGATAAATAAAAAGAAAAATACACTTTAGGAAAATGTCATAAAGGGTAAAGGATTTCTAACAACAATAACAGCAGGCCTACTAGGCAGTTTTGGGTATACAAGAAAATTTGAATATTCCAAATGCAGCCCTCGAGCAAAGTTCTATACTAAAGAATTTATCAAAGCAATTTCTGCTTCCAACAGAATCTTCTTCAAGACCGCTCATCCCATTTCCACCTCCTTCCCGCCTCCTCAAGAACCTTAGCACGGGCTTGACTTTTCCTTGCTTCATCTTCAATCCAAGATCTGCACCCAACAGCTTCCATTAGAGATAACTATGTCCTCAAGGCCATCTAGATAAACTCAAATATCATGAATTCTTCTCCTAACTTACAGAAGTTGTTACAGAGAACCATAGCACAAGTTCAGAGTCTAGATTCTTAAATAAACAAGCAACCCTATACATTTTACGACAATATCCTCTACATAGGCTTAAAATGATAGACCAACAGCAATATCCAGATATTGAAAGAAAGATTTCCCGTTGGGCTCAATTTCTTACATCAAAACTGTTTTGTTTTAATTGCATAAATATTATTCTTTTAGTTGTCAAGCAGCTTAATTTTGGACAGCGAGTTCTAATGTGTTGTGGATGGAAGTTCCTTAACTCACCACAAAGTAAGAGAACTATTCTGATGGCTCATTTGGATATCAATTTTTATTTTTTGATGCATCTCCTTCTACCTTGTAGCTATTAATGTTTCTTTCATGTCTGACACATGACAACTATATATAAGCTTCTTCCTATTATCAGATTTAAAGAATAAACATCTAACACTTTTACCTAAGTATTCGAAGAGCTTCTATTTCAGCTTCAAGTATTGATTTTGCATCAAGCAATTCATCATACTGAACCTGTAAATCCGCGCTCATATATTGAATATTCTGCTGCTCATTAACATATTTTGCCCTCTCACATTCAAGCTTCTCAGACATTTCATTGACTTCTTCTTTGAGACTAGAAAGCAGCTGCTTCTGACAGTCGATAGCTGCCTTCTCCTTCAAATGCTCGCCCAGAGTATTCTCTTGAACAATCTTCTCCTGTTCAAAATCCTGAACCGCTGAGATATAATCCCTCTCCACCTCAACACCATGACTTTTTTCTTCTTTAAGTTTTTCATCCCAGTACTTCTGTACGTCTCCTCTCTCTAGAAGCTCAGACCTTACCTCATCCATTGCCATTTGTCTTGAAGAATACTCAGCTTCTAGTCTTGATAGTTCAGATTGAATTGCAACAGCCATTCTTCCTCTTGTCAGTGCCACAGCTGCTTGTGCTTTTGTGGAAGGTTTATTTGGTTGAAATCGCTTGCCCTGTCCTGTAAATGAGAAATTAAGCAGCCATTATATTTCACATTTAAAAACAAAGTTCAGAGATTAAATGCCTGTATATATTAGATACTTGCACTATTTAAACTACATAGTTAATTATTTAATAATCACAGAATCAAAATACCACTGGGGACCAACTATGTCCCTGTAATGTAGATAACATGTGTGGGGACACATTTGGAAGAAAATGCATAAATGTGTGTGTGTGTGTGTGTGTGTGTGTGAGAGAGAGAGAGAGAGAGAGACCAAAAACTGTTCTGATTATGCTCTTGTCACCAGCTAGCAAGTCCATGAAAAGAACAACTAATGCATCTGAGCTGATCTCCCTCACGTCCATAAAACCCAAGTTGTTCCTTGATATCTGGACTGTAAATAAGTCAGCTTTTAACAGATAAGAAAATTGCTAGTGCAATGCCATTAATGTAAGTTTATATTAATTCAATAAAACAAAGAATTAATGTGTGTTTACTTTTATTAATGCATGTTAATGGCTAAAATGCAGAAGCAGGTTTACTTTTATTAATGAATGTTAATGACTAAAATGCATAATCAGTTTTTTCCTACCTCTTCATTTATTCCTGGCATGACTTCATAATCAAGCTTCGCTTTCCAACTTATCAGATCCTGGCGAGATATGAATCTACATAGAATTGTACGTTTTTTGAAGATAAACAAAAGATTATTGTTTGAGAAGGCAAAGGAAAAAAAATAGTACCCAAGAAAAGTATACTCCGGAATACCTCTCAGGGAAAAAATTGGCACCTTGGTTTTTTGAATTCTCCAGAGCAGAACTAGCGGTGTTATGTGATAGCTTACTTAAAACAATGCCAGCCTCAGCAAAGGCTGTAAAATTTGAGAAATTTTCAAAAAATCGGTTCTTTCTCAAATAAAACATGAGGGCAACAGAAAGATCAAAGCTTACATTGGATGAATATAAAATCAGGGTCATCAACGCTCACGTCTTCAAATGCAGAAATTGTAGACCCAGAAAGTGCAATAGATGGAACAATCTGATGCTTTCGGTTCCTCCAACCCAGAAAACAGATATGAGAAGGTCAGTGAAATAGAATAAACATTAAATTCACTGATCAACCAACTTAAACTGCCAAATTGCAAACAGTAATCATCCACTACCTCTCCAGTAGCAAGTTTGCTCGTGCTAACCATCTTGCATATTCCCTCCTAGTGCATAATTTATCTACCTTGACATCATCTTCAATAATCTGTATACCTTAATTAAAGTTGTGAAAATCATGCTCAGAACTGAACCTACTGGTCACATTCATATTTACGCACGCATGATATTGTCTCCAATAGTGAAATATTCATCGACTAAGAATTGTTGTTTCTTACTTGTACCAGGTGAGAGGTGTTTGTGGCTGAATATAATAGGAATATAGGATATTTGTTAAAAATACAGTTCAAGTCTTCAAGATGGCCATTATTAAAGTTGAAAACTTAGCTCTACTAAAAGGCTATGATTATGCCATGAGAGAAAATTTCTGGGAGTACAGCGCAACTATGGCCAACTATGAAGGCTCTTCTAATCTTATAGAAGGTTCTAATTATAATCCTTTATTCTTGATACAGGCATATTGGATCTGGAATTATAACAGGAACCACAGATCAAAACTGTTAAGCCTTCAATACAAAAATATAACCATTTGAAAATATTCAAAAATAATAAACAAAGAATACAATGCCTGTAGAAAAACCAAAAAGTAATAAGCTCTTTGTCTTTTGGTTGTGTAGGGTTTTCAGTTGGGGGGAGCAACCAAAGATCAAAACTGTTAAGCCTTCTATACAAAAATATAACCATTTGAAAATATTCAAAAATAATAAACAAAGAATACAATGCCTGTAGAAAAACCAAAAAGTAATAGGCTCTTTGTCTTTTGGTTATGTAGGGCTACAGCAGTGATAGGTATGCTTTTTGGATTTAACTACAAGTTTTTGACATTCATAAGGAACAAAAAGGGGAAAAATAATGGATGAGGGAGAAAGACGGAGACAGACAATTAGCATGTTCTAGCCAAGTAACCACAGCTACAGAAGGAAGTAGCTGATTGGACCATTATTTGACATTCAGAAGGAACCAGCAGGAAAAAAATATTAAATGGGACCCCAAAAAATTATCCCATCTGTATCCAATCTTTTCCTCCACTTTCAAATGTGCTTGTAACAAACTTTTATTTCTTGCTCTTAATCATCAATTATGCTTCTTAAACTATTGTTTTTCTTATCATAACCAAACAAGAGAAACTACTACTTTCTCTCCTAATTTCGTTAATAGGGTTGAAGGTAAATCAAAGTTCACATAAAACTAATATGGAAGTTCATTCAGTCACATTTTTTTTTTGATAAGTTCATTAAGTCCCTACATCCTTCTACTAAAAAGATCTTTGCAGATTTTGAATCCTAGAAATGATATATGCCAACTAACAGCCATTTGGCAAACTCAAAGAAATGAACAAGCAGTAAACATCCAACAACATTGTTGATTAAATTTCTCCCTTGTATGAAGTATACACTAAAACTGTACCTTTAGTTTCTTTAACACTAATAGAGCTTCCTGTTGGTTACAATCCACGGCAACAGGAATTATTATTTGACCTTCCCTTTTACTATGGCTTGTTTCTAGACAAAGAGAAAATAGAAATGATTAGGATCAACATAGAGCTGGTACAAAGGCAGTAGAAACAAAAATTAGTCAGCCTGATATTGTTCAGAATTTTGTTATTAACCCAGGCCAGAGGTATATCATAAAGAAAGTTCCACATTTGGTAAGAACTAACAAGGAACCTAAAAATGATAATAAAAAACCACAATGATACAACACAAACGCCAGTCGGCATTAGCTCCAACAAAATATCATTTGATAAGTTAGAAATTAGCTCCATTTTATGAAAAGAAGATAGCTCAAGGTGCATAATTTATACCATAATTTTACTTGCACAACCCCAGGGCGCCGGGGGGGTGAAGGAGAAAAGTAAAAGAACTGACATCCACAAAAAAGGGGAAAATAGCTAATTGAAATATACAAGCCCAACCCTACCTCATCAAATTAAGCTACAAAAGAACTTTCAACTCAAAAATTAGTATCAATATTTGTAAAATTAGGCTTAATCCAGAAAAATAAACCCCATAGTCAGAAAGAAATCACAAATTCATCCTTCTGTTGGTGTACAAATCAGACCCTTGTAGCTTATCAGTCAAACAAGTTCCGGAAATTCGAAGGAGAAGGTTTGACAGCTGGGATCCCAAGTGGCCTGCATCAGCAGATATGGAACTATAGAATCATGGATTATTGAGTTTTAGAGGGCAGAAATTCAATTTTGATAAAGGATACTATAACAGTTCGTAAAGATCTCCAGTAGTACTAGTACATTGCTTTATTATTTAAACAACAGAAAATTGGTTTCATTTACTGATTTAAGGGTTTTGGGGTGAGGAGGATAAATGGATGATCCACAAAACATTGAATTAGCCAGGTCTCTATCACAATGTATTTTGCAGTCGGCCTATAATCTTGTTAAAAAACTTGACTGCTTAATTCATGTCCGTATCAATAAGCATTTTAGAGTTTTTAGAGACTCTTAGCTGCAATATCAACTTATGTACAAGAGACAAATTTAAGAAAAATCGGCTAAAATGAAAATGAAAATGACATTCAAAGTTATTCGTGAAATTACCAATTGCCAAAGTGTCATTAGCCATATCAGGCATGCTCTCCGGGCTTGCCTCCGAAACCGTATCCATGGATAATGCATCAGAATCCATACTTTTGCTTTCAGTGGGCTTATTAGTTCCAGATGGCATAAACACACCATGCGAAGCATGAAATGGACTGTTAACACAAAACGAAAAACCTGCATACACAATTACACTAGAATTTAGCCCAATTTAATACATTCAAAGCATTGCATCATATAGATATATCATTTTAAGCATCAACAAAGCATGTAGAGAAAAACCCTCAATTAGCTGACCTCTTCTGACTTGCAAATTTTTCTCAAAAAAAAAAAAACATTAAAATCAACCCCAAACCTACTCATTCCGAGCATCGATAAATCATTATAAATGATTTTTTAAAATCTAAAAAAACAAATTAGCAGACCTTTTCTTGATAGAGAAAAGTAAGAACTGACAGCAAGTAAAGCCACAACTGAGGTCCCAACACCAACCAACACAAATGTAGGAAAACCTGCACAACGAAAACTTATTTTGCAAAGATTAAATAAACAAGTAAAATAAAGAGTAATAAAAAACAAAACAAAAAAAACGAACCTTTCTTCTTCTTGTTATCTATTGGAGCTTCATCGACTGCCCACCCATTAAAATCGTCCTTAACATTTCGGTTTGGAGGCACCCACGACAGCTCGAGATTTTGCAGTGAAATTGATGAAGAGGGAGAAGTTTTAGAATTTCTGGGTCTGAAGTGATTGATCAGATATGGGTATGAAGAATTGAAATTAAATCGGTGATTTATAAATCGAGTGTTGCTGGAAAAGAAGAGAGAAGAAGAAGAAGGTAATACAGAAGAGCACATTTTTCTATCTCCAGAGAAAATTAGGTTTAGGTTTGAATAAATATGACATCTGATTCAATATTAAGTTTTGGATTCTGGAAAGTTATGTTTGCAAACCGGTAATTTTCAAGTGTTTGGGATTATGGTTCTTTTTGGTAATAAACGAGTAATGAATATTTGTTTTCTTTTCATTTTTTTTTTTTTTTTACTTTATTACTTCTTTCTTCTTCTTTTTTCTTCTTTTTTGAAGGGTTTTATTTGCTCATTTTATTTTAATTGAAGGTAAGATAAAATTAATATATAAAATAATTTGTAGAAGGTAAAAGTACTTATTTGTAAATTTTATCTGAGGCCAAAAAATAACAATGACTTTGATTCTTTTGGTTAATTAATTTACGCTCTGTTTCTGAGATTTATACGGAAAATTTAAGTTTTCTTTCCAATTCTTCTGTTTCTGAGTTTTTTAATAAACGGAAAAGAAAAGAAATGAATAGAAAACTTGGCCATTTTTCCTGCCTAAGTTTTCCGTCCAAGATTGGCCTGATTTGGACGGAAAAGAAATTAGAATAAGTAATATTTTTATAATTCCCATATTATTCTCAATTTTTAATATAATAAATTTTAAATTACAACTAATGTCCTCAATTTTAAATTTTCTATTCTTTTCTATTAAAAACTCAGAAACAACAAAAAAGAAAACTTCAAGTTTTCTATTCTTTTCTTTTCTGTTCTAATTTAAGCTTTCTATTCTTTTCTTTTCTTATTCTTTTCTTTTCTGTTCAGAAACAGAGTGTTAAAGAAAGACTAGCAAGTGGTAAGGTGAGGGAGAAGGATTTTTTTTCCATATTCATTAGTCCTGCTATCAAATCCCCTACCATTTAATCCATTGATCAATGTGATTAATTAGCTATGGTAAGTGCATAGAGCCAAACCCGATGAAGCACATGTCAAAGAAGCATGCATGGAAGCTTTGTAGCAATCTGAACCACCAGGATAGCAGAGTTGGGTTGCAAAATCTCAACCGACCATATAAAACAAATGCTTCCAATGCCTTAACAAATGGACTAGCTTGATCAGTAACCTTAGCAAGGATTTTGATAACAATTTCTTAAAAGATCATTGTCACAAAAATTGTTAGAGAAACCCCAATCGCACTCAAAAAAAAAACCCACAATTTGTTGCGTACAAAGAACCGCCTCTCAGTACCACCTCTCGAAGAGGGTCATGTGTGCCAGTATAACAAACACCACTGCTGCATACATAGAACTAAAAGGTATGATGTTTGTGCAATTAAAACTTACCAGAGTTATTGTTGTGTCCAATTCCTCCAAATATATATACAAAGCCCAGTGCTACAAGGTTTTTTAACAGTCCTCCCTAGTTCTCTTTAACTTCTAGTTTCACAATACAGAGGAGAAAATTTGTATGTCATGACCCAACAGAAACCAGTTAGGCAAGAATAAGAATCTTACTGTTTATAATGTCACTCCACTTTCTAATTCTAAATTGCACCAGAATAACAAAGAAACTTAAAAAAAAAAGCTGTTGCGCATCCTGCACACTAGAATATCAAGAATAATGGAATTTTATTGATGCATTAAAATCAAGAAGTCAAACACTTGCTATTGGAATACACAGCCTTTGTTTCTAAAATATGGTGCTTTGGTGAGACTGCTGCTAATATCACAACACCACCGAGCAGAGCCAACCCAAGTCCTAAACTGTTTACAACCATAGATTCTGTAGAATGCTTCAATACACGTCCCTTTGTTTGTAAGAAAGTCAACTTTTCAAGAAGCCCCGTCTCAGCTGTCACCACTGCCAGACCATATGTATAAAGACCAAGGAAGACATGCCAAGGCAATACCCTTGTCCTTATTGTCCGCACCTCCACTCTGTGCCAAAAGCTTAAGAAACCCAACCACCACTGCAGCAACAATTAAAACACATAGCATCAACAATGATATCTTTGGCAATTCATGTGTTTGATAAATATTATGATGTCAATTCTATACACGTCCAGCTAAGAACTTGTGCATTACAGAATTGCTAGTTTCATAATTAAACAATGTAATTTGATACTCTAAAATTAGGAGGCTTTAATAAATATATGTATTTATGAGCCATATTGTTGAGACACTGTCAATTGGTACATCCATCATGCCAAAGCCCAAGACTTGTACTCAATTATTTCTTTTGCTCATGTGCATCACAGAAATCATGCCTTCACGGCTTCACGTAATAATAAAAACATTTCTGCCTTAGCTATAATCAGCTGCTAGATTTGTGTACACGCTACCTACTGCCTGAAAAGTCTTAGTTTTCAAAATATAGGAGTACCATTTTATTGATTTAATAAATTTAGGAGATTGATATTTCCACAAGCTGGGTCTCCCTCAGAATGTTCAACCCACTTCTATTGATGTGAGAATGCATTTTATAGGCATATCATTTTACTTGCGGAAACATCAAACCCCAAAATTTATACAAATATATAAAGAAGCTTAAACTCCTTGGATAACTAAAATAATAATGTAGTTGTGCTACTTTCCAAATGAAAACACAGAGGGACAACGTGGAGGGACCACAGATGGAGGCATCGCCATCATAGCATAATTATATTACTCTTTCAAATAACATATCATCCCAAATCTACATTGCAACATAATTTATCAGAAAAGAAACAAGAAGAATTAAAAGTAGAATTAAGAACAAACCTGAGCTCCAAACAAGGACACACAGATCAGACCCATCCATGAATGCAAACTATAGAAATTGGCCACAACACCCTTTCTGCCTCCAAACTTGGTCCAAATCCCAAAGATTCCACAAGCCAAAGCCACCCCTTGAAGACATAAGTGCGCCGATTTCTTCAAATTTCTTGAACCGGGCAACCATCTATGCACCAAAATTGCTAGAGGACAAACAAAACAAAAAAGAGCAAGAAATAATCAAAACCCAATTTCAAAAATCACTAACTTGATCCAAGAAAACATGTCCTGTTTCCAGATTTACAATAATCTGGCCGCCTGACTAACCTTCTCCACTGATGACAATGAAGCCAATAACCATTAGTAAAGGATGAAGCACCTGTTATAAAGACCAACGCCCATATCTTTTAGTTCAAATTCAGAAGCAAGAATGTAAATTAAGTAGAAGAAAGAGTTTTTACTCATTTACAGACTTCATAGATGAGTTCTTCTTGAGAGGAAGGGCGATGATGATGAAGGAAGCTAGTGTTGAAGTGAAAACCCCAAATGAGGACAAGAACTGCAACTAGGAGAGCTAAGAGTCTGGCGCAGAAGAGGATAGATAGTAGTGAAGGCAAGATTGTTACTTTGGCCATGGTTGTTTAATTTGCAGGGTAGTTTTCAAGACTTTTAAAGCTACTTTTATCCCACCTCACTGAACTGGTATTAGAGAACCGACACTATGACACAAATTAGTCGAGATCCCACAACATATAGTCGTTAAGGAAAGGAGCTAGAATGAAGTTTATTTGTGGTTAAATTGGTTAATTAGTCAGGATTCGTTATTAAATACAGAATCATTGAATAAAGCAAAGCATATCAAATCAAATTATGAGTAACCTGTTGGTGGTCATTAATAACTGAAAAATAATACTTTCACATAAAAAATTAATATTTTTATATAATTTCTCTTAATTCTCAATTCTATTCATATAAAATATTAATTTTTAATAATTTAGTTTTAAAAGTTATGTCCGTATAGGACCAACTTTTAATATGGCTCATAAGTACATATATTTATTAAAGAAACATTATTTACTAGCTTATTATCACTTCAACTAACCCCTTGATCAGTTAGATTTCAAAATTAAGATTATAATCCTGCTTAAATTAATAGAACGCCCAGGTTCACTAGTACTATATTCTAATACGGTCGAATTAATTAATTAGGTTCATACTTACCTTCTAGCTTCTTCAGGTCCTTGTTATCAGTTCCAATGACATTCTTGATCAGAAGAACAAGTTAAGAAAAAGCATGTCAAAGATTCCATTTTGTGGTGGCCTTTAGGCCGTTATTATCAAGTCCATGCTTAAATATGGATATATAAATCGCATACAGGGCTTCTTCAAGGACTATTGGATTTGGCCCAATGCCCTTTCGCCTTGGGCCTTTCAAGGTACATTTTCATGTCATGTATCCCCCACACCCCACACCCACTTTAGGTACTAGAACTCAAATCTTGGTCATGAGAGGGAAAGGACTGGTAATAGCTCTATTTACTTATTTATTACGAGATAAAATGATGAAAAATACTGATATTTTTAAAATGAAGTGAAAATTCACATGATTGATATATGGATACAAGATTAGTGAAGATATTGCTTTAATTAAGACTTTGACATATAATTTTGTAAATTATTTTTTGTAACAATTTCTCAAGAATTATTAATTATTATCACCCTCAACTCGTTTATTGAGAATTAAAATATGTTTAGTCATCCTGCTCCGAGAAAAAAATAAGAAAATACGCACGCTAATAAAATAGTCGAGAATAAATACTAATAATTAATGGCTCCAAAAAATATGTGAGACGACTTGTTTGTGACATTTGGTTGCAAGAGCTGTACGTAGCCAAAGACCATCAAGACTAAATTAATTTCTGACCTTAATGACATCTATTGTTTATTATACTAGTATTACTTATTATTTATTACTACTATATTTGTCTCTATGTTTAGTGTATTTATTATGTAGAGGCCGTTTCGCAAAGAGTTAATTAAATTGCTATCTCTAATGCTTGACCATCGATCTGGATTTGATTTGTCACCTTGTAACTTCAGAAATTATGTCACGGTCTGAAAATTTTCTTATAATGTTCAACGCCATGATCCCGGGGTTAATATTCCATAAATTTGTTAAGACCTAAGTTCTTGTGTTAATTTGGAGCTAACGTTAGCCCAATGAGATAAAAGTTCACTTATAATATATTATATTTTAAATATTCCGACTTTATAAAATTAATTTGAGATATTTTTAAATTTAAAATTAATGCGATTTATTGAATTTTTAAGAATAATATATATACTTTTGAAAGCAATAACAATTGTATTGTTTAAAGTTAAATTAATTCTAATCAATTTTGAATTTAAAAATATCTCAAATTTAATTTTTATATTTTTAATGAAAAAAGAAGAAAAAAGGAAGTAGTAATTGGTGACATAAAGATTATGCTAGTGAGGGGTGAAATTAAGTTGTGAAGCTAGCCGCGGCTTATAAGCTATTTTATAGGCTTGTTTGCATTAGTTTCAACTTGATCATGATCAGTTCAATGGTTTATTTATTGGATGTGAAACTTTTATATGTAAAATTTAGAGTTATTATGGGTGGTGGGAAGAAATTCGGATGATTCCGGTCGAATTAATTGGATCATATATTCCACCTTTTATCATCACTTTAAGCTTCTATACGATCCAAAAGAAAAAACAGCCAGCTACCTGTACTGTTACATATACCCTGCCCTATTTAAGAAGCATCTGAAAGATTTTAAAATCTTGAATTACATGCAAAAAGCAAAACAAAGAAAAAAATGTTCAAGTTTAACAGAAAAAACAAAAACAAACAAATTATATACATGTATTTTAAATGGGCATATATATATATACTAGTATTTGGGAGTACTGACATTTTTCTTGTCATAAATCTTTTACCTTGAGCATAGCATATTGTACCTTAGTTTTTAAATTACTATATATATATATAGCAGCCGATGTAGCTTAGTTGGATCAGTCGGACTCTCCATCCATATATCAAATAATGTGCCGAAGCGCAACAAGCTTCGGCTGAGCCAGCCTCAATTTATTTTGGTATCTTAATATATCACAACATAAAATTAAGCATGACAAAACATGTACAAAGATTATTCCGCCCTCATTAAGCGACAGTATAAGAATTGCTCCTAAACAACAACCTCCTATGATATATCCCACAATATATAATACATATTCGCACATATATATACATCCAAACATAAAAATCCAACTCATGCCCCCTATATATATACATCTCCTCATGACCCTCTGTTCACTTCAAATTCAAAGGAAAACAAATCCTAAAAATTAAGATCTTCCGGAGAGAGAGAGATGGAGTATACTTGCAAGGATTTCGTGGTAGGAAAATGCGAAGGCGAAAAGATGGTGCATGGCGAAACCTTGCCGCTAGTGCTTCAACCACCAGAGCCTAACAAGAATGATTTAGAGTCACTTCTTGTTGCTTTAAAAAACAACAAGGAGTGGTTTGAACAAATGATTATTAAGAATAGTGCTGTCCTCATCCGAGGCTACGATGTCAAGAATGCCGAGAACTTCAATGAGGTTGTGGAAACTTTTGGTTGGGAAGATATTCGTTATGTTGGACCGGCGCCTAGAACTCATGTTCATAAAAGAGTTTGGACAGCCAATGAAGGACCTCTTTCTGAGTTCATTTACTATCACCATGAAATGGTTCTTGTAAGTTAATTTAACTATATAATTAACTTCCATTTTCAATTCTTCTTCCCCAGACAAAAGTGTTTCAAAAGTTCATATTCCTATATCGTTTTCAAAGTTCCGTGATTTGTGAGATATTGTGTGTACCAAAATACAAGAGTCAAACATGCATACTAATTATCAAAATGAAGTGATCGAACTTTGTTATCTTCAGCATTAAGTTGACTAATCAAGTTAAAATATTAGCTTTATAACGTAATTGCTATGACTATATATATAGTGCAATATTTTAGAGTGAATATGTTTAAGCATATCATTTAATCTATATATAATTTATTTATGCGAACTTAATTCGGCCGGCCAACGTAGTTGCCGACTTCAAATGCTTGCTGCACTTGTCACCTATATATTCTTCATATATTATTCATGATATATAAACAATCAGAATGAATTTGTGGATGAAGACGTTGATCTTTCAGTACTGCAACAATTGATTTGATGACGTACCTGCAGATAAAAGAATATCCGAAGAAATTAATGCTTTTCTGTGAGGTACCGCCGCCAGAAGGTGGAGAGACGCCGTTTGTGCCAAGTTTCCGAGTAACAGAACGGATGCTAGAAGAGTTCCCGGAAGTAGTTGAGGAAATGGATAGAAAAGGTTTAAAATACACCTTCACAGCTCTTAGCAACAACGATACAGCTTCAATGAGAGGCAGAGGTTGGGAGGATGCTTTCGGAACATCAGACCGAGCTGAAGCTGAGAGAAGGTATTAAATTATTGCTAGACCATGCAGTACTCAGTTTGTTGATATCATAATGAAGTTATAAAAGGAGACATTTTTCTGTATATAGAACTTTTTTTTTTTTTGATAAAATATAGGACCTTTTTTTAAAAAAAATGTTATGAATTACGCAGAATTAAGATATATATATATATATATATATATATATATATTCATGTTGCAGGGCCAAGGGTTTAGGGATGGACATGGAATGGCTGCCAAACGGTGGAGTGAAGACGATATTGTGTCCGCATTCTGCAACAAAGGTGTTTGATGGAAGAAAAGGGAGAAGGATGTGGTTCAACACCATAGTAGGTATGCATGGGAAGGAACTGAGCTCGGCCACCATGGCTGATGGAAGTGAGATACCGTTGAATGTAGTGAAGAGATGTGAAGAGATCATTGAAGAAGAGAGCATCCAGTTCAAGTGGGAGAAGGGCGATGTACTTTTCTTTGACAACTTGGCTTTGCTCCATGGTAGAAGGCCTTCTCTTCCTCCCAGAAGAGTCCTGGTTGCTACTTGCAAGTAGCTCTACCTACCTACCTAACTTCATATACTATATATCTCTACAATTTAAATATAAATAATTATGGAAATAAACTCTTGTCCAAAGTCAGAGACGGAGACGTGCATGTAATGCCATACTTTTCTTGGTAACCTGGAGTGTGTTATAGTTATAGTATACATGTTGTGTTCTTTCTTAATGCCGTAATTTGCTTCAAATAATTTTGTAGGAGATTCTTCCTCCCATAGTAACAAACGTTTGGATTGCATAAATTTATAGTATTTAGTTATTCCATGTGAATGAAATAAACTATTTTCTTTTTTATTGTGAATTTTAATAACTTATTCTAACCAAAAATAGAATAAATCATTTCAATCATCATTCTATTTATTTCTCTGTTTCATTATTTCACCAATTTCATTTCTCTAATCCAAACATAATATTAGAAATCAATTTCATTTCTCTAATCCAAACAAAGCTATAATATGACTCAAGTCTGTAAATAAATTGGGGCTTTATTTTAAAATCCACAAGGAAAATTGCTCCTGTAAATCATTTAACCAGGGATAAAATAGTTGAGAAATAATTATTAAAAATATTACCTTAAAAAAGACAAACTAAAATTGGTACTCGAATGGTTTGAACAACTTGTTGATATATTACAATAAATCAATCGTAACCTCTTTCAGCTGACTTGTAAACTAACTAGAAAGACTGGACTGATAGATTAAGCAAGCTAATTTATATCCTGAACACAGAAAATTAGTCAGCTTTTCTGAAGACACAACTTTCTGCTATATGAATATTCACAAGATTAATCAACTTCCTTGTCGAAAAAGCTTTCATAAAAGATACATCCACCACTGGACAAAGATTTTGTGGGCGGTATCAAATCCCATACAAAATATTTCCTAGTTTTAATCCACAATGAGCATCAAAACCCAAGAACATACAAGCATGACCTAAATTAGTTGTCCTTGCGGACAAGTAGGGCTTAGTTTCTCTCCCCTGACATCTAGAAATTAATAAACACGCTTTAGTAATCTCGACTTGGCATACTCCGACCACGGCCCCACCCGGCATAACCGTGGCCTCTTCCATAATAACCTCCTCGAGAACGACCACCTCGCCCACCGCGATACCTCGAATATTCTCCAAATGTCTGCACACATGAAACAAGTGAGTAAATTGTAAACAATCAAATATCTTCAAGGACCAAAACCTAATCGAACATACCTCAGTGTCTAACTTCATCTGCTCAGAAAACCTAGTCCGTCCATTAGTTGATTGATTATCAACCGCATTGGAAGAGAGGCTATCAAAGAAGTCATCCTTGCTGTAAACAGGCTGGAGAATGCAGGGACAGATCATGATGTATAAATAAATGATAAACAATGAGATTTCCTTTAAGAGAAGTAATACATATAAAGTACTTTAAAGCAATGTTCTAAAAGGCGCTAGGCGGGAGGCGGGCGGCCAGGGGGCCTAACGCCTAAGGGGTCTAGGCGGGATTTTTTTATTTTAAACCAATTTTATGTCAAAGTTCAAACACAAACATGCAATTGTTCAAAGTTCAAACATATACTACAACCTGTATTATGAATATGATAAATCATTAGAAAAATAAATATATCAAGATCTGGTTTGGGTAGTTATTAAAAAAAAAAACTCTCCGCCTAGACCCCACATAATTTCCTGGAAGGATTTTTTTGCCGGCAGGGCGCCTCAGCGAGGCACCAAGGGAGGCTTAGTGCACCTAGGTGGGGTGCCTAGCGCCTAGGCGGAGATTTTTAAAACACTGCTTTAAAGATAATAAAGAAGAAGAAGGAACATAAAATACTTCAAGATATGCTTCTCACCTTGACCTCAAACTTGGGTAAATCAGTATCATCTTTGTCTTCATAGTTATCATCTTCACTAGCATTTCCATCTCCTTCTTTCGCCTTGAAATTGGATTTGTTACTTTTGCCAAGATGACCCCATACTTCATCCTTGTTAAATTTCTCATTCATTGCCGTAAAATCAAATTCCTCAGTGAATTTCATCACCGGCCGTGAACTCTGCATATCAAATGTTAAATATTGTTTTTATTGCTGCATCCCAAATCAAATCGTATCACAATAAAGACAGAAAAGTACAAATACTGGAAAACTCCCATGCTGCCAAGAAATTCTACAAAACTAATCAGCAGTAACTTGAATACTTGCACAAGAAAACTTGCCTATAAACTGCCATCTCAAACTCGCTTATGAACCTCAAATTCATAGTCGCAACAATTGGCTTAAAATTAGTAAGTTCTGAATCGAATGTGTACTACATGGTTACAAACTTACAATCCCAACCTCTATGCAAGAACCAATGAGAATTAAATTTAGTATGGTTCTATTATGTCATAGGCAATATTTGTTAAATAGATCTTCATTTAAGGTTAGAATCATCCCTGGACATTTATTCAGCAGAGGTAATCTGAAACAATAGAAGAGTTCCTGAGGTTGTCAACTTGGATACAAGTATGACATAAATTTCGATATACAAAAGGAAAAACACATACTCCAGTTCCTCTTCCTCTTTCACGCCCTCTATAGTTGTTGTGACGAGCTTGATAAGGAGCTCCATTCGGCTAACCAAACCAAAAGAAATCAAAATAGAAGAAACAAATTGTTATGTACTTGAATAATTTATTGGCCAATTCAATAAAATAACATATAATCCTGTACACTTAACATGGAGTACAATCACAGATTTGTTGACTTTGAATAAAGTAATATAACTTCATATACTACTTTAACATAGGTTACATATTTTTCACATAGAATGATTGCTGAAAAAATCATGTATGGAAAGAAAAAAAATGAAACAATGACATCAAAAGTAATTACAATACTTTCCACAAGAAGCTTTTCAATAATAAAAGAGCCCTACTTAAAGACGATTCAAATCCACTAAAACATGTGCGCGCAAACATCTATATTACATAATTATAAATATAGTAACTCAAATAAATCAGTACAATAAAACAAATCAATCAAGTAAGATAGTAGCACAAATCATTTTGTTAGTGAAGGAGAAGAAAACGAGCTACTTGATTCATGGTGTAGGCCTAGTTGGTAAGCTAGTAGGGGTCATGATATGCTAGATACGTTATTTGGTAAACATCAGGGGATGAAATAATTCTTATTTCGTTAAAGGAAAGGTTAATCTTTCAAATGAAAATCTTTCTACACCCATGCACATTTATTCTCTCCACCGTAAATAAAATTATGAAATCTGACATCCTTACTCTTTCTCCCTCATCAATATTGCTCACGCCTCTTCACCTCTCTTTCTCTCTAATAACGCCTCTTCATCTCTGTTTCTCTCTGTTCACGTATCTTCATCTCTCTTTCTCTCTGTTCCATGAAGCAGTAAACTTAACCACTTCATCTCCCTTTCTCCCTCTATTCCATAACACAGTAAACCTAGGGTATGTTATTCCGCACACGTCGGGATGATACCGTACACGGTACACGGTACACGTCGGGATGAAATAATAATTATTTTGTTAAAGGAAAGGTTAATTAAACTAAAAGGGGGGAAAACTGATTTTGAATCTACCACAATAAACAGATAAGTTTACTTTCTATATCTATATTGTCAAAAAATAATCTTTTTACTACTATTATATGTGTAGAGGTACTCTTATGCCAATATATTCTTGCCTCAGTAAAGAAATCTTTCAGATTTCCCATATCCTGCCTCTTCCTCCCTCCTCGATATTGTTCATGCCTGTACATCTTTCTTTTCTCTGTTCACGCCTCTACATCTTTCTCTCTTCCATATCACAATAAACCTAACTAACCACTTCATCTCTCTTTAAATCACACAAAAAAACTAACTACTTCATCTTTCTTAATTTCTTTCTCTCTTCCATCACAAAGTAAACCTGGCTACCTAAGTACCTAACAGCTCAATAAACAATCGAATTTAACGATCAACTCAGAGAAAATAGGAGACAATGATTGTTGATGGATGGTGCATCTAAGTCCCAATTCTGACTCTTACAAAAGTATGTCTACTTTGCCCATGTACGAATTAGATTGCTCTTATGTGGGTTCATACAACATGGTGAATTGGTATGCAAACCTACCACAAATAGGGACGCATGAACTGGTAACGAACTAAGTAACCCTGGTTAAAACTCTGGAATTTCCATTACCAAATTTGCTTGCAGGGTCGACATTGAATCAGAGAGCACCGACTAATTATTTATAGTTGGAACAGGCACAGTAGAAGGAAACTATAAATAAAAATTAAAAGAGACAATTTTTCCCTCGTGTATATTATTGTATCACTTTATCCTTTCAGAAACAATGATCACTACCGTCCAATTTTCCAAACATTCAGAAACACGTATGAAGCAAAACCCGCCATCTTTCTTATAAAATCCACTACCTAAAAAGTTAATAAAAACATAACAATTTTTGCATGGGGAAGGGAGGGGGAAATACAAGGCACAAGCACATAAACTTATTCAAAAGAATAATAAGACTGACACCTTTTGGACAGCTCGGGAAGGTGGCGGTAATGGCAAAATTGGTGGTTGAGCTTCAGTTGCAACTGGCACGGGCAGTTCTGAAGATGTTTGAGGTGATACTTGAACCACTTCCACATCTTTATGAGCTATTTGTGATGACTGAGATGAAGAAACTGTATTTTGCAGCAGTTGTCCCGGAGTTACAAGTGAGGGTGTTGCTTTTTCTGTTTGGCTTGAGCTGGATATCCCAACAATAGAGGAAATGGGTTGAGAAATAGCTTGATATGTCAAGGCTGGACTCAAAATAGGCTTGTTAGAGATTGAAGGCGCAATGGCATTTACATCTGGACTTGAAGTAGTCAACGGAGACGGTGATGGCAAGCTAGCACTCAATGACGTGATAGGGATAGCAGGGTTAGGAGCCTTATTTTGCATAAAGCTGGGTAATGCTTCAGAAGATAGTGTCACAGGTGGAACAGGAGGTAGACTCGAGGGCAAAGAAGTAGAGGTAAAATTCAGTGAACTAGTAGTGGTGGGAAGCAAAGGCAAAGGATATTCTGGCAAGTTTGAAGCTCCAGTTGGCAGAGATGCATTAAAAGTAGGATACTGCATTGGCTGCTGCATCGAAGAAGGCATTGACAGCCCAGGTGGCGGTCGAAGCAAAGATTGCTGCTGCAATTGAGGAAGCCCATTTGGTGGCACATAGTAACCTGGCCAATACATTGGCATTGCAAGCCCACTACCATTTGCACTTGGAAGAGGAGGTGAAGGCCCCCAAGACCCCAAATTTCCTACCGGTTGGTACAAAGGCATACCATCTTGGTAAGACGACCCAGGTTGTCCCAGTTGTGCAGTATGTGAACCAATATCTGTCAGAGACCCAGTACCAGTAGCTGGGATGCTTGATGATGTGGAAGATGGGCGAGGATAGTGAGACTGCATACAGAATTGAGAAGAGTCACACAGGAAAGACTAATGCATCATGCTATATATATGCGTGTCAAACTATGCACCAAATTACCTGAATTATGGCTGGATCACTATTAATGGGTGGTGCAGTTTGAATAGGCGATTGACCAGGTGGAGATGATTTAACCTGCAGATCCTGCAAAAAGCACACAGAATATTACACATTTTAGCGACTAGCATTAACTGACGCAATACAACATGAAGAACAAGTGAACAACTAATACTACTAAACCAATACTGTCCTGTTTCTTAATAGATCATTATAATATTAGAGCACATAATCTGGGTACACTAATATTTTTAAAAACAAATTCAAGTTTAAACAAAAGAAGGATAACATGAGGTAGATATTCATGAATAAACTCTTCAATCCTTTCATGCGTAAAGGGTGAACTAATATGTAATATCAATCTATGTTTTGTTTGGAGAGCAACCGTTATGAATATTAAAGAAAAACACAGCTGAGGAGCATGCGCAAATATCTTGTATTGGGGGAAATTTTGTCTCTAAATGTGTATTGGGGGAAATTGGAGGATAGCTGTAATGGAGTGGATCCTAATCCACAAGATATGGATCATAGGATTTCGGATAATATAAACAAATTACAAAAGGATATTGTAATAATACAGGTGTATCTGTTCCGGCAAGTGGATCATTTATTCCTTTAAGTAATTATCTTTTATTAATGCATACTGGGAGTGCCAATAAATCAATTTTGTCCTATATAAACACATTCAATAAATAGATTATGTAGGATTCTTCTATTGGCAGTTAAAGATGGTTTCCATTCCCTGTTATATACCACCAAACCCTCCTAAATTCGTTTCTTTCCATTCTACCCCTACAAAATGTAAAATTATAATTCAGAGATACTAGTCACTAAATTAGATGGATTGCTTTATAATTTATATTGTGTAGGCATCACATATTATTGAAAAATCTTACCATTTGAACAGTAATCAAAACCTTAATCATTAAATAAGATGGATTTGCTCCATTATTTTCAGTATGAAGTAAAATTTGCATTAAATGTGAGGAATCAGTTAAAAAATACAAGGTACACTCACAAGGTGATGAGTAAATTATAAATAGCAAGACAAACAAACAAATCATGTTTAAAGGTTCCAAGATAACAGTAATCAACTATGAGGTTCCGATCATAATACCTTGATATCACTTCCACGAAACAGTATGTATTCATAAACTTTATCACTAGGCATAACTTGTGGACCATCTTTCTTACGCCCTTCTGTTCCAAATGATCGTACTGCCATTTGATAAATGAGCACCAGAAATTAGCATGGTAGAATGCTTAGTCCATCAGAGCATAGGAATGAAACTTAACACAATTCTGTGAATTATACAACTGATAGCATACATAACAGGATTTAGCTTTCCTTCTCAATTTCAAGATTTAAGTGCTTACTTGCCGTACCTTCTTCTTAACCTTCAAATATTAAATCTTTTTTGCAACTTATATTAAATTACAAAAAGTAGGTAAAAGCAAACTATATATACACACAATTAAACCAGCGAAGGTAAAATTCCTAACTTTATTTAATTTAAACAAGTCACAAGAATCTGATATTAACACATTACATTAATAACGAGAACCTGGAAAACAAGAACCTGGAAAACAAGAACCTGCAGCTCAACAATATTTCAACCAGATACACAAATTAACGTACTACTTGAAACAGAAAGCAAACGAAACCCCCAAGATGGAGAGAGAAGTACCATTACGCAATCCAATACTAGACTCTTCGGTGTTGATGTTGTACAAAATTCCCTCGTATCTGATTTCACTCTTAGAGGTCAAGCTAATCAAGCTTCCGACGTACGAATCTGCCGCTGAACTAGATCTATAACTCTCTGCCGCCATATTGAACGGCGAAACCCGCAGAACCAGGCAAATTAGATATATATACACATAGAGAAAAAATCGCGCTCCAATAAGAGAGAAAAATCAAGGAGTCGACGCTGTGACTTTGATAGAAAAAGAGGAGAGAGAATGAGAGATTGTGATTTGTTGACTCTTTTCAAGTTTGTATCGTGAGAGATAGGGTTTCAGATTTTACAGTATATGTTTGGGCCAATTTGGGGGTTTTATTTGTTTTTGTGGAAATAAGAGCTTGATTTTCCTGATGGGCTAATCAAACGTTTGGGGTAAGCCGATGTGGACGAAGCAAACCAGTTACAGAACGCCACGTATTCGAGTCTTGGTCTTTTTACTCTTTCGGCGGATTATTTTGCAAGAATAATAATATTAGAATCTAACTATTTCTGAATATTTTATAAATTATTGATGTGGCGTATCTACTTTCCGGCGTATTGTCTTGAGGAATTAAAGTGTGAGGCAGGAGATTTTATCGATAAAGATTTAAATTTTGTCGAAATAATTTTTAATATTATGGTGTGAATTTGAGATAATATTATAGTTGTGGGTAGTATTTATAAATTTTACTGAAAGTATCTGAGTGGTTATATTATATTCGATTGGTGGGAGAATATTCGGTTTAGCGAGGAATATTAAATGCAACGACTCAATCGTTGGTGGGCCATACGGCAAATTATTATCGGATTGAGAAAGCGACAAAAATATTTTATTGAAATAACGACGGAAGTTTTACTGGTTGATCTTGTTGAGCTACTTCGGTAGTAAAAAATGCGATGTCGTGTGGTTGCGTAGTAGCGCACGGTATTGATTATTGATCTTTATGTGAGAAGTCAACCGATTTGATTAATTTATTGTCGATTAATAATATGAATTATTATAGCGATAATGACGACGCTTTATTTTATTAAATTATTATTAACGTAATAAAAGCGAAGCATCTTTTATATAAAATAGAATCTTTATTAAAGTTATTACATAAATAGAATATATTATATTTTATTATGCGTAGTGTTGCGTAGTGTTTTGCGTAATATTGCGTAGTGTTTTGCGTAGTAAAATGTTTTATATAAATAGAATATATTATATTTTATTTAAAAGATTTTTAACTTTAAATATGGATAATTGATTAAAGTAAATCAATCTGGGCCGAAGTTAAATGGATTGAATTCTTATCGTTCCATTTTCATATAAATAGAAAATTCGTTCATTATTATTTTCTTACGAATTAATTTGAAGCTACAGAGAGAAATTATAGAGAGAAGTTTATAGAGAAAGTTATAGAAAGAAGAAGAGTATTACATTCTTCATTCTTACATATTAGGTTCTTTTACGGTGAGGGTGTTATTTTCTTTCTTGAAGAGAACATGTTATTAATTCATTATTATTACATTGGAATAACACTAAAAAGTGGTATCTTATCATACATACTTGTATATCTACGGCGTCTACCTATCTTGGTGAAATCATTATGTTATTAATTTCGTATTTATTACATTGGAATAACTTTTGTATCTGTGATTTCTGCTATCTTGGTGACGTTCTTACATTATTACATTGGAACATCGCATACATGTGTTTCTGGCATGACACAGTTAAATCTTTATTATTACATTGGAACATCACATGCATGTGTTTCTGGGGGACTGGTTCCGTCTTTATTATTACATTTGGAACATCACATGCATGTGTTTCTGGCGGACTGATTCCGTCTTTATCGTTACATTGGAATATCCTATGTCGTGTGTTTCTGGCGGATGCGGATTCATCTTTATTATTACATTGGAACATCACATGGGTTGTGAATTTCACGACTGGTTCCGTTATTATTATTACATTGGAATAACTTTATACATCTTGATCTGCGTAAGTGGTGATTTCTTTTGTTATTCCATTCTTTATTATCTGGGTTGGTTAAAACTTTGAAACACATCTTTCAGCAAAATTAGTAGAATATCCTTGATATTTGCGTTTAAATCGATATCTTTTCATGGAAATATTCTTACGATCATTCTTGAATTTTACTATACTGAAAGCGATGTCGTATTGTGATTTGGGGCGTTAATAATTCATGGATTAAATAATTCTTGAACTTGTTTTATTGAATTCTTATGTCATTAAATCGTCCTCATATTATATTATGTTATCTTTGGCTTTTTACGTGCGTAGATGAACTTAGTATGATTATGACGAGGGATCAATTCGGTATAATCGTGACTTGTTATAAATGATGTAATAAAAAGTCCTCGATGGCACATAATGCGGTGATGGATAGTTTTTGGTATGATTATGACGAGGGGTGATTAGGTATAGTCGTGACCATTGATAATTTGATGAAAATCCTTGGCCAGTAATGCGAGGGATGATTAGATGTGGTGGTTTATTTATTAAAGTGAGTCTCGTGATAAAAATTGATGAAAACCTTTTAAAACCTAAAGATAGTAGACTTTATTCTCTCTTGACTCTTTTAATGGATTACGTATTCAAGCTGCGATTAAGCGGTTTGTCTATTGTATTTTATCGGTTTAACTTACATTGAAGGCTAATGATATATTTATTACGCATTATCTTAGTCGTAATATTTCTTCTTGAAATTTAGTTGAGCTCACCTTTTTTCTTTCATTTATTCTCTTGAAATGAGAACATAAATTTGGAGACAGTCGAGGAGCAGTAATGGTCAGGAGGATAGCATTAGTAGTCACCATTTTAATACGTGAAATAGTGTGATAATAGTTGTAATGAGGACTCCTTTTGAGTTTGTATAATATCTAGTAGACAATATTTGTATTCAAACTCACGATTTATATAAATATTGTCTGCAGATTATATTAATAAGTTGTATTTGAATTTATATGTACCATGTAAGTGGCGACCCAAGATGGGTGGCGTATACACAATTTTAGGGCGTCGCGATTGGTATCGAGCCGTAAGTGTGAAGAGCCCCGAGGAGCCTCTACATGGTGACTTCTGTTGATGGGGAATGCTGCAGAAGCGGACTCTCAAGTAGGGGCCTTAGTCTTTGGTTGCTGGTGATAGAATACTAATGTGAGTCTTGACACGGGTTGGTGTCGAGTCATGATTAGTATCGAGCTTAGGGATATGATGCATGGCGCCCCAAGAAAATTGGGTATCGTCACCCGTCTTGACATATGACTTGCAGTCATTTGAATAATATGTGAAAGAAGCAAGCAACTTCAAAGTAAATTCGGTAATAAAAATTATTTCGACTAAATAATGAGAATAAATCTTATCATTAGCGGAACAAATATAAACCGTTAAAATTGCAACTTCGAAATCGTAAATACTAATCATCTTCAACTTAGAACAATATAAAATGAGTCATCAATATGAAATGTAAACGTGCGATGAAATACCTTGTCAGTATGTAATGAATATTCGGCAAATTCAAAAGGTGTGACAAAATAATAAATAAAAACAATGAATATATCAATAATAAAAGAGTATAAAGTGTTCAGTAACAGTGAATTAAATAACCAGGATTTCACCAGTATAAAAGAATCGTATTCATGGTTATGTATGAGTATGAATTTAACAATTATTATAAATAGAATAATAATGAATGGAATATGATTATTCAAGACGATAGAAATGAAAGAAAGCTGAATAACAGAAGTAAAAGTGAAGTAGAAAGTAGTATTGTAGAAATTATAAACATAACTACATAATTTTTCTCTCATAATTGATATACATGATAAGAACATTTATAGATTATGCGAAAAAATGAAGGAATGATATTTATAGTAACTTCCATGACGGTCAATTGATTTACTTTAATCTGGCGTATAAAGAAAAATAAAATATAATATATTACATTTTACTATCTGAAACACTATCTTGATCTTATCACGAAACTTTTATCGATATCACAATCTTATGCATAATAAAATATAATATATTATTTATAGAATAAACTTTAATAAAGTATTTATTTTATATAAAAGATGTTTACGCTTTTATTATTAATAATCTGAATAAAACAAAACGTCGTTATCGTATAATAATTCATATTATTAATCGTGATAATGGAATCAATGAGTGACTCTGCATAAAATCGATAATCGATACTGGTGTCTTCTTATGCAACCACAATGTATTCTTTGTACTTTTACTCTAAGTAGTTCAATCTTCAGCGGTAAAACTTCCGCCGTTATTTCATAAAATATTTTTGTCGTTTTCTCGATCCGTGAAATACATTATGCTAGGTCCACCAATGATTGAGCTTTTGTATTTAATATTCCCTGCTAAACCGAATATTCCCCGACCAATCGAATATAATATAACCACTTGCATACTTTGCAAAATTTATAAATACTACCCACAACTATAATATTATCTTAAATTCACACCATAATATTAAAAAATTATTTCGACAAAATTTAAATCTTTATTGATAAAATCTGGGGTCTCACAATCTCCCCTCCTTATGGAATTTCGCCCTCGAAATTAGAGTGCGATACGACTGTATGATAAAGAGGTGAGGATACCTTGAATACCTTTATCGTTGAAAATATTAAGTTCATCTTTGCAATCCGGCGAAGATATTCATTAACAATTCATCTTTGCACGAAAGCAAGATATATAAACTCAGAAAACCAATAATCTTTGAGGCGCGACAATAGTATCGCGACCACGAATTATCCATACACCACCGGCGAGGATATTCGTGTTTTCAATCTGATCGTGATTATACCGAATAATCCTTGGCCATAATCATACCAAGTCTATCGATGCACTACTGACGAAGATGACTTTTACCACTTCCATGAATTAATATTTCATTCTTTGAGACTCAACTCAATAATTAATCCACATCATCGAATTATCCCTCGCACTACAAAACGAGGATATTCATTAGTATCACGACCACGAATTATCCATGCACTTTCTGGCGACGAAGATAATCGTGTATTCATTAAGTATCACGACCACAAATTATCCATACCTTCTGGCGAAGATAATCGTGTATTCATTAAGATATCCGACCACAAATTATCCATACACTACTACGAAAGATAATTGTGTATTCATTAGTATCACGACCACAAATTATCCAACGCACTACTGACGAAAGATAATTGTGTATTCATTAGTATTACGACCACAAATTATCCATGCACTACGGCCAAAGATAATTGTGTATTCATTAGTATCACGACCACAAATTATCCATGCACACTACGGCCAAAGATAATTGTTTATTCATTAAGTATTACGACCACAAATTATCCATTTACTACTACGAAAGATAATTGTGTATTCATTAGTATTATTACGACCACAAATTATCCATGCACTACTGACAAAGATAATTGTGTATTCATTAAGATCCACGACCACAAATTATCCATGCCTTCTACGAAAGATAATTGTGTATTCATTAAGATCACGACCACAAATTATCCATGCACTACTACGAAAGATAATTGTGTATTCATTAAGATCACGACCACAAATTATCCATGCACTACTACCAAAGATAATTGTGTTTTCAATTACTGATTATGATTATACCAACAATCCACAGTCATAATCATACCAAGTCCATCTACGCCACTAGCCATACACGGATGACTTTCAACATAATATAAACATGAGGATAATGATATAAAGAATCAATCAAATGAGATAAAGGATAAATATTAAACATTTATAATATAATTTATCCAAGATTCAAGAATATCCCCATGTTATCAATCACTTAATAATCTCATAATCTAATATCATTAATATTATAACAATATTTTAATCATTTCTTAAATTTATAAACAATTTATCTTAATTGTTTACGTTTTACCATATAATGCATTTAATCATTCAAAATGCCATACTCATAAGATATCATCACCAATTATCAAATCTCTCAAAAAATATGCATATACTCTATATAGGATTCTCTAGCCATAATATCCTATTTTCAACTTTTTTTGTTCTTCACATAACATATTTAACTCATATGTTAAGTAATTAAACTATTTTCATGAAAAATACCAAATCAGTCCCAAAAATATTTCTTTTCTGGAATTTAGCATAATATAGTCCCATAATGAAAATATATTTTTCTCGAATTTTTAAAATTCATTTACTATTTTTCAAAAATCAATTTCTAATTAATTCCTTAAGAAATTAGCTACCTCAAGTTTAACTCCAAAATTCCCAAATCTTGGCAGGACCTTACACATGTTATCGTGAGCTTCAGTTTAAATTTCATGGTCATCGAAGTTATAGAACTCCTATTATAAGCGTTTTTATTTAAAAACTAAATATTGAAAAGAGTCATAACTTGCTCATTTTAAGTCGAGAATGAGCTCATTTTTGGACAGGAGATACTTTATACCATATACCTTCATGTCCCTAAAGGCCAGAATTTTTTCATAATTTAAGTGGCCAAAACAGCCCTTAAAGTTTACAGGCAGATAGCATTTTTGAAATTTACAGCTTTGGCCTCCTTTGCTAAAATCAGTCCACACAAAAATCTACAACACCTTTTCCAGTAATTCCACTTGGATTAGTTAGGTAACTCATAGATCTAACTCTAGGACTTGACCACATTCAAAAATTCAAAATATAATAAGAGATATGGTCAATTGAATTTCATATTACGTTTTTCACTAAAATCTTATTTTCAACTCTTTTGTGATTTCTAAGAAACTTTCATGTTTTCACATACTAACCAACATAACTCATCATAAAACTTACTAATACTTCATATACCCATGATTTTCATTATTCCAATGTTTTTATTATGACTTTCATCATAAACCACGTAAAAGCTGCTCATTTTAGTTGAAGAATTATTTGAGGGTTTAAGAAATGGGTTTTTATCTTTGAATCAATACAAAATTCGATTTCACGCTCTAGGGTAGGCTAGAAATCTTCAAGAATACGTCAAGAAATTTATTAATGATATAAATATCATTCAAAACTATTACTCGTCCAAGACTTGGATAAGATGCGTCACATTAATACCAATTGTGACTTATCCCCTTAACCCAGATAAAGACCTCACAATGATACCTATCAACTTGCCATCTTGATCCACGGACGTTGCCCTACGAAAGTCCGGCTTCGGTGCATTCCACACAAGGAAGTCAACAACGAAAAGATCGGGACTCTTTACTTATGTCTTGATATAACAATGATTAACTTTAGGATTTGGTTACTTTGAATTACGTATAACGAGGTTGGTTAGAATATGAAAGCTAACAACCTTACAAAAAGAATAATGAGTAGTTAATCAATCGTTTTCAAAAATTACCTCAAAGGCAAATATTTTCAAAGAGATAAGATAGACAATAACGTGAAAGTGTTTATTTGAAACAACAAGATTAATAAATGATTGGAGGTAACGAAGGTTTCTCCCAACGAAGTTTCAATAGATAAATCAAAGTCTAATTTCTCCGAGTCAAATTTAAGCGTTGACATAAAGCAAAAGAGATAAAATAATGGGTAGAACCCAGATCTTATAAGGTATAGACTTCACAATTTATAATTAACTAACTTGCGTCTTAACTTCGTTCGGTTTACTCGCTTTTGAGAAGTCATGAAAAATGCACTTCCTAAAACCAACGACTTTATTTTGTCCATATCCACCTTTGGTGCCACCGTCCCGGACTAGACTTGACTTTGGTGCACAACAAAATTGAGCTAAATGACCTTCTCTTCTTGCAATTTCCACTTCTATTATCTTTGCCATGATTACCACCAAAGTGGTTACCATTCTTAGCATGATAATTTCCCCGATGGTTATCATTGTTGGGATGGCCGAATTGCCACCATATGATTATTATCGTGTTGTTGGTCGTTACCTTTTGTTTGAAATGAATCAACACTCTCATGTGCTTCATTGCTTATCTCGGCATTTTCGGATGCCATTCTCAAATCTTCACACAAAACAAGGGTTAATTGACATGTAACAAATTATCCCTATATTACGGCTGACCAATAAAATAAAGACATAAACTTAGGTAGGTCATTCTAGCGAAGTATTCCCGTCTCTCCCCTCCTAGTACTATTCTCACTTCTTGGCAGGGATCATATCCTAAGCTCGATACAACCGTGACGCCCCCAAAATTAGGTATACGTCACCCATCTTGAGTCGCCACTTACATGGTACATAAATTCAAATACTGACTTACTAATATAAGCGTAGGTATGCGATACGACATAAACTATGAGTTTGAATACAAATATTGTCTACTAGATATTATACAAACTCGAAAGGAGTCCTCATTACAACTATTATCACATTATTTCACGAATAGTGAGGACTACTAATGCTATCCTCTGACCATTACCATTACTTACGTTCCCAGGCTAAATCCCACTATGTTCTCATTTCACGAAGAATACGGTGAAAAAAAAGGGTGAGCTCAACTAGCCCAATAAGAAATATTATGACTAAGATAATCTTTGAATAAATTATCATTAGCCTTCAACAAGATTAAACGATAAAATACAATAGACAACCAATTTCATTTGCAATGAATAAGCGATCCATTAAAAGAGTCAAGTAGAGAATAAAGTCTACTATCTTTTAGGTTTTAAAAGTTTTCATCAATTTTTATCATTTGAGACTCAACTTAATAAATAAACCACCACATTTAATCATCCCTCGTACTACAGCGAAGGATTTTCATCAAATTATCAATGGTCAGCGACTATCTTAGAATCACCCCACAGTCATAATCATACCAAAAACTATCCATCAACGCATTACAGCCACCGGAGGACTTTTGTCACATCATTTATATCAAGTCATGATTATACTTAGAATGATCCCCGATCATAATCATACTAAGTTCATCTATGCACGTAAGCCAAAGATAACATAATATAACATGAGGATGATGACAATGACATAGTAATTCAATAAAACAAGTTCAAGAATTATTTAATCCATGAATTATTAACGTCCAAATTGTCGACATGATCTTCGCTTTTACATGAGAGTAAAATTCAAGAATGATCGGAAGAATATTTCCATGAAAAGATCTTTGGATGAAACGCAAATATCGAGGATATTCTACTAATTTCATGGAGTATAGAAGTCAAAGTTTTAACTTAACCGGGTATAATAAAGAATGAAATAATAAAAGAAATCACCATGCATGCGGTACTTCGCGCCATGACAGAGTTATTCCAACGGAATAATAATAATAACGGACCAGTCGGTGAAATTCACACCGAGCGGGATGTTCAACAGAATAATAAAGATGGAACCAGATCCGGTGTAAAACACACGATAGGATATTCCAATGAATGATAAAGACGGAACCAGTCCTGTAAAACACATGATACATGATGTTCCAACGAGATAATAAAAAGCGGAACCAGTCCTGTAAAACACATGATACAGGATGTTCCAAATGAGATAATAGAAGAATGTCACCAAGTATAGGGTAAACCACATTATCAAAGTTATTCCAATGTAATAATAAGCGATGGAATAACATATGGATTTCACCAAAGTATAGGGTATGTCACGCGTATACTGAGTTATGTATAGGGTATGCCACTTTTACAAAAGTTATTCCAATGAGAATAATAATGAATGGAATAATGAAGTTCTCTTCAAGAAGAAAGAATAACACCCCTTTACTAGTAAAAAGAACCCAATATAGAAGTAGTGAAGTAGCGAAATACTCTTCTTCTTGCTACATAACTTTCTCTATAGCTTCTCTACATAATTTCTCTCTAGAGAGTTTGATGAATTAAATAAGAAAATAATGAAGGAATGAGCTTTATTTATAGGAAAATGGAATGCATAATAACTAATCCATGAACGGTCCAGTTGATTTACTTTAATCAAGGTATCCATATTTAAAGAAAAATAAAATATAATATATTCTATTTTATATAAAAACATTTTACTATGCAAACACTTATGCAATACTATCAAAACACTACGCAATCTATGCATAATAAAATATAATATATTCTATTTATAGAATAACTTTAATAAAGTATTCTATTTTATATAAAAAGATGTTTACATTTTATTACGTTAATAATACGAATAAAACAAAACGCGTCATTATCGCTATAATAATTCATATTATTAATCGATGATAATGGAATCAAACCGAGTGACTTCTCATTACATAAGCATCAATAATCAATACCGGTGTCTTCTTTATGCAACCACACGTATTCTTGTACTTTTACTACTGAGGTAGTTCAACGATGATCAACCAGAAAACTTCCGCCATTATTTCAATAAAATATTTTTGTCGTTTTCTCGATCCGATAATAATTACATTGTGGGGTCCACCAATGATTGAGTAGTTATGCGAATATTCCTCGCTAAACCGAATATTCCCAGACCAATCGAATATAATATAACCACTTGCATACTTTGCAAAATTTATAAATACTACCCACAACTATAATATTATCTTAAATTCACACCATAATATTAAAAATTATTTCGACAAAATTTAAATCTTTATTGATAAAATCTGGGGTCTCACATGATCCACAAATAGAGATGTGAGATAAGAACTAGGAGGGAGATTTTCGGAATTCCTTCGCTAGTATGACCTACCTAAATTTATTTGGTATTTAATTGGTCGGTCGAGTATAGGGATAATATGTGATGTGTTAATTAACCC
The DNA here is from genome assembly GCA_020205615.1 of Panax quinquefolius. Taxonomy (NCBI): domain Eukaryota; kingdom Viridiplantae; phylum Streptophyta; class Magnoliopsida; order Apiales; family Araliaceae; genus Panax; species Panax quinquefolius. The sequence continues at coordinate 8,025,292 of CM035173.1, read as the reverse complement.
TTGTTTTGTGCGGTGTTTGAGAATGACATCCGAAAATGCTTAGATAAGCAATGAAGCACATGAGAGTGTTGATTCAAATTTCAAACAAAAGGTAACGACCAATAATACGATAATAATCATCTTCGGTGGCAATTACTATCGAACAATGATAACCATCGTGGGGAAATTATCATGCTAAGAATGGTAACCACTTCGGTGGTAATCACGGCAAAGATAATAGAAGTGGAAATTTCAAGAAGAGAAGGTCATTTAGCTCGATTTTGTCGTATAGTGAAGTCAAGTCCAATTTGGGATAGTGGCACCAAAGGCGGATCTGACAAAACAAAAGTCGATGGTTTCGGGAAGAAGCGTTTTTCGTGACTTCTCGAAAAGTGGGTAACCCGAACGAAGTTAAGCAAGGTTAGTTAATTATAAATTCTTGCACAAGTCTATACCTTATTGAATCTGGGTTCTACCCATTATTTTATCTCTCTTTGCTTTGCGTTTAACGTTTAAATTTAACTCAAGAAGAAGTTAAACTTTGACTTATTAGTTGAAACTTCGTTAGTAGGAGCCTTCGTTATCATTCTTATTTTTAAATCTTGTTTAATTCAAATAAACACTTTCACGATCTTATCTCTTTGAAAATACTTGCCTTTGATGTGATTTTAGGAATCAATTGGTTAACTACTCATTATTCTTTTGTAAGGTTGTTAGCTTTCATATTCCTAACCAACCTCATTATCTGAATTCAAAGTAGCCAAATCCTAAAGTTAATCAACAAGTATATCAAGTCATAAGTAAAGAGCCCGATCCTTTCGTTGTTGACTTCCTTGTGTGGAATGCACCAAGTCGACTTTCTTCAGAAAGCGACATCGTGAATGAATGATGACAAGTTTATAGGTATCGTTGTGAGGTCTTTATCTAAGTTAAGGGATAGAAGTCATAGGTTGGTATCGATGTGACGTCTTATCCAAGTCTTGGATGAGAGTCCACGATTTTGAATGATATTTCTATTATTAATAAATTTCTGGCGTATTCTTGAAGACTTCTTAGCCTACTTAGAGCGTGAAATCAAATTTTGTATTGACCCAAAGATAAAAACCCATTTCTTAAACCCTCAAATATTTCTTCAACTAAAATGAATAGCTTTACGTGGTTTATGATGAAAGTCATAATAAAAGCATTGGACTAATGAAAATCATGGGTATTCGTGGTATTAGTAAGTGTTATGATGAGTTATGTTGGTTAGTATGTGAAAACATGAAAGTTTCTTAGAAATCACAAAGAGTTGAAAATCGATTTTGGTGAAAACGTAACATGAAATTCAATTGACCATATCTCCTATTATATTTTGAATTTTTGAATGTGGTCAAGTCCTAGAGTTAGATCTATGAGTTACCTAACTAATCCAAGTGGAATTACTGGAAAAGGTGTTGTAGATTTTTGTGTGGACTGATTTTAGCAAAAGGAGTGCAAAGCTGCAAAACCTAAAAAACACGCCATGATTTTAGAGGGGCTGTTTCGGCCACTTAAATTATGAGAAAAATTCTGACCTTTTGGGACATGAAGGTATATGGTATAAAGTATCTCCTGTCCAAAATGAGCTCATTCATTCGACTTAAAATGAGCAAGTTATGACTATTTCAATATTTAGGTTTTTCCGATGACGCTATAACCGGAAAGTTCTATAACTCCGATGACCATGAAATTTAAACTAGAAGCTCACGTTAACATGTGTAAGGTCCCCTTAAGATTTGGGAATTTTGGAGTTAAACTTGAGGTAGCTAATTTCTTAAGGAATTAATTAAAATTGATTTTTGAAAAATAGTAAATGAATTTTAAAAATTCGAGAAAAATATATTTTCATTATGGGACTATATTATGTTAAATCCCGGAAAAGAAATATTTTTGGGACTAATTTGGTATTTTCATGAAAATAGTTTAATTACTGAACATATGAGTTAAATATGTTATGTGAAGTAACAAAAGTTGAAAATAGGATTTTATGGCTGTAGAATCCTATATAGAGTATATGCATATTTTTTGATGAGGATTTGATAATTGGTGATGATATTTTATGAGTATGGCATTTTGAATGATTAAATGCATTATATGGTAAAAGCGTAAACAATTGAGATAAATTGTTTATAAATTTAAGAAGTGATTAAAATATTATTATAATATTAATGTTATTAGATTATAAGATTATTAAGTGATTGATAACATGGGGATATTCTTGAATCTGGATAAATTATATTATAAATGTTTAATATTTATCCTTTATCTCATTTGATTGATTCTTTATATCATTATCCTCACGCTTATATTATGTTGAAAGTCATACATGTGGCACATGATAGTGCGTAGATGGACTTGGTATGATTATGATTGAGGATTGTTCTGGGATAATCATAACTCGTAATGAATACACAATTATCTTTGGCCATAGTGCTTGGATAATTTGTGGTCGTGATACTTAATGAATACACAGATTATCTTTGGTAGTAGTGCACGGATAATTTGTGTTGTGATACTAATGAATACACGCTTATCTTTGGTAGTAGTGCATGGATAATTTGTGGTCGTGATATTAATGAATACACAATTATCTTTGGCCGTAGTGCATGGATAATTTGTGGTCGTGATATCTTAATGAATACACAATTATCTTTGGTAGTAGTACGTGGATAATTTGTGGTTGTGATCTTAATGAATACACAATTATCTTTGGTAGTAGTGCGTGGATAATTTGTGGTCGTGATACTAAATGAATACACAATTATCTTTGGTAGTAGTGCATGGATAATTTGTGGTCGTGATATCTAATGAATACACAATTATCTTTGGTAGTAGTGCATTGATAATTTGTGGTCGTGATCTTAATGAATACACAATTATCTTTGGTAGTAGTGGTATGGATAATTTGTGGTCGTGATATTAATGAATACACAATTATCTTTGGTAGTAGTACATGGATAATTTGTGGTCGTGATACTAATGAATACACGATTATCTTTGGTAGTAGTGCATGGGATAATTTGTGGTCGTGATACTAATGAATACACGATTATCTTTGGTAGTAGTAGTCATGGATAATTAAGTGGTCGTGATACTTAATGAATATCCTTGGCACATGATGCGGGGATGATTCAATGATATGGATTAATTATTGAAATTTGAGTCTCAAAGAATGAAATATTAATTCATGGATGTGGTAAAAGTCATCTTTGGTAGTAGTGCATTGATAGACTTGGTATGATTATGACCACGGATTATTCGATAATCATGACCAGAATTGAAAACACACGAATATCCTTGTAGAAGAAGTAATGGATAATTCATGGTTGTGATACTATTAAGCTAAGTCTCGATATTATTGGTTTTACGCTTATATATCTTTGGCTGTAGTGCAAAGATGAATTGTTAATAAATATCTTTAGCTTTGTAGCAAAAGATGAATTGTTAATGAATATCTTTGGTAGGATTGCAAAATGAATTTAATGTTTTCAACGATAAGGGTATTCAAGGTATCCTCACCTCTTTATCATATCGGTATCGTACCTAATTTCGAGGGCTTAAATTCCATAAGGAGGGAGATTGTGAGACCCCAGATTTTATCAATAAAGATTTAAATTTTGTCGAAATAATTTTTAATATTATGGTGTGAATTTGAGATAATATTATAGTTGTGGGTAGTATTTATAAATTTTGCAAAGTATGCAGTGGTTATATTATATTCGATTGGTCTGGGAATATTCTTGTTTAGCGGGGAATATTCGTGACAACGACTCAATCATTGGTGGACCTGACAATGTAATTATTGCTTGATTGAGAAAACGACAAAAATATTTTATTGAAATAACGACGGAGTTTTACTGATTGATCTTCGTTGAACTACTCAGTAGTAAAAAATACGATGTCGTGTGGTTGCGTAAAGAAGATACCGGTATTGATTATCGATCTTTATGTGAGAAGTCACCAGGTTTGATTCCATTATCATTTATTAATAATATGAATTATTATAATGATAACGACGCTTTGTTTTATTCAGATTATTAACGTAATAAAACGTAAACATCTTTTATATAAAATAGAATACTTTATTAAAGTTATTCATAAATAGAATATATTATATTTTATTATGCGTAGTGTTGCGTAGTATTTTGCATAAATGTTTTGCATAGTATTGCATAGTGTTTTGCATAGTAAAATGTTTTATATAAATAGAATATATTATATTTTATTTAAAAGATTTTTCTTTAAATATGGACCGTCGATTAAAATGTAAATCAATCTGGACCGCTCATGGATTAGTTATTATGCATTCCATTTTCCTATAAATAGAAGCTCATTCCTTCATTATTTTCTTACTTAATTCATTTGAACTCTGAGAGAGAATTATAGAGAGAAGTATAGAGAGAAAGTTATAGAAAGAAGAAGAGATATTCGCTACTTCACTACTTCTATATTCGGTTCTTTTACGGTAGGGTGTTATTCTTTCTTCTTGAAGAGAACTTACATTATTCCATTCATTATTATTCTGCATTGGAATAACTTTGTAAAGTGGTATACCCTATACATAACTTTTATATATGCGGCATACCCTATACTTGGTGAAATCCTTATGTTATTCCATTCATATTTATTCTGTTGGAATAACCTGTATACGCGGTTTACCCTATACTTGGTGACATTCTTCTATTATTCTGTTGGAACATCCTGTCTGTGTGTTTTACACCGGACCTGGTTCCGTCTTTATTATTCTGTTGAACATCCTGCGTCAATGTTTTTACACCTGACCGGTTCCGCTTTTATTATTCATTGGAACATCCTGCTCATGTGTTTTACACCGACCGGTTCCGCTCTTTATCATTCTGCTGGAATATCCTATCTGTGTTTTTTACAATTTGGATCCGGTTCCATCTTTATTATTCTGTTTGGAACATCCATCGCTTGCGTGAATTTCACCGACACTCGTTCCGTTATTATTATTCGCTGGAATAACTTTGTATATGCCAAGCAATCAGTATGCGTGGTGATTTCTTTTGTTATTCCATTCTTTATTATACCCAATTAGTTAAAACTTTGACTTCTATACTCCATGAAATTAGTAGAATATCCTCGATATTTGCGTTTCATCCAAAGATCTTTTCATCATGGAAATATTCTTCCGATCATTCTTGAATTTTACCCTACGAAACAAAGATCATGTCGACAATTTGGACGTTAATAATTCATGGATTAAATAATTCTTGAACTTGTTTTATTGAATTACTATGTCATTGTCATCATCCTCATGTTATATTATGTTATCTTTGGGCTTACGTCGATAGATGAACTTAGTATGATTATAACTGCGGATCATTCTTAAGATAATCACGACTTGTTATAAATGATGTAATAAAAGTCCTCGGTGGCACGTAATGCAAAATGATGGATAGTTTTGGTATGATTATGACCGTGGGTGATTAGGGATAGTCACACCATCGATAATTTGATGAAAATCCTCGACCGTGGTACAGGGGATGATTAGATGTGGTGGTTTATTTATTAAAGGTTGAGTCTCAAATGATAAAAATTGATGAAAACCTTTTAAAACCTAAAAGATAGTAGAATTTTTTTCTCTACTGACTTTTTTAATGGATTGCGATATTCACCGCAGCTTAAACCGGTTGTCTATCAGATTTTATCGCTTTAACATTTGTTGAAGGCTAATGATAATTTATTCTGCATTATCTTAGTCATAATATTTCTTCTTGCTAGTTGAGCTCACCTTTTCTTTCACCGTTTTCTTCTTGAAATGAGAACATAAATTTTGATTTAAATCGGAACGTAAGTAATGGTCCGAGGATAAAGATTAGTAGTCCTCACTATTCCGTGAAATAAAGGTGATAATAGTTGTAATGAGGACTCCTTTTGAGTTTGTATAATATCTAGTAGACAATATTTGTATTCAAACTCACGCTTTATGTCAGATTGTATACCTACAGCTTATATTAAGAAGTTGTATTTGAATTTATACGTACCATGTAAGTGGCGACCAAGATGGGTACGACGATACCTAATTTTGGGGCGTCACACAAAAGACTACATTGAAATAATTTATTAATCAATATGCTGAGGTGGAGTATGCAATATCAACAGTTTCTAAAATAATTTGTGTCTGTAGCATTACTTTATTTTGCAACACGCGGTCATAATAATAATTTTAATTCTTCTATGCACACACGAATATGGGACAACGATATTCGACAGGTGTATTTAATTTTTATTTATTTATATTTTTATCATATTGAGGGTCAAAACATAAATAAATTAAAGTTAAATACATTTCTGTCCAATATTCATGTCCCATATTTTTGTCTGTGTAAATTTTTTGAATAATTGGATTTACTTTATAATTTTACTATTTCTATTTTGACGAATTAATAAAAAAAACTGATATTTTAAGTATATTAAATGATATTTTTATATAAGTTCCTCACATAAATGAGACCCAATATTTAAAAAATTATATAAAAATAATAATTTTTATTTCAAAATATCAATTCCATTAATCAAAACGTAATGCTCAAAGTAGTTTACAATACAAGTTCTCCGGATAAATGATTTTGAGTTTTGAGTGGGGATGGGAAAAATTAATAAAGTGCTCACCAAAATTATTTATACCAAAATAGTGTATTGTTATATTCAATTATCGATTGCTTACTTCCCTCTAATCTAATTATAAAGATCTTGGTTTTTAAAAAAAAAATAATAATACAAGTTTCAGTGATTTCTCAATCTAGTAAACTATACAAATCGATTTCAATTTTAGTGTCAGTGGGAAATCTATTAGATAATAGTGTTATTGGGGATATATTTGAACTTATGAGTTATGACCATGTATAAAAAAAAAAAAATGAAGCTTCATCGCATATTATTAAATTTATATTGTGAAAATAATTTATTATAAAAGATTATGTTATTTAATTGTTGTTAAGTTTTTTAATTGAATCAATTCAATGATTGAACTCATTTTATAACACATTTTTTTTTGTTTTTTTTTAAAATTAACTTAAATGTCATAAGTTACTCGTGTAGCTAAAAATAACATGCTACTATCACATAAAAAAGAGTAGCATAATGCTCATATATATACATACATATTGCAGGTCCGCATATCAGGGCCCCGTATGTCAGCGAGGTTCACAATATGTATGTGCGTATGTAAGCATTACGTGAGTTTTTTTTTTTTTTTTTTTTTCACGTGATAGTAACATTGTTAATTAGAAAATTCAAACTGATGAAGTGGCAAAAGATAACACTAATAGAAAGTTAAGTCATAAGTGCTGAATCTCTAAAATATAGGGGACCAATTTGCAAATATCCCATCAAGGAGAGGAGAGGAGCCGTGCCCACCAATGAAATGATTATTGAACTAACCGATTATATTTTTTTTGAAATGATTTGCAGTTTGTTTTTTGGAAGTTGTTAGGGTTTCGAGATGTTCACCCCACAGAGAAAGGCGTGGTCCAGTCTGACGATTACCCCACGGACCAAAGGTCCGAGGAATGGCACTCCAAACCCTAGAATCGCGGGTAAGGGTAAAGCGGTGGCGTTTGTCGATGGTCCTCCGCCACCGCGGGGATTATTGAGTGAGAATGAGGCAACGACGACTGTGGCAGGGGGTTTGGAAACAGGCGATGTGGAGGATTGGAGGCGGTTTAGGGAGGCGGGGTTGTTGGATCAGGCGGCTATGGAGAGGAAAGACCGGGAGGCCCTACTTGAGAGGGTTGCCAAAGTTGAAAGAGAGGTCAGGGAAATTTGTGCTTGTGAATTTATTTATATTTTAATTTTAATTCTAATCGTAGATGTGATTATATGGTATATGTAAAGTTTATTTGTGTGATTGTTATGTTCTAGCTTGGTGCTGTTCTCATTTCAAATTTGATCACTGCTTCTTGTGCACTACTGTTCTTGGGTAGACTTCTTAGAGGCCGTGATACTGTTTGAGTGAGGGTTTTTAGCCTTATGCTTCCTTAGGTTAGTGTTGAATTATGTCAATGGAAAATGATATATATGTGACAAATATTTGACGAAGTTGGATTGCGAAGTGTATCCTTTATAATAGAATAAATTAAAGTGGGATCTTACTTAATTCTTACCTATCTCATATATGCACATACGTTGCAATAATAATTTGGCCGAAAACTTTCGTAATGTATAGCAGTTCTCTAATGTCAATATATAGGATATTTTTATGTAGGAAAAATATGGAATAACTAAATTTTACTTGGACGGAATTGGGCAGACAGATATCATGATTGAATACAAGACCTGCCTTCTCTCTATTGGGAAACTCCTATTTAGAGACTTGTATGTTCCAACTTTCAAGCATTATGCTTTGAAATTCATTCTGTCGGATTTATCCTTTCGAATTCCAAATATCTATCCAACTATGAATTAAATCAAGTTCTTTTGTACGATTTTTCAAAGACACAAGAGTTGTACTTTGAGATTCGTTTAAAAGAAGTTCATCCAACTCAAACTTTAGTAGGGAGCTATGGTGAAAGGCCCCAACAATTGAATCAGTGGATGAAAATATAAACGAGCATGAGAGAAAAAATTTATTTGAAGGCTAGGTACTGACTCTACGAGTTCTTTGTCACTTTTGTTGTTCCTGTTGTTAGTATTTCTCCTTTACTTTTGTCATAGTGTTTGCCTCCGAAGTAGACTTATATGTTCTAACTTCTAAGTTTTAGGATGATAGGAACTTGGTGGGTTTTATAATAAGCTGCACAATTTTAGAATTGGCTAGAAGTCTTGACGGTGTACGGTGTGCCTTGTTCATCAGTATCTAATTAAATATCCATTTTGTGCAGCTTTATGATTATCAGTATAATATGGGACTTCTTCTGATTGAAAAGAAGGAGTGGACTTCAAAGTATGAAGAAATCAGAGAAGCACTGTCAGAGTCACAGGAGGTGCTTAAACGGGAGCAGACGGCACATTTAATTTCAATATCTGAAGTTGAGAAGAGAGAGGAAAATTTGAGGAGAGCTTTGGACACTGAGAAGCAGTGTGTTACCGATGTAAGACGCTTCTTGCAACATTTCCATTTTTACTTGGGCGGTTAGAAATATTTTGAAGTTTAAAATATATGTGCTTAGTTATTTCACTAATACAAATGATGCAGATACATCGCTATTCAGAACATCCAATTGTGTCATTAATTTTTTAAGTCTCTAATGTTAGACTTAACCTGGTTTTCTTTTTATTCTCTTTCTTCATGTGATTTGGATGTTATAATATTTATAAGTGCTGGAACTTTGAGTAAATAGTTTATTGCTTGGTGCTGATTCCTTTGCAGGAAAGTAAGGTCATATTTCCCCGACTGTGTTTCCATTGAATATTCAGGAGTAACTTTAGTCTAGATAAAACAGTGAGTTATAGATTTATTAATTGTGTCCTCTAGATCAAATATTTAAGCTTCCAATGTTGCCACGTGTTTAACATTTAATCAATATTTGTTCTTATCCTAAGCTGTTAATTTTCCATCTGAGAAATAATAGTTTTACTTGTCAAATGTTCGATTTCAAGACATTAAACTTTTTGCCAAACCAGCAAATTTTTTTTTGAAAAATGTCAGAACATCCTTTAAATTTCCTTCTTTCCTTAAAATTAAATTTAAGGTATATAACATCTACTAAAATTCCACCCCCACCCCCCAAATATCAATATCTTATTATATCTCCTCTATTTATTTACATTTATTCACATGTTTGATTAAATAAATGGATACAAATGTATGTCTTCATTCTTTTGGATTATATCTCGGTGTCTTTGCTTATTTTTTAGGATCAGTATCGATGACTGCATGATGTGCTTATCTCTTTTGATTTTTATTATCGAACTTCAATCTGAGATTTATGTCACAAAAATTTAAAATGTTATTAATTTTTTAAAGTCATCTAAACAACTTTTGTTATGAAACAATAATTTCTGACTTAATTTACTTCATGTAGAACATTATTTTTCTACTTTGCAATTTGCACTTCCAATAAATGTCTTGTCATGGACAAGTCGATTTGGTTGTCTGCTGGATTTCTACTTAAGTTTAACAGGCCTTTTCCTTGCCGCTAAATCTATTTTTTTACACATTAAACCACAAAAAGAATCTTTTTGTAGTCCTTCAAAATTTAAGAAAAGAATCCATTTTATAATTAAAATCACAAAAAGATTATGTTTTGTTAGGAAAAACATTCACTCAACTATTTTTCCATCATTCATTTAACTTTCAACATCTTTCATCCAATATTCTCACTATCGTAATTATTTCCTTACCATAATCTCCTATTTCTATATATTTTTTGATTTAGTTAGTATTCTACTACAATCATGTCCATACTATCAATAATATTTACTTGTGTAATTATTTATTTTTATTTTTAATAAATTATGCAAGTTTCACTATTTGAGTTTACATAAAATTCTATTATTACATAAATAGATGAATTATTGTAGAATTTTAAATTTATTTAGTTATTCATTGATAATTAGTTATTTATTATTGGTTAAATAATATATTTAGAAGGAACTAATTTTTATTATAAACATCATCCGACACTATATTAATCTATTATTGTAAAATATATTAGTAAAACATAATACAATTACAACCATATGATTTAATAATAAAACATGACAAGAAAAATTAATTACTCTTATCTTAAATTATAGAAAAAAGTATCAATAATATAATAATTGTACAACAAGATCCGTGCTTTGAGGGGCAATATTGAGCTTGTTGTATATAATCTATAAAATTGCCAATTGTTCTCTAAGCTCTGTAACCTAGAAGTGTTCTAGACTGGTAGTAACTGACCCATATAATTTTGCACTACCATTTTCTGAAGGAGTTCTGCTAAAATCAATTAGCTTTTATTGACTAAAAACCTCCTTTTGTTATTAAAGATTATTTGATTTTCATTTTTTCATGGTGTTTGACTGTTATCACTCTTCGTGCATTTTAAAATTTTTAATGTTCAGCACATTTTTCTAATTGATGCCAATTATTCAATTTAAATTGGGGGAAAGGCATCAAGTTAAGGGTTATACATATGTGTCAACTATGGACGGGGGCTATTACTTCCCACTGGATTTATCTTTTTGGTTATTGTCTTTTTCAGAAAACAGAATCTTTGCAGTTAGCTGATAATAATTATTTTTTTTGGTTTTTACTTAAATGATTTGTTGCCCTCCTGAAAAGTTTCATGTTTCATTTCATCTGGTTATTTCAATTGTTGCTATGAAACTTTATTGTTTGCATCTTAGTGCCTTGTTCCTGTATTTTTCAGAGTTAAAATGATGCAGTGTTGCAGGTGAAATTGTTTCTAATTTCTTAAAAGATACTAAAAGCATTGTTACCAAGTATTTATGAGGCTATGCTTTATCGTTTCATTCATATATGCTTTTATAACAGTCAAAACTTCCTCACTGCAGCTTGAGAAGGCTTTACTTGAAATTCGTGTTGAGCATGCACAAATGAAGCTGTCATCTGATACTAAATTGGTCAATGCAAATGCTTTACTTTCTGGAATTGAGGATAAATCTTTGGATGTAGAAAGGAAGTTGCATGCTGCAGATGCCAAGATTGATGAGGCAAGTAGAAAGAGCTTGGAGTTGGAGAGGAAATTAAAAGAGGTCGAGACCCGTGAGTGTCTGCTTCGGAGGGAGCGCATATCCTTTAATGCGGAGTATGATCTATGCCAAAAAAAACTTTTTGGAGTTAATGATTCTAATATTTTGCATTTATTTGAAGATGGAAATAATTTTAGAGGGCTAATTAAATATTTGCAGGCAGGAAGCACATGAAGCAACTTTTTCTAAACATAAAGAAGATTTGCGAGAGTGGGAGAAGAAGCTACAGGAAGGGGAAGAAAGGCTGTGTGAGGGTCGGAGAATTAATAACCAGAGAGAGGAAAAGGCAAATGAAATTGAGAGGGCTTTTAAGCTGAAAGAGAAGGAAGTTGAAGAATCAAAAAAGAAGATTGAGCTGACCAATTCAGCTTTGAAGAAGACAGAGGATGATATAAACAGTAGACTAGCAAACTTAACTGTACAGGAGCAAGTGAGTTTATTATTATTTTTTGCTGTTATGATGTGTTTTTGAAACATGGACACTTTTTGTAACACATTTTGTTTAATTCGTTTACAGAAAGCTGAGTCTCTTAGGAACAACCTAGAGTTGAAGGAGAAGGAGTTACTTGCTTTGACAGAGAAGCTGACTGCTAGAGAAAGAGTGAGTTTCAACACTAGATCTTTCTTTGTTGATCGGTAATTGCTTGTCGAGGTTATTTTTTGCCCAGACATTTCTTTATTTAATATATATGCATTGGAGTCCCTTTTTTAGGTGACTTTTTTCTTGACAGGGTTTTGTTTTTAAGCTATACGCCTGAATCATTATCATTCTCTTCATATGTCAAGGTGGTACTTATCGACTTTGAGAATGCAATCTTCTCAAGTAATTGTTAAGGCATTCTCATTACTTTTAAAAAAAACTACTAATATCTTGCTATAATATGGTAACTGGATGGGTAGAGTGACTATTTACTTCAATTCAAATAGTAGATTCTCAAAATCGAGATATCTAAAATTCTAAATTAATGAAGTTGGATGTTTTGGGTTTTTATGCTTGTTGATTGCCGTTATGTACCTGTTTATTTCTGCACAACATTCATTGGATGCCGCTGCAGGATTTGGTAGGATGAGCACATTTAATAAGATAAAGAATTGATCAATTCCCTTTCTATTGCTTTCTCTCCATCTTTCTCATCTTGAAAGAGTTTGAATAATGTCCATCTCAAATAGCAGCCATACATCTACATACCTATGTATATGTCAGCAGTGCCATGAATTCACATTTGAAATAGAAGTGAAATTGCTGATATCTTACAAGTTTTATTACAAAGATATAAACTCAATGTTACTAAATTTGAGAATTATTACTTCTGTGCTTGTTACAGGTTGAGATTCAGAAGCTTCTTGATGAACAACGGGATGTCCTTGATGTGAAAAGGCAGGAGTTTGAGGTGGAAATGGAAAACAAGAGGAAATCTATTGATGAGGAGATGAGAGGCAAGATAGATGCTTTAAATCACAAGGAAGCTGAGATCATCCATATAGAGGAGAAACTGAGAAAGCAAGAGCAATCTTTGGAAAAGAAATCGGAGAGAATTAAAGAGAAAGGTAAAGACCATGAAGCAAAGTTGAAAACTTGGAAGGAGAAAGAGAAATCCTTAAAGTCTGATGAGAAAAGGCTGGAGCTAGAAAAGAAACAAATTCTTAGTGATAAAGATAATCTTCAAACTCTCAAAGATGAGCTTGAAAAGACGAGGGCCGACATTAGTCAAAGGGAACTTCAGATACATGAAGAAAATGAGAAGCTCAAAATTTCTGAAGAAGAGAGAGCAGAACATCTTCGTTTGCAGTTGGAGTTGAAAGAAGAGGTTGAGAAGTGTAGATTTCTGAAGGAGTTGCTTCTGAAGGAAGGTGAGGATCTAAAGGAGGACAGGAAGAACTTTGAGGAGAAGTGGGAAATACTGGATGAAAGAACAGCAGCAATAACTAAGCAGTTGAGGGAAATTTGCGAAGAGAAAGAGAAGTTTGAGAAATTGCGACTCTCTGAAGAAGAAAGATTGAAAAAGGATAAACTTGATATAGAGGACTATGTGAAGAGGGAATTAGAAGCTCTTAAAGCGGAGAAAGAAACATTTGCTGCCACAATGAGGCATGAGCAGTCCCTTTTATCAGAAAAAGCTCAAATTGAACATGGTCAATTGCTTCGTGAGTTTGAGTTGAGGAGAAATGATCTTGAGACTAACATGCAGAATAGGAAGGAGGAAGAGGAGAAACATCTACAGGAAAGGGAGAGAGCATTTGAGGAGGAGAGGGAGAAAGAAAATAGTAATATTAGTTACTTGAAGGAGGTTGTCCGGAAGGAAATGGAAGAATTGAAGTCTGAAAGGTGTAGAATGGAAAAGGAGAAACAAGAGATTGCCTTGAACAAGAAGCAACTGCATGAGCACCAACTTGAAATGCACAAGGACATTGATGAGCTTGGGGTTCTTAGCAAGAAGCTCAAGAATCAGAGAGAACAATTTATCAAGGAGAGAGGTCGGTTGGTTGCATTTGTTGACAGGCTTAAGAGTTGCAAACATTGTGGGGAAATCACCCAGGAATATTTACTCTCTGATTTCCAGTTGCTTGAAACGGAGAATGAGGAGATCTCTCCTCTCCCCAGACTTGGAGATGAATTATTGGACAGGTCTCGGGTTGACATTGCTGCTTCTCCTGGTGCTGGAACTGATTTCAGATCTTTAAATTCTGGGGGTAAAATGTCTTGGCTACGGAAATGTACATCAAAGATTTTTAACTTGTCTCCTAATAAGATTGCTCAATGTTCAGAATCTCCCTCATCTGATATGCTGGCAAGTGTAGAAGAGAAAGCTGAAGAACCAAGTTTGCTAGTTAAGTTAGAAGAAGCAAGGGGGCAAAGTATTGATGAAGATGGACCAGAACCATCCTTTGGCATCGCGAATGAGTCCTGTGATGTTCATCAGCTCACATCTGATAACATCAATAGAGAGGTGAATCGGTGGCAAGGTCTTTTAACTGATGAGTATAGCAACATGGACAGTCAGACACAAGAAGCTCCAGAAGATTCCCAGCAATCGGAGCTGAGAAGCGGGCGTTGCAGACCTGGGAGAAAACCTAAGGCTGGAGCTCATAGAACACGATCTATGAAGGCTGTGGTTGAAGATGCTGCAGTTATTCTGGGGAAGACTTCAGCAGGGCCAAGACCAAAAATGAAGGATCAGCCTGATTCTTCGTACGTTAATGAGGGAAGTCGCGGAGATTCTAGCCATGCTGAAAAAGCAGCTGGAACCATTCCAAGGAAGCGGCAAAATGGACAAACCTCTAGGGTTAGGGGGAGTGAAGTGGTTGCTGATGACAGTGAAGGACGTTCCGAAAGTGTCTCGGGAGTTGGGCACAAGAAAAGGCGGCAAATGGAAACTCCATCTGTGCAAACTCCGAGTGAAAAACGATATAATCTCAGGCGACTCAAAACGTAAGTTCCTTACTTTCTGTGTGAATGATGATTTAGGCAACTGGTGTTTGGTGTTGACAGATGGTTCTAGAATTAGTGACTGGTGCATGACTCGGAGATAGTGAAGGGATTAATTAGTCATTTTTGACATCTTTAATTATTTTTTGGAAAAGGAATATTTCAGATTGGTCCTTTGCCAGCATCTAAGCTAATTTTTCTTGGTTATTAACATGTCATCAAAATCCATATTTGAGCCAGAGGTTAATTAGTCGTCTGAGATTGTTTTATTTGTTCTGGCATCAGCTTTTATACACGAACTTATTTAATGGTTTGCTTGCAATTTAAATTGTTTTATCGGTATTGGCAATTGACTGTCCTTTATTCATATGATTTTGTAACAAGAAAATATATAATGCCTTTGTAAAAGTATCACAATTTGAGAAGTTATGCCCAAAATAATGACAAAAATGATACTAGAAAACCTATGGTCATTCTAGGCTAGTATTAACACCTAACAACCCCCATGCCACAAAATATATATAATGATAAAAGAAGGCCAGCATCATCAAGACACAGTATGCGCATTTCATTTTACATGGGCAATGATGCCCTTTCACTTGGATCAATGTGAACCCTGATGCATTTATATTTCTATTAGGTTGTAGGTTTATTGTGTTCCTTCAATCCTCCTATTTTATTTTATATATGTTACCAATTTAAGTTGTTTTTGA
Organism: Panax quinquefolius; assembly: GCA_020205615.1. Classification (NCBI taxonomy): domain Eukaryota; kingdom Viridiplantae; phylum Streptophyta; class Magnoliopsida; order Apiales; family Araliaceae; genus Panax; species Panax quinquefolius. Next base: position 8,009,488 of record CM035173.1, on the reverse strand, counting down.
CTGGTGCCACCACTATGGGATTATGGTCTTATGCTAATTGAATGGAAATATCTATGGTTTTGTTGGACACATGTTAAATCTAATAAGGGATTGAAGGCTGTATTACTGCAAGACTACTTGCTATTTCATCATGCATATACCAATTCTGAGCTTTTATTTGGCAGAACAAAATTTACTGATCTTTAGTTCTTTTCAGTTTTTATATAGAATATATGTGTTTGTGTATCTATATCTATATGTATATGTATATTTTTGTTCTGTGAATTGTATGTTTGTAGGCCTTTTAAAATTTTATTTATTTATTTATTCCCTTTTGCTGCACCTGGTGCAGAGTTCTGGAGGTCTTGTTTTAGTGCGCCTTGAGCATATAAGTTGACTGTGAGTCACTTATTCTGTTGATATATTACTTGACATTTGTTTCTCAATAAAAAACTAAATTGCTTTTACATGAATTTATTATTTTGTTTGTAGGTTCCAAAAATTGAAACCATTTATTATAGGATAACCCTGGAAATAATAACATTTATTCATGTATATACTGGATATTTTTTCCATTCCATTTAAAAAATCTTAACTTCTGGAAGTTAAATGTCCATAATGCTTTGAATTGAAACATGGGAGTTATAGCTAAAAACGGCATAAGAATTGCGTTCCCTTCAGGGTTTGAGGTATCAAAAATTCAAAATCACTGAATTTGTTATGAGATGTTTTTTTGTTGTCAGTGGAGTGGTTTGCATTCTGAACTGGAAGTTTGGTATGCTGATAATAAAGGGCATTTTCATTTAGAAGTTGCACATGTTGGATTTTGCATGGTACTCGGGGTATGAGGTAATTAAAATATCTTTTATTTTTATTGATTAACATCATTGTTGGTTGGTGAGAGGAATGGGGATTTTCTGTATCAGCCTGTAACAAAGAAAGTCCGGTCATGCGTGGAGGAATGCGCTAATACTGGATTGGATCTTTGGTCCCTCTTTCTCCCCCGGGCCTTTCTTATATCCAAACAAGCAGTTTGGACAAAAAGCTTGGGCTTTCTCAGTCCAAAAAGTTTGATGTGTGTATTTAAGAGGAGATGGGAGTAACTGGGCATTCTATATACTATGATTCACCTTTTTCATGTCTTTCATTTTATCGAAACTAGTGATGCACTTCTATAGCCTTTATAGTGAAGTTTACTCCTTTGGATTGAAACCTCCTTATCATTAAGAAAATGGTCTTTTTGGTTGGAATTTTTAGAAATAATTTGTGGTAACTAATGGGAAGGTAGATAATATTTTTTATTGCAATATCTTGTATGTGATCAGGATAGGTTTTGTCATATATATATCAAAGACAATTTTGGTATTATCAGCATATAGTCGACTAAAGATTTTGTCAATTGACCGATTAGTGTGGGCATGGCTGCGTCAACTCAAGTTTCAGTTGATGTCAAGAAGAAGAAGGAAAAGGACAAGGAAGCTGATGATGATGGCGGTACAGTGGAAGTAACACAAAATCCTGATGCTGCTTGTGCCCAATCACTGGAAGTAGCTAGTGAGAAAGGCAATCCGGTACCAACTTTACAGGTTACGACTGTTAGAAGTCTTGAAACTCTAGAAGTGTCATCAGAGAGGGTTGTCAGGGTACTCTTTCCTATTTAGTTTTCTCATCCTGAAGTAAATTGTGAATTTTATTGTTGTTATTATTATTATTATTTCTGTTATTACTATTATTCAGCTGAACTGGTTGAACTCTGTACCATCTTTTGCTGTAATGCAGTTCAAAACACCCAGCATTCTTGATAAGAGCAGTGATGCAGCAAATATTGTAGAAAATATGGACTTCAGTGAGGAGGTAAGTGATACACCTGAATATGAGGTTGAAGATGAAAGGGGAAGCACATTACATGGAGATGAAGTTGAAGATGGATATGTTGATGACAATGACGATGGGGGTGAAGATGAATCAGAGCATCCTGGTGAAGTGTCGATAAAAAAGAAGCTTTGGACTTTCTTCACTACATGATTGCTGTATTTATGAGTTTGTTCTAGTTGTCTCTCTTTTGACGTGTGTTGTGTGGTCAACATTGGACAGTAGCTAGTCAGGAATATCAGCTCTAGTTGCAATTCTTTTCAATGGGGAATTGACTTTCATTTTCATTTTAAAATTTTCTTGGGCTGCAGATATCAGTTGCTGCCCTGGTGGTTCATTTTATGTAGAAGCAGTAGATGATAGTATGAATTCATATCAATTTCCTAGTAACCTTTGTTTTTTTCTTCCCCTTTTGCGTTTTAGTAACTTGGTTGTCCTAGTATTAGTTGGAGGACAGGCAAAAGATGTAAACTCTACTAGTCAAGATTGTTGATTTCCTTTGTAGAACTTCTTAGCTCTTTGTGGCCTTAATGTTACCAACAAGGAACATGAATATGCAGTAAATAAGCTGTTGCGCGTGTATTGTGTAGAAGTTGCCCTCAGTATCTCTTTTGATACTTTTGGGTATAATAACAAGTAACAGAAAACATTTGTTCAGGACATCTGTTTTTGGGATTACCATACTTTTGAGTTTGGCAAGTGTTGTTAGTGTTTGATAATTTCTTCAGGTTAATTTTGGTATTAGAAAAAAGTTTTAACAATTATAAAGTATGAAGTTGCAGCTTGATAGGAAAATGGGAAGAAGTACGGCGTTTTTGGACTTGGGAATAATTTGTTCCCCTTCCTCTCCCTCTACTTCGCAAACATTTTGAAAATGGGTCCCGGTGGTTGGTTATGATGATTTTCGGAGTGGGGACTGTCGCGGGTGAGTTTTACATGACCATTTTGTTATAATAGTAAAAGTAGTTGGACGAGACAGGCTGTGTGGTTTACCCCGAGACGGGTTGTATTTTGTGCACTCCAAATTAGGACCAGTAATATCACGTGTGTTTCTTAATATAAATCGAATTCTAATAAGTCGTTTGAGAATTTCAAATAAGCATCGCTTAGTTTTCAATATTATCCCAAGTATTATATATAACTTTGGTTCTCTTATTATTTTATGTCCAATAAATAACACTCTTTTCTTCCAATACAAGGGCAATATAGATAATTGATATTATAATTAATGTTATGCAATCATTTTCTTAATACTTGTGCTCAACTCTAAAACGACCTATATTAAGGAACGGAGAGAGTACATACCAAGCAAGAAGAGCACTGTCAGACGGCTGCACAGGCATCTCAATGGGGGTTGTCCATACGAATTAGAACAGGAAAGGGAGTGTAATTTTAGTCACTCTAGTTAGTTATGATGGTCTCATAGGATACATTTAAAATTTTACTACTCATTTTCTTAAGAAAATAAATGGTTTATTTCTTTTATTCTTCTTTTCATTGGGCCTTGTAGTTAGACTTTTAATCTTGCCTTTCTGAATTTTATTGTTTTGACTGTTCATGGGTAACTAACTATAGATGATGGTGGGTGGTATGAATCAAATTATTTATCTTTCTTTTTTAAAGTTCCAATTCCATAAACATAATATTACTATTACCAGCAAAAGCAAAAGCAAAAGCAAAACCTAGACATTATGTTAAAATGCATATCACAAGGGCTAATCAATCTATTGCTCCCTAAGGTAAAAGGAAAATTAATGACAGAAAAGGACTGACCAGACCTAATAGACCTGGCTGGCTGCTAAATTAAATAATTATTGTGGGCTGAGAAATCACTCTCCCTAGCCTCCTCCTACATCTATCTATCTATATATATCTTCTTGTCTACAATAAGGGACATGGTGTGGTGTGGTGTGGTGTGGTCCAAATAGCATATGGCTTAAACTTCCATTAATTGCAATTACTTTATCCACCGGTGGTCCTTATTTTCTTCCTATCTTTCTGTCATTACATATGATGTCCTATTGTATATAAATTGTAGTGTGTATGTTTGTGTGCTTGTAGATATTAGCAGCTCATTTAATCTCAATTTGTTTTTTGGTAGGATAAATATCTTACAAAGATATTTGAAACCAAAGCAAATGATTTTTGTTCCCCCAAGTCATTCAACAAATTTGGTTCTGAGACAAGGTAAACATGTAAAAAATAAATAAATAAATTAAAGGTTCCTCCACTGATCAAATGATAATAAAATCATTCATCGTGTGTGAAGCTAGCTAGTACTCCTATTTGCTTTTGGGTAGAGTATGGCTTTTCGCTTTTCAGAAAGTGCTTTTACTGGCTGAATTTTGATTCGTTCACATACAATATTAATATAGGTGAGAAGGAGAGCAGATCATCTGTTTCCAAATTTCTTGTCTCCTTGTGTCCTTCCACTTAAATTTTGACAGCTAGTCTTTTACTTAATAGTACTAATTAATTCTAAAATTAAATAAAAAGACATGTGTCAAAATTTAAATACAGAAGATCTGATCTCGGTGAAAAGAGGGTAAAATATACTACTACTAGTATTGTGTATAGTATAGTAAAACATTCTCACCTATAGCCTGTAGGTAAGAAAGTTCATAAATTAATGACACCAAACAGTGCACACAAGCCCTCCCTCAAAAGAAGTCTATTTGAAGATCCAAAACTTCTGTTAAAATTGAAAGATGGGACTTACTTGTTTGATTTGATGTGAATTGGACAGTAATCCTAGGTTAGGTATTTCTTTTGAGAAACCTCATTACTTACATTGACAATTGTACTTGAAGAACCCCACCAGCAAGAAATTAAAAATCACACTTTCCCAGACATCCTAATTCCTAGTGCAAAACTCTGTATTTTCCCCATCTGTAGCATAAAGCTGTTAAAAACCCAACAGCCCAAAAAAGAGAGAACAAGTCACCCAGAGACAAAACCTACCTTTGTCTTGCATGCACTTGCATGCACTTCTTCTTCTGCAAGCAATTTGGTCCCCCCCATTCCTCTCCTAACCCTAACCCTAACCCTAACCCTAACCCTAACCCCATATAATCTCCATAACTTTACTAGCCTCCCTGTCCCAACTCATTAATCTCCCATCTGCCAAAGCCAATTATCCATCCCTAGCTAGAAATCTATTTATTGGAAGCAATTATTACTACTTACTTTTTTGTAATGAAAATCAATTCTAGTAAAAGCGAATCACAAGGTCTTTAATTTTAAGCAGGATAACATATGGACTTGAGCTTCCCTTTCTCTTTCAGCTTCTCAAAGCTTTCAGTTAGTAATGTTCTGATATTGTTATTGACATTTCTATAATTACTTTTTGAGCATAGATTACTGTGCTATAGCTTTTATCTGTGAAACATCCAAGATATTGTGTACTCTCTCTCTCTCTATCTCTCTCTCTCTCTCTCTCTCTCTCTCTGCTACTCTACACCTTAGCTTTGCTATAAACATGGTTAAGAAATAGTTCAGAGTTTTAAACTTTGCCTCTGTGGTCTCTCCATTTACCTGTTTTATTCAGTCCCTTTAGATCTTTCCTTGTTAATACTATCTGGGTTCTTGTGAAAATGAGTGATTTCATGAAACACCCTTTTGGATTTTTCTCATTATCACCATATCCGTAATAGTATTGCTATTTGTTTTCTCTGTTGTTTGCGATTTTGGGTGCCTGTTTTCTATCTTACTCTCATAGAAGAGATACATAGAACCAAAAAGCTTCAATTTTTTTCTTCAGAATTCTTTCTGAAGATCCAAACTGACCTTGTCTCGAGCCAAATTTCTTCAGTTTAAATTCCCCTGTTTTGACTCTGTTTTCTGATATCTTTTATTTTACCTTGGGCTTGTCATATTTGGTTAGGGAAATGAATAATTTCATAAAAACAAGTTATGCAACTTCTACTGTTATCTTTATACTCTATCTGAGTGCCTTTTTGTGCAATGGAGAAGAAGTTGAAACAGTAGGAGCTCCAATGGAGAAAAGAGAGAAAGAGGCTCTTTACTCTGCCATTCAAGGATTTGTGGGTAAGTGGTGGAATGGCTCAGATCTCTATCCTGATCCCTGTGGTTGGACTCCCATACAGGTACTTTTACCCTCCTTTTTTTGTTTTCTTTTCCCTATATCAATGTACTTGGGGTAAGGCTCTGTATTTTGTCAAGGGAAAAAAATGGACCAAGATTTTATTATGTAATATATGTGATAAAATAGCTAGGACTTGTAAATCATTGTTAATAGTAATGTGAGAGAGAATATGAAAAGCAAACCATTTTTGAAATAGCAATAGACCTGATGTGATCCTTTTTGCATCTAGTTATCCAATTTGCTATGACAATATTACATATTAGTAGTATTATGTAGACTAGACAGAGCATATCACTATAATTTTGTTGGAAATTCTGTTGCAATTTTAGATTCTATAGGACATACTCCTACCATCTGAAGGCCATGTGAACTTTAGTTAGATTAATAACTTGAATAATTATGAATTAATCATTAATTCAAGAAAAATGGAGAAACAAAAAGACAGAAAGGAACTATTATTGACATCTTTTAGTAAATACTTCCAAGTATTTTGTGAAGATGAAACATGACAATTGAGAATATTTTTTTAATGCTTTTGGCTGTAGCTACACAACCATCATAAATCCCTATTTCTATGACTATTCTCATTTTAATTGTGGTCAATGTAGATTTGGGTATTTGAGAATTGAGATACCTATACTTATGGATAATTTACATACATATCATAGAATTTTGAGTACCACTTACTGATTCTTGATTAATTAGTAATTATAGTGGAATCATTGACACAATCAAGTCTGCACATTTTTTCTTCGTAAGCACTTTATGAGAATATATATATATATATATATATATATATATATCATGATAATTGATGTCCTTCAAATTTTAATTCTCCTTTTCAATCATATTTTGTACAGGGTGTTTCTTGTGATATGTTTGATGACTATTGGTATGTCACAACCTTAAACATTGGCCTCATTCATGACAATTCTCTTGGTTGTGCCTCAAATTTGGAATTCAGGCCTCAGTTATTTGCACTTACGCACCTCAAAACTCTCTCATTTGTCAATTGCATGGTTCACAAACGCCATCCGATAACAATCCCTATACAGAACTGGGGGGAACTTGGTGGCAGCTTAGAGTCACTAGAGTTCAGATCAAACCCAAGTCTCATTGGACAAATTCCCACCACTTTTGGTGTCCTCACAAAGCTTCAATCTCTTGTTCTGCTGGAAAATGGATTAAGTGGTGAATTACCAACAAATATAGGCAACTTGATCAACTTGAAGAGGCTAGTCCTTTGTGGAAATTTGTTTATAGGTGAAGTCCCGGTTAATTTTGGTGGGTTGAGTGAGCTATTAATCATGGACTTAAGTCGAAATTCGTTATCGGGGAATTTGCCTAATACTTTAGGTGGGTTGAGTTCATTATTAAAGCTTGATTTAAGCAACAATAAATTGGTGGGGAATATCCCTACTGAAATTGGAAATATGAAAAATCTAACTCTTTTGGACCTTAGCAACAACAAATTTTTAGGTGGATTGACAAAGTCACTTCAAGAACTGAGTTCATTGGAAGAGTTGGTCTTGTCGAATAACCCAATATGTGGAGGCCTAATGAGGCTTGAGTGGCATAATCTTCAAGGCCTAATCATCTTGGATCTATCCAATATGGGGTTGACAGGTGGAGTTCCAGAGTCCATGGCAGAGCTTAAGGGGCTGAGATTTTTGGGCCTTAATGACAACAATCTCACAGGTGATCTCTCGCCAAAACTAGCAGCTCTGCCTAATGTTGGTGCAATCTATGTAAACGGCAATAATCTGAGTGGAGAGCTTAAATTCTCTGAATTGTTTTATGGGAAAATGGGGAGGCGTTTTGGGGCTTGGGACAACCCAAATCTGTGTTACCCAATTGGTTTGGTATCAACCGGACGAGTTCCTTTTGGGGTAAAACCATGTCAGGAAAAGGTCAATCATTATGGGACAAATTCCAAGTTGGGAAATGGAATTGGGGATCAGAATTCTTATATGGTGACCTCTGGCTCTGGGGAATACTCGAGCAGCGGAATGGATGGGATTTGGTATGTTTATGTGGTAAAGATATTGATTGTTGTGTTGTTGAACTTTTCCATGTAAGGTATGGTACGGTTTGGTATACTTCTACTTTAGAGGAAGAGATAATTGGATGTTACATTAACCTACAAAATTTAAATTACTAGTAGTAATTAACTTTATCTTGTCAATCTCTTTTATGCTCTTCTTTTCTCTTTATAGCCATTTGTTTGTTGGATAAGTTCAAATGTTCTAATAAGTTTTCATGAAAAAAGAAAAGAATAAATAATAGTACAATTTTAAATTTTGAAATTCTAAAAAATGGAATTAAAAATGTATAAGAACCAACCCAACCAGGAGTGTTTTTAATACTGTAAAAATAAGATAAATGGTGCATGGTAGGGTATTGAAAGAGTTGTCTAGCTAGAGCTAATTGGTTCCACCGTCTACGTACGATGACAGTCAAACCCTAATGTACAGATTTTTTTATGGGGCCTGAACCTATTACTCATAGCAAAACAAACTGATCCAAGTTATTATAATGAAAGGAGAAATTAAGACAGAATGAAACTAAATTTGGGATCTGGGTTTACCCTCTTCTTTTTCACCCTGCAATTGCATATATAGTACTGTACAAGCCAGACATGCGTGCCAGAATATATTGACTTCAATATTGTAGTTATTAGTTGTGCATTCAAACTTAGTTGTGCATGTGAATGATTTATAATAATTACTTGTTATGAATTAAAATTTAACAACTTTATAATAATAAAAATTACTAAAATTTAAGTTGTTGAAATGGAAATTGTCAGAACATTTTTTTTGATTGATTGATAAAAACTTATTGGAAGGTGAGATTGAAACATAAATATCTGATGTACTTGGACATCAAACTTTTATTTTAATATGAGGCCACATGTAATCAACGTATTGTCAGTTTATTTAAATAAAACGAATTTTAATATTAAATAATGTCCGGGACAAGCTCTTCTGACTTGTAAAAAAAAAAAAAAAATCTAAACCCCAAGACAACCTTCTTAGAACTTGAATAAAAAAATCTACTAGTGCCTTTTTATTTGCTATTTTTATAACAATATTTGTTATTTTATAAAACAAATATTTTATAAAACAAAAATATTTTATAATAACAAATAAAGAATATAAAATATTTTATAAAAACAAATATTTTTATAATTCTTTATTTGCTATTTTATAAAAATATTTTATATTCTTTATTTGTTATTTTATAATAGGATATAAAATAGGATATAAAAATATTTTTATAATTCTTTATATAACAAATATATGCTATTGTTATATAAAATAGGATATAAAATATCATAAAGAATTAATATTTTAAATTAAAGTGGGAAGAAATTAATATATTTGTTATATAAAGAATTATAAAAATATTTTTATATTCTATTTTATATCCTATTATAAAATAACAAATATTTTTATAATTCTTTATTTGCTATTTTTATAAAAATATTTTATATTCTTTATTTGTTATTATAAAAATATTTGTTTTTATAAAATATTTTATATTCTTTATTTGTTATTATAAAATATTTGTTTTATAAAATATTTGTTTTTATAAAATAACAAATATTGTTATAAAAATAACAAATAAAGGGCACTAGTAGATTTTTTTATACAAATTATAGGTCGAGCTTGTTTAGATATTTTTATTTATTTATTTATTTTTTTAAATTGTAATAAATTTCTCCCTATTTAGCATTATTTAATATTAAAATTCGCTTTTATTTAAACAAACTGACAACATGTCGACTATGGTGGGGTCCTCATATTAAAATAAAAGCCTAATATGTCAAGTCAGGCTACTTATTGTATATTTATGTTTCAATCTCACCTTCCAATAAGTTTATCAATCTATTCAAAAAGGGGTGTCAGATAAAGATCTATAAAAACCCATTGCCATGGAAGGGCTCCCTATATATATATATATATATACTAGTCGTGCCTCAGGCTCCAAAGACTACTTCTAATGATCTGACTCCGATGATTTGTAAAGACCCAACTTATTATTAATGAAATTTAATTTTCTATTTTAAAATAAGTAAGGGTTGATTTGATTAATGTGGATAGTTAGGGGTAAAATACGCAAATACTTCAAAATAAGCAAGTGGTTATAAAATATTCATTGTTGTGGGGGAATATTCGTTTGGTCGTGGAATATTCAGATCGTTTGGGAATATTCGCATTTACCACAAGCGACCATGCGATGTGTAATTCCATAACTAAAAGCGATTGGATGAAGAAAACGACAAATATAAGTGGTTTAAAAAATAACGGTAGAAGTTATTATGCTTATCTTCGTTAAAATACTCCTATGGTTAAAACACAAGAAGACATTACCAGGTATTGCACCAATTATTGATTCTTACGTAGAGAAGGCACTTACTCAATAATGGTTACAGAATTACTGCTTCAATTATTTTATCGAGTTAATAATTGATGCGTTGATATTTTATATCATTGTTGTTTCAATAATTGTCATTATACAAGATTTTTCATTATCGAAGCAATAATTCATATTATCCTAATAATATTATTAGATAACATTATTGGCAATGTCTAGAAAGTTCTCCTAAGAGAGAGGTTTGGTCACCTAATCATGCTACGCCATAGAAGAAGAAATTCTTATTGAAAGCCCCCTTCTTCCCAGAACCGCCTCGGTTGTCAATATCATGATTCTGTAATATTATTTGTGAATAATTAATTATTGATTCATGTGATGAGGAAAATATTGATTTTATGTGGATATAGATGGAGAAAATTTTAATGTGACAATTGTTGAAAATTGAAATTTTATCTTTTTCTCGATAAAATAATTTATTTAAATATATTATTATATTTTAATAATATAATAATGGTGATATTTTTACAACGAATGTGGGATATATGAGTATACGAGGAGGAAGAGTATTTTTGTTGCAATAAATGTTTAAAACATGTTAAACATGCTCATTGGACCCCATTTATCGATCGAAATTTGATTATAAATGTAAAATCGCCTCGTCTGTGGATTTCGGTCAATTTTTGTTTGGAATTTGGAAAAACTTTCTTCTGCAAAGTTGTAGAGAATTGAATTTCCTATAAAAAATCGCGAGATTCAAATTTTTTGATGAAAGGGCTATTTATTATGAATTATTGAAGTTCCGTAGTTCCGAAATAATTGATTTTTGGAAGTTTTAATTATTTAAATTAAGAAAAACGTTTTTAATATTTTGTCCCATGGTGGCTGATGTCTTGGGCCAAATTAGTGGGCGTAGGAAGTTTGAAAAAATAATATTATTAATTTATTAAATTTTCTGCTTTTGGTGTTCTAAGCAATTTCCTATAAATAGGGTGCTTGGGTTAGAATTAAAAATCACACCGTAAATCAAGTTTTCTCTCTATATTATCGAAATATTCTTGTGAGTATTTTGAGTATACTTTGAGTATTGTTAGACGGTGCAAGTTCCTTCAAAGACTATATCCTTGGATTCCAAATTAAAGTACTAATCTTTCGAGGTAAGGGATGTTATTTTCTTCTCAAATGATATTATTTCTTCAATATCATTATCTTTGAAATATTAGTTGAAACTTTTTATCAAATTTGGAACTTTTTCATGCTCGGGTTACTATTCACGAGTTACTATTCATGAGTTACTATTCACGAAGTTACTATTCATGAGCGGATTATTATTCACGAGTTACAATTCACGAAGTACTATTCATGAAGCGTGAAGATGTTTTTGGGAAATTTCTATCTTTTGGTGTCTGAGTTACTATTCACGATATAAAGACTATTCACGATATACTCAAGACTATTCAATTAAAAAATAAAATTTCTTCTTTTTGTCTAAAATATCTATTCGGATACTAGCTTTGATTGTAGATCCATGTTTTGATCATTCTCAATTTTACACCACTATGATTATTTTTAGGTATTTTGAACATGGATAAAACAAAGTACTGAATCCTTAATCCTTAATCCTTGTCATTTTGTTTCACCGATTCGCTTTTCAAAAATATTTTCATCATCCTCGCCTTAAATGATGATATTATTGAATATCTTTGGCTCAGTAGTGCAAAGATGAATGATTTCTCGATGAATATCTTTGGTCAGTAGTGCAAATGAACAGTGTTTAGATGAACACTTAACTAATCGATGAATATCTTTGGCCCAGAGTGCAAAGATGAATATTTGATTCCGATGTATATTGATTGATGTTACAGGATAAAAGATGAGACGATGAACTTTTAAATTCATACATGTAAGATAGTAGTTTGCATTCTCTACTTAACTCTTCTAATGAATTATTATTTCATTATGCAAGATATTGATTTAAAATTTGTTGTCTATCAGATTCTATTAGATTTTTCCCTGTTGAAGACTAACTGATAATTTGTTGTATATTATCTTAGTCATAATATTCTTTACCGGGCTAGTTGAACTCACCCTTTTCCTTTTTGTTCCATTTTTCTTCTCGTGAGGCGAGAATATAAGCGAGCAATTAGCCTCCTGGGTATGGAATGAAGGTTTTAGAAAGAATTGTTTAGTAGTCCTCACCATTTTGTAAAATAATGTATCAATAAATGTGATAAGGATTTATTTGAGTATAGATATTGTCTGTAAGATAATATTTGTATTCAAACTCACAGCTTTACTATTGTAATAATAAAGTTGTAGTAAGTTTTTACATACCACGTATTGACAACTCGTAATGTGTGATGTATACCTATTTTGGGGCGCGCCACAATTGGTATCGAGCTTAGGATATGATCTCCATGCGAGATCGGGGAATAGAACTAGGAGGGAGAGATTTAGTAAATTCTTCGCTAGTGTGTCCTACCTAAGCTTATTTTTTTTTAGTTGGTCAAGATATATAGGATATTATGTGATATATTGATTTCTTTAATTAACCCTTGTTTTACGACAAGATTTGAGAATGTCGAATCGAGAATATTAACAATGGAAATGAGACCGTGGAGACGCTCAGTACTCACCAACGAGGAGAACGTGTAACAGTCGGCAATGTTCCTCCCGTGAACAACACCACAATGGCGGTATGATGAACGAGGATGTTTAGAAGTTTTTTGCGCTTCATGCAAAAATCGCATTTAGGAGACTCGTGTTCAAAATACAGAGGAAATGATAGCAATTCACGGGTTGTCACAACCCAGCGGCTTCAAAGAGTTGGGACCACCAGAATTTAAGGAAAGCCGATCCGATCACGGCGGAAACATGGGTCAAGCAAATTACCAAGATATTCGATGTCTTGGGATGCACGGAGAACAGAAGGTTCCATTCGCCACATTTATGTTCCGTACGAAGGCGCATTCATCGGTGGAGTCTATGATGTTGTACCCCATCCAAATTCAAGACTCAAAGATGTCTCGGGAGACGTTTGAACTATTTAATGACAAATACTTTCCCGAAAGTGTTCACTATATGAAGGAAGTGGAGTTTATTAGACCGGAGCGAGAACAACACGACGCGTGTCTCAAAGACGAGGCAAAGTTTGCAGAGTTATCCGTGTTCAGACCTAATTTGGTGGAGAATGAGGAACGTGATGACGCAGATGTTTCTTCTTAGGTTTTGAAACCTAGCATACGCCAAGATCTCATTTCTCATAAATTTTCTCTCTATTCGAGATGTTGTAAATGTGGCTCAATTATTAGAAATGAGATAACGAGTACGGTCAACCGAGGGACCACAACCGGGGATCGTACTGAGATAGCGAACAACAAAATAATGATAACCAAATGGAGAAAGAAAAGCAGACGGACAAAAATGGTAACCACTCGTGGTAATCATGGCCATGAAAATAGAAGAAGCGAGCCAGAGGAGATTTTGAAAAGAGGAGATTTAACAATGACCATGTGAAGACGACAAAGGCGGCGAAAGAATCGGTTCTAAGGGAGGAGAACGACCACCCATTATATGCTACAAATGCGGAAAAGAGGGACATATCACCAAACCGCCCACAACAGCTTCAAGGTATGCTATAGTTGTGGAAAGGAAGGACATATCGCCGAGATTGTACGCAGAGCGAAACCTAGTTCAATGGGGACGGTGACTCAAAAGATCGTCCCGAGAAAAGTCAAAGTCAACGATTCCGGAAGAGCGTTTATTGTGGATCGGTCATAATGCGAGGAACCCAAACGAGGTGATCACGGGTAAGCTATTTATAAATTCTTGCTAAGTTTATACCTTACTTGATACCGGCAAGCTTACCCATTCATTTATCTCTCTGCGCATGTGCTCAACGCTTAAACTCGACTTCTTGAAATTAGACTTTGACCTATCTCGTGGAAACTCCGCTAGAGAAACTTTCATCACATCCACTGCTTATAAATCTTGTTTGATTCAAGTTGGCACCATCACCTTACCCGTTGACCTTATCTCTTTAAAGATACTTGCTTTTGATGTGATTTTAGGGATTGATTGTTAACTACTCATCATGCCAAAATTGATTGTTTTCGTAAGTTGTTAGTTTTCATATTCCTAACCAACCCGCTTGTATGAATTCAAGTAACTAAACCATTAAAATCAATCACCGCTATATCTAATCATAAAGCTATTCGCTTATTGAAAACGGATGTCAAGCTTTCTTAGCCCATGTTATGGATTTGAATAAAGACACGCCAAATTTGAATAATATTCCTGTTGTTATTGACTTTTCTCGACGATTTCAAGAACTTCTTCCCTACCCCCGTAACGTGAAGTTGAATTCTTTATTGATCTTGAACTCCGCATACAAAGCCTATTTCTAAAACCCCATATCGAATGGCTCTATTGAACTTCAGAGTTAAAGGTCCAACTACAGAATTGTTGGACATCGGTTTCATTCGGCCCCAAGACATCTCCTCGGGGTGCTCTGCTTTTATTCGTAAAGAAGAAGAAAGACGGAGTATGCGACTTTGTATTGACTATCGGAATCAATCATGTCACCATCAAGAATAGGTATCCTCTACCTCGTATTGATGACTTGTTTGACCAATTCTGCAAGGCACAATTCTTTTCAAAATCGATCTTCGCTTCCGGATATCATCACCAAGATTAGAATCGAGGATATTCCAAAGACCGCTTTTAGAACTCTAAGACGGGCATTATGAATTCTTAGTCATGTCTTTTGGATCGACTAATGCTCCTCGCGGCTTTCATGGATATGATGAACCGAGTATTCAAGGAATATTTGGATCGGTTTGTTGTTGTTTCTTTGTTGATGACATCCTTATATATTCCAAAAGTCGTGAAGATCATGAGCACCATTTGAAGTCGGGTACTCCAAAGGCTTCGTGAAAACAAACTATATGCCAAATCAAGAAATGCGAGTTCGGCTCGAGGAAGTAGCATTCCTTGGGCACGCAGTGTCGAAAACATGGAGTACCAAGCTGATCCGGCCAAGATTGAAGCAATACAAAGTTGGGAGCAACCAAGTCGGTGATCAAGTACGTAGCTTTTTGGGCTTAATGCGGGTTATTATCGGAGATTCGTGGAAGGGTTTTCTCGAATCGCTACTCCATTAACTCAACTAACTCGAAAGGATACAAAATTCGCTTGGAGCGAAGAATGCGAGAAGAGTTTCCAAGAGCTTAAGAGAGACTTATTTCGCACTTCGCTTCTAACAATACCATCCGGTTCGGATGGATTTGTTATCTACAAATGATGCTTCGTGCAAAGGGTTAGGATGTGTTCTCATGCAACGTGGGAAAGTCATAGCCTTATGCCTCGCGACAACTTAAAGAGTATGAGAAGAATTATCCTACTCATGATCTAGAGTTGGCAAAGCATGCTTTCGCTTAAAGATATGGAGGCACTATCTATATGGGGAGAAAGTGGAGATATATTCGCACCATAAAAGCCTTAAATATTTCTTCACTCTTTCAAAAGAACTCAACACGCTGCAATGACGTTGGCTCGAGCTATTGAAAGATTACGACCACACTATTCAATACCATCCCGAAAAGTTTAACGTGGTAGCCGACGCGTTGAGAGAGTAGAAGATCATATGCAGAACGAAAGTGCAATGATGTCAAGTATACGACAAAGCCAACTTTAATAGAAAAAGTTAAGGTTGCTTTCGCCACCCAATCTTGGCCGATGTGTATGAAGAAGAAAGTACAAGAAGGAGCTATTCCTAAGCGAGAATTGATGAAGAAGGAATACTTCGAGTCCACTCTAGACTTTGTGTTCCTAACGACTGATTTGAAGTACAAGATTATGATGGAGGCACACAATACACCATTTGCAATCCATCCTCGAAGTACTAAAATGTATCGTGATCTTCGACATACATTTTGGTGGAACAATATGAAGAGAGAGATTGCAAAGTTTATCTCAATGTGTTTAACTTGTCAACGTAGTAAAGGCGAGCATCTAGTACCTAAGGGTCCGTTACAGAACTACTTGAGATTCCGAAATGGAAGTGGGAACACATTACCATGGATTTCAAGCACGGGTCTTCCCACGCTTTCTCGTGGCATCAATGCTATTTGGGTTATTGTTGATAGATTAACCAAGTCTCGCTCATTTCTTGCCGACATAGAGACTTATTCACTTGAACGACTTGCTAGTATGTGACGTGAATGAGATTGTGAGGTTGTATGGCATGCCTCAGATCCATAGTTTCGGATCGTGACCTAAGATTCACTTCAAGATTTTGGGTTAGCTTGCAAAAAGCTATGGGCACGGATTTATTTATCTGGGCTTCGGCATACCATCCTCAAACCAGACGACAAATCGAAAGGACTATTCAAACTCTTGAAGATTTATTAAGACTCAGGTCCTAGACTTCAAGGGCGGCAATGGATAAGTATTTACCATTGGTAGAATTCTCCTACAACAACAAGCTTATCGTGCAAGTATAAGTGTGGCTCCATTTGAAGCATTATATGGACGAAAAGTGTCGCTTCTCCAAAGATGTTGGGACGAGGTGGGTGAAGCAACATTGTTAGGACCCGAAAGTTAAGTACGTATGACTGACTCTAAAAGATCCAAATGATTCGACAACGATACAAAACCAAGACAAGATCAACAAAAGAGTTATGCGGATCTTCATCGAAAGGACGTGGAGTTTAGTGTAGGGGGATCATGTATTGTTGCGAGTTGCTCCATGGAAGGGAGTTACAAGATTTGGGAAGAAAGGAAAGCTCAATCCACGATTTATCGGTCCATTTCAAATTCTTGACCGAGTAGAGAAATGTAGCCTATGACTCGCTACATTCTCCGAGTATGTCTCGTGTTCATAATGTGTTTCACATATCCGTATTTCAGAATATGTGAAAGACCCGACCACGTTATAAAGTTAGAACCCATGAGATAGTCAAGACTTAACGTATTATGAGGAGGTACCCGCCAAGATTTTGGATAGGAAGGAGCATGTCCCACGCCAAGAAAGGTCATACCACAAGTTAAAGTTTTGTGGAGGAATCATGCTATAGAGAAAATGACCCGGGAATTGAAAATGGAAATGAAAGCGAGGTATCCTCACCTTTTCAAACACTGTGTACGCACGCCAATTTTTAGAGGACGAAATTTCATAAGGAGGGAGGTTTGTAAGACCCCAAACTTTTTATAAATAAAGATGAATTTTTCTATAAATATTATTTTTGAATATTATGGAATAAATTTGATATAATGTTATAGTTGTGGGTAATATTTATAAATTTTGCAAAGTATGCAAGTTGTTATAAAATATTCGTTTGGTCTGGGAATATTCTTTTTAGGGAATATTCGCATAACTACCAATCATCAGGGACCCTACAATGTAATTATTGGCTCTGATCGAGAAAACGACAAAAATATTTTATAAAAATAACTACGGAGGTGTTACCGCTAAAACTGCTTGAACTACCCTATGGTAAAGTACAGAATACGCTGTAGTTGCATAAGAAAGACACTCAGATTGATTATTGATGCTTACGTGAGAATTCACTCACCTATGCTCAATTATCACTACATACAAGAATTGCACGATCATATCTCTTATATTATCGATTCAATTATTGTCACAAGATCATCTCGTATAATATGTTATAGTATTAAATCAATAATTGAGACGACAAGTTATAAATGATTAATAATTGTTGAAAGATTAAATATGTGTTGATGAAAAAAAATGATTTGTGGTAAGTTTGATTATTTTATGGGGGCTCATATGTCATCATCTAAGAGTCTCTTCTTCAATAGTATTTACATTCACAATAGTAATTACCTTCACAATAGTAATTACCATTGTGAATAGTATTTACCTTCACAATAGTAATTACCTTCACCAATAAGAATTACCCTTGTGGAATAGTATTTACCTTCACAATAGTATTTACCTTCGCTAATAGTAATTACCTTTACCAGACGTCAAACCACTTGTCGCTTCACATTACATAAAAGCGCCGAACCACTTGTCATTTCACATTACAAAGCGCCAAACCACTTTTCTTTTCACATCATTAGTCGCTGCTTACTTGCCTTTTCACACCTAAGCAGTCTTAAGCTAGAAATCTTCTATAAATAGAGGCCTAGGGCTTCATTATTTTTCACAAATTCATTCAAGCTTATAGAGAGAAATGTATAGAGAGAATAAGAGAGAAAGAAGAAGAGTATTTTGTTACTACACCGCCGCAAAGATTCAATCTCCTACCAAATGTAAGGGGTGTTATTCTTTCTTATTCATGAAGAGAACTATTGTTATTCCATTGCTTATTATTCTCTTGAATAACTCCAGTATACGCCATTACCCCTATACTTGGTGACATTCTTCTATTATTCTGCTTGAACATCCTCGTCTGCATGTGTTTTATACCGGACCGGTTCCGCTCTTTATTATTATTCTCATTGGAACATCATGTCTGTGTGTTTTACACCCACATGGTTCCGCTTTTATTATTATTCTGGCTGGAACATCCTGCGTCAGTGTTTTACACCTACCGGTTCCGCTTTTTATTATTATTCTGCTGAACATCCTCGTCACAGTGTTTTACACCCGACCGGTTCCGCTTTTTATTATTATTCTCGCTCAACATCCTGCCTATGTGTTTTACGCCGGACCGGTTCCATTCTTTATTATTCTCGCTGGAACATCCTGCTCATGCGGCGCTTTTACGCCGACCCGTTCCGTTATTTATTATTCTCATTGAATAACTCGCCTGTCAAGGCTTATCGCATTTACGGTGATTTCTTTTGTTATTCTATTCTTTATTATACCCAAATTGGTTAAAACTTTGACTTCTATACTCCATGAAATTAGTGGAATATCCTCGATATTTGCGTTTCATCCAAAGATCTTTCATGGAAATATTCTTCCGATCATTCTTGAATTTTACTCTACAAAACAAAGATTACGTTGATAATTTGACGTTAATAATTCCTCGGATAAAATAATTTTTGAACTTGTTTTATCAATTCTTATATCATTGTCATCATCCTCATGTTTATATTATGTTGAAAGTCATCTCGTGGCTCAGAAGTGTATGTAGATGGACTTGGTATGATTATGACCAGAGACTATTCTTGTAATCATGGACCGTAATGTTACAAATGATGTGATAAAAATCCTCAAAGGGTCAGAAGACATCGGTGGACGCTTGTTGGCATGATCACGACCATTAATGAATACACAAATATTCTTGCCCAGAGTGCATGAATAATTGTGGTCGCGATACTAAAGAATATCCTCGTCAGAAGTAAGGTAGGGTGATTCGATGATGTGGAATATTTATTAAAGCCGAGTCTCAAATTTATAACAAAATGATGAAAAACCTTTAAAACCTAAAAGATAGTAGATTTTATTTTCTACTTGACTTTTTTAATGGATCGCTTATTCACGTCGCAGCTTAAACCGGTTGTCTATTGTATTTTATCGCTTTAATATTGTTGAAGACTATTGATAATTTATTCAGATTATCTTAGTCATAATATTTTTCTTATCGGCTAGTTGAGCTCACCCTTTCTTTCATCGCTTTCTCTGAAATGAGAATATAAATGGGACGAGCCTGGGAAACGAGTGATGGTCCTCGAAGATAACATTAGTAGTCCTCACTATTCTCGTGAAATAGTGTGATAATAATTGTAATGAGGACTTTTTTTTTGAGTTTGTATAATATCTAGTAGACGATATTTGTATTTAAACTCACGCTTTATGTCGTATTGCACACCATACGCTTATGTTAATAAGTTGTATTTAAATTCGCACCATGTAAGTGGCGACCCAAGATGGGTGATGTATACCTAATTTTGGGGCGCCATAAGGTCAGTAAGACCCTACTATCTCGTGCATCTCCACGGTTTCATTTACTCCATCATTAATATTCTCACGACATTCTCAAATATCGCTATAAAACAAGGGTTAATTAAGGAAATCAATATATCACATAATATCCCAATATATCGACCAACTAACAAATAAGCTTAGGTAGGACACACTAAATGAAGGATTTACTGCTCTCCCTCCTAGTTCTATTCCCCGATCTCCGCCAGAGATCATATCCCTAAGCTCGATACCAACCGCGACGCCCCCAAAATAGGTATACATCACCCATTCTCGAAATTGTCAATACACGGTATGTAAACAACTACAACTTTATTATTACAACAAAGAAATCTGTGAGTTTAAATACAAATATTATCTTCTGACAATATTTATACTCAAATAAATCCTCATCACATTTATCGATACATTATTTTACAAAAATGGTGAGGACTACTAAACAATCCTTTCTAAAACCTTCATTCCATACCCCGACTCGCATTCGCTTATATTCTCGCCTCCCGAGAAGAATGGAACAAAAGGAAAAGGGTGAGCTCAACTAGCTCAAGAAGAATATTATGACTAAGATAATATACAACAAATTATCGTTAGTCTTCAACAGGAAAAATTTAATAGAATACAATAGATAACAAGTTTCAGATCAATATTCGCAGTGAAATAATAATTCATAAAGAGTTACGTAGAGAATGAAATCTACTATAATCTATGAATTTAATAAACCATCATCAATATTTTATCCTCAGAACATCAATCAATATTCATCTCAAATCAAATATTCATCTTTGCACTACAAAGCCAAAGATATTCATCAATCTCCACATGTTCATCTCAACACTGCTCATCTTTGCACTAAAGGCCAAAGATATTCATTAATCATCATGTTCATTTAAACACTTGTTCATCTTTTGCACTACGTGCCAAAGATATTCTTCAGAAATCATTCATCTTTGCACTACGTGCCAAAGATATTCAATAATATCATCATTTAAGACCGAGGATGATGAAAAATATTTTTAAAGAAACGAATCCAAAGAAGCAAAATGACAAGGATTAAGGATTAATGATTCGTATTTGTTTTATCCATGTCCAACAATACCTCAAAAATAATCATAGTGGTGTAAAATTCAAGAATGATCAAAACATGGATACAATCAAAGCTAGTATCCGTATTAGATATTTTGGACAAAAAAGAAGAAATTTTATTTTTTATGAATAAGTGCCGATACGTGAATAATAGTAACTCCACACCAAAAGATAGAAATTCCACAAAAAAACATTTTCACGCTTCATTAATAGTACTGTGAATAAGAACTCGTGAATAAGAACTCATGAATAGTAACTCGTGAATAAGAACTCATGAATAGTAACCCCGACATGAAAAAGTTCCAAATTTGATAAAAATTCCAACCAATATTTCAAAGATAATGATATCAAGAAATAATATCATCCGAGAAGAAAATAACATCCCTTACCTCAAAGAATCAAGATTTCTAAGGAAAGGCTCAAGTGATGCCGAATGAAACTTGTAATCGAATAAAGAACTCTCAAAGTATCTAAATACTCACAAAATACGCCAATAATATAGAGAGAAAAAGAGAGAAACTTTTGTTTCGTGTGATTTTCAATTCTAACTTAGCCCTCTATTTATAGAAAAATGTTAGCCCACCAAGGCATTTGACCAAGCACCCTGATGGCTTTACTCGCTACTATTGCCACCCACCACATTTGAAATAAAATTTAGCACATTTCTTCACCAACCACAAGTGGGGCCCACTCAATTCTAGAATTTTCCACCAAAATAAATTATAAACCTAATTTCCGAATCCGACACCTCTTAAAATTCACAACAAATCATTCGTGCATTTTTAATTACTCAAAATTTGTGGACATATACTCAACTTATGTATGTATAATATACCCAAAATTACCACAATCCAACTATTTGATTAAAAATTATAACCCCATAATATATCTCAAAAACCCCGATTTGATTTTTAATACCTCCAATCCGATAAAATACCGATAAAACACCTCAACATTAATTTCTTCATTTATAACCACATAAATAAATCCATCATTTATATCCACATAAAATAAATATTTCTTTATCATATGAATCAATAATTAATTATTCACAAATAATATTACGTAATCACAATTATGACAACCAGCCGCTCCTGAGAAAGAGGGGCTTTCCAATAAGGATCTCTCTCATCATCGCCGCAATTAGTGACCAAACTCTCTCCTTGTGATGTAACTTTCTAGACATTGCCAATAATGTTATCTAATAATATTATTCAAATAATATGAATTATTGATCCGATAATGGAGATAATGTGCGTTGACAATTATCGAACAACAATAATATAAAATATCAACGCAACAATTATCAATCAATAAAATAAAATATCGAATAAGAATTCATCGTGAAAATTATCGAGTAGTGCCTTCACGTAAGGATCAATAATTCAACAATATGTGCAATACCGCAGCTACATCACAAACCACGCCAGACATCAGATTTTAACCAACGGGTATTCCAATGCCTTTAATGTGACGCCCCAAAATAGTATATACATCACCCATTCCGAAATCAATAATACACGGCATGTAAACAACTACAACTTTATTATTACAACAAGAAATCAGAGTTTAAATACAAATATTATCTTCTGATAATATTTATACTCACATAAATCCTCATCACATTTATCGATACATTATTTTACAAAAATGGTGAGGACTACTAAACAATCCTTTCTAAAACCTTCATTCCATACCCCGACTTGCATCGCTTATATTCTCGCCTCCGAGAAGAATGGAACAAAAGGAAAAGGGTGAGCTCAACTAGCTCAAGAAGAATATTATGACTAAGATAATATACAACAAATTATCGTTAGTCTTCAACAGGAAAAATCTGATAGAATACAATAGACAACAAGTTTCGCATCAATATTCGCAATGAAATAATAATTCATGTAAGAGTTACGAGAGAATGAAATCTACTATAATCTATGAATTTAACAAAATTCATCATCAATATTTTATCCTCAGTAACATCAATCAATATTCATATCAAATCAAACATTCATCTTTGCACTACAGCCAAAGATATTCATCACCTGGCCATGTTCATCTCAACACTGCTCATCTTTGCACTACAAAGCCAAAGATATTCATCACCAATCATGTTCATTTAAACACTGCTCATCTTTGCACTACAGCCAAAGATATTCTTCAGAAATCATTCATCTTTGCACTACAGCCAAAGATATATTCAATAATATCATCATTTAAGACCGAGGATGATGAAAAATATTTTTAAAGAACGAATCCAAAGGAAACAAAATGACAAGGATTAAGGATTAAAGATTCGTACTTTGTTTTATCCATGTCCAACAATACCCCAAAAATAATCACAAGGTGTAAAATTCAAGAATGATCAAAACACGGATACAATCAAAGCTAGTATCCGTAATAGATATTTTGACGAAAAGAAAAATTTTCATTTTTCTATGAATAAAGTGCCAGATTCGTGAATAAAGGTCAGATATCGTGAATAAAGGCCAGATACGTGAATAAGAACTCTACACCAAAAGATAGAAATTCCATAAAAAACATTTTCACGCTTCACGAATAAGACTCGTGAATAAGAATCGTGAATAAGAACTCATGAATAGTAACTCGTGAATAAGAACTCATGAATAAGAACCCCGACATGAAAAAAGTTCCAAATTTGATAAAACCCTCGATCAATATTTCAAAGATAATGATATCAAGAAATAATATCATTACTTAAAAAATAATATCCCTTACCTCAAAGAATCAAGATTTCTAAGGAAAGGCTCAAGTGATGTCAATGAAACTTGTACCAATAAAGAACTCTCAAAGTATCTAAATACTCACAAAATACGCCAATAATATAGAGAGAAAAGAGAAAAACTTTGTTTCGTGTGATTTTCAATTCTAACTTAGCCCTCTATTTATAGAAAATGTTAGCCTACCAAGCAGATTTTCGACCGCACCGATGGCTTTACTCGCTACTATTGCCACCCACCACATTTGAAATAAAATTCAGCACATTTCTTCACCAACCACAAGTGGGGCCCACTCAATTCTAGAATTTTCCACCAAAATCAATTATAACCCTAATTTCCTAATCGACACCTCTTAAAATTCATAACAAATCATTCGTGCATTTTTAATTCGCTCAAAATTTTGTGGACATATACTCAACTTATGTATGTATAATATACCCAAAAATTACTATTATCCAACTACTTGATTAAAAATTATAATCCCCGCAATATATATCTCAAAACCCCGATTTAATTTTTAATACCTCCAACTGCAAAATACCGATAAAACACCTCAACAATAATTTCTTCATTTATAACCACATAAATAAATCCATCATTTATATCCACATAAAATAAATATTTCTTTATCATATGAATCAATAATTAATTATTCACAAATAATATTACGTAATCACAATTATGACAACCAGCCGCTCCTGTGAAAGAGGGGCTTCCGATAAGGATTTCTCCTCATCGCCGCAAGTAATTAGTGACCAAACCTCTCCTCGATGTAACTTTCTAGACATCGCTAATAATGCTATCTAATAATATTATTCAAATAATATGAATTATCGATCCGATAATGGAGATAATGTGCAAAGATAATTATCAACAACAATAATATAAAATATCAACGCAAAGAATTATCGAATCAATAAAATAAAATATCAATAAGAATTATCGTGAAAATTATCGAGTAGTGCCTTCACGTAAGGATCAATAATTCAACAATACTGCAATACCGCGCTAATCGCTGCAACCACGCCAGACATCGTATTTTAACCACCGGGTATTCCAACAAATTTTAATTCAGAATAACTACGCCGTTATTTTTAACCAACTTATATTTGTCGCTTTCTTCATCCAATCGCTCACATGGGCCCATATATGGTCACTACCGTCGCATTTAATATTCTCGACAAGCATTTAATATTCCACCACCAAACTAATATTCCCGACAAAATGAATATTTTATAACCACTCATTATTTTGAAATATTTATGATTTAACCCTTAACTATCCACATTAATCAAATCAACCCTTACTATTTCAAAATAATAAATAAAGGAAATTCCTTTTATTTAAAAAATTTCGGTCTTACAACCTCCCTCCTTATGAAATTTCGCCCTCGAAATCGACGACGCATTCTGGTGTTTCAAAAGACGAGGATACCTCGCTTTCATTTCCGCTTCCAATTCCCGTGTCATTTCTCTATAAAGATGATTCCTCCACAAAACTTTAACTTGTGGTATGACCTTTTCATACAGTAGGACATGCTCCTTCCTATCCAAGATCTTGATAGTACCTCCTCATACGCTAAGTCTTCTACTATCTCGTCCGGTTCTAACTCAATAACGTGGTTCGGTCTTTCACATATTTACGAAGTACGATATGTGAAACACATTATGAACACGAGACATACTTTTGAGGTAACGCAAGTCTATAGGCTACATTTCCTACTTCCTACCAAGAATTTGAAATGGACCAATAAATCGTGGATCGAGCTTTCCTCTCTTCCCAAATCTTGTAACTCCCTTCCATGGAGCAACTCGCAACAATACACGATCCCCACATTAAATTCCACGCCCTTTCGATGAAGATCCGCATAACTCTTTTGTCGATCTTGAGCCGCTTTGTATACGCTATTTCAATCATTTGATCTTTTCTAGTGAGTCATATCGCATTAACTCTAGTCCCAACAATGTTGCTTCACCCACCTCATCCCAACATATCGAGAACGACATTTTCGGCCCATATAATGCTTCAAATGGAGCCACACCTATACTTGCTCGATAATCATTGTTGTAGGAGAATTCCACCAATGGTAAATACTTATCCTAACCGCCTTTGAGTCTAGGACACAAAGTCTTAATAAATCTTCAAGAGTTCAATAGTCCTCTCTCGATCATCCGTCCGTCTGGGGATGGTATGCCAACTAAATCGCAAATCTGCGCTCATAGCTTTTTGCAAGCTAACCCAAAATCTTGAAGTGAATCTGGGTCACGATCCAAACTATGGATACAGCATGCCATGCAACCTCACAATCTCATTTACGCATATACTAAAGAAGACGCTCAAGTGAATAAGTCTCCCGATTTGCAGAAATGAGCAGACTTGGTTAATCTATCAACAATAACCCAAATAAAGATTGATGCCTTGAGAAACCGTAGGAAGACCCGTAACGAAATCCATGGTAATGTGTTCCCACTTCCATTCCTAATCTCAAGTGGTTGCAACGGACCCTTAGGTACTAGATGCTCCGCTTTTACACGCTGGGCAAGTTAAACACATCGAGATAAACTTTGCAATCTCTCTCTTCATATTATTCCACCAAAATGTATGTCAAGATCACGATACATTTTAGTACTTCCAGATGGATTGCAAATGGTGTATCAGTGTGCCTCCATCATAATCTTGTACTTCAAATCGTAGTCGTTAGAACACAAAGTCTGGAGTGGACTCAAGTATTCCTTCTTCATCAATTCTCGCCCTAATAGCTCCTTCTTGTACTTTCTTCTTCATACGACGTCCTCCGGCCTGCGGGTGGCTCGAGCAACCTTAACTTTTTCTATTAAAGTCGGCTCTATGCGATACTTGACATCATCGCACTGCTCCTCGTGATATGATCTTCTACTCAACGCGCCGCCTACCACGCTCGCTTTTCCCGTGATGGTATCAATAGTGTGGTCGTAGTCTTTTAATAGCTCGAGCCAACGTCACGCCGCATGTTGAGTTCTTTTTTGAGTGAAGAAATATTTAAGGCTTTTATGATCCAATATATCTCCACTTTCTCCCCATATAGATAAGGCCTCCATATCTTTAATAAAACGACGGCCGCTAACTCTAGATCACGAGTAGGATAATTCCTCTCATACTTTTTAAGTTGTCATGAGGCATAAAGGCTATGACTTTCCCACGCTGCATGAGAACACATCCTAACCTTTGCTCAAGTATCATCAGAGATAACAAATCCATCCGAACCAGATGGTATTGTTAGAACAAAATGCCAAATAAGTCTCCTCTAAGCTCTTGAAACTTTTCTCGCATTCTTCGCCTCCAAACGAATTTTCAGATCCTTCGAAAGTTAATGAAGAATGGAGTAGCGATTCGAGAAAACCTTCCACGAATCTCCGATAATAACCAAATTTAAGCCCAAAAAGCTACGATTTTCAACCACCGACTTCTATTGTTCTAACTTCAGATTGCTTCAATCTTCACGGATCAACAGATATCTCCATGTTTTGACACTGATGCCCAAGAAATGCTACTTCCTCAAGCCGTAACTCGTGATTTCTTCAATTTGGCATATAGTTGGTTTTCACGGCCTTTGAGTACCAAATTTTCAAATGGTGCTCATGATCTTCACGACTTTTGAATATATAAGGATGTCATCAATAAAGACAACAACGAACCGATCCAAATATTCCTCAATACTTGGCTCATCATATCCATGAAAGTCAGCAGAGCATTAGTTAGTCCGAAAGACACGACTAAGAATTCATAATGCCCATACCGAAGTTCTCAAGGCGCTTTGAATATCCTCGCCTAATTTTCACCGATGATATCCGTAATCTAAGATCGATTTTTGAAAAGAATTGTGCCTCAGAATCGGTCAAACAAGTCATCAATACGAGGTAGAGGATACCTATTCTCGATGGTGACATGGTTCAATTCCCGATAGTCAATACAAAGTCGCATACTCCCGCTTTTCTTTTTTACAAATAAAACAGAGCACCCCAAGGAGATGTACTAGACGAATGAAACCGATGTCCAACAATTCCTCAGAGTTGGACCTTTAACTCCTCAAGTTCAATAGAGCCATTCGATATGGGGTTTTAGAAATGGGCTTGTATCAGTTCAAGATCAATAAAGAATTCAACTTCACGCTCGGGGTAGACCGGAAGTTCTTCAGAAATACGCCAGAAAGTCAATAACAACAGAATATTATTCAAATTTGACGTGTCTTTATTCAAATCCATAACATGGGCTAAGAAAGCTTGACATCCGCTTTTCAATAAACGAATAGCTTTTATGATTAGATATGACAAATGATTGATTTTAATGGTTTAGTTGCTTGAATTGCATAACAAAGTTGGTTAGAAATATGAAAACTAACAACCTTACGAAAACAATCAATTTTGGTAATGATGAGTAGTTAACCAATCAATCCCTAAAATCACATCAAAAGCAAGTATCTTTAAAGAGATAAGGTCAATGTAAGGTGATGGTGCCAACTTGAATCAAACAAGATTTATAAACAAAGGATGTGATGAAAGTTTCTCCTAACTGAGTTTCCACAGATAGTCAAAGTCTAATTTCTCCTGAGTCAAGTTTAAACGCTGAGCACACGCAGAGAGATAAATGAATGGGTAGCACCAGATCAAGTAAGGTATAAACTTCGCAAGAATTTATAAATAGCTTACCCGTGATCACCTCGCTTGTTTCCTCGATTATGACCAAATACAACAAACGCCTTCCTAATCGCTGACTTCGATTTTTCTCGGGATACTTTTCGAGTCACCGTCCTCACTGAACTAGGTTTCATGAACCGCATAATCTCGAAGCGATATGTCCTTCCTTTCCACAACTATAGCATACCTTGAATCGTCAGGGGGCGCTTGATCGATATGTCCTCTTTTCCGTGATTTGTAGAAGATACGACGGTGGTCGCTCTCCTCCTTAGAACCAGCTTGTCACGCAAGACCGCTGCCTTCACATAGTCGTCGTTGTAAATCTCCTCTTTAAAATCTCCTCCCGACTCGCTTTTCTTCTGCTTTTCACGACTATGATTACCACCGAGTGGTTACCATTTCATCCGTTCGCTTTTCTCTCGCAGTTATCATTATTCTGCTGATCGCTATCTCCGTACGATCCTCGTTATGGTCCTCAACGACCGTATCAAGTATCTCGCCTAATAATTGAGCCCTCGCTTACAACATCCGAATAAAGAGAAAGTTTATGAGAAATGAGATAATCGACGACGCCGTTTCAAACCTCTAAGAAACATCCGCCATACGCTCCTCATTCTCCACCAAATGAGGTGCAAACCTCGATAACTCGCAAACTTTGCCTCGCATCGAGACACCGCCACGTTATTTTGCTCTAACTCATGAACTCCACTTCCTTCATACGACGTAACACTTTCGTGAAAATATTTGTCATTAAATAGTCTCAAACGCCTCCCAAGACATGCCGAAAAGTACCGATGGGTACGCTTCACGCACTCCCACCAAAGAGTCCGCTTCGCCACTTTAACATAAAGGTGGCGAATGGAACCTTCTCGTTCTCCGCATCCCAAGACATCGAATATCTTGCAATTTGTTTGACCCATGTTTCCGCCATGATCGGATCCGCTTTCCTTAAATTCGTGGTCCCAACTTTTCGAATCGCTTTCATCGTGACAACCCGTGAATCGCTATCATTTCTCCTCAGATTTTGAACACGAAGTCTCCTCGCCTCGATTTTGCATGAACCGCAAAAAACTTCTAAACATCCCCTCGCTCATCATCTCGCCAAGGGTGTTGTTCACAGAGGAACATTGCCAAATTGTCAGACGCTCTCCTCGCTGGTAAGACAGCATCTCCACTGCCTCATTTACTCCATCATAATATTCTCAATGACATTCTCAAATACCGCTATAAAACAAGGGTTAATTAAGGAAATCAATATATCACATAATATCCCTATATATCGACTAACTAACAAATAAGCTTAGTAGGACACACTAGCGAAGGATTTACTCTGCCTCCCTCCTAGTTCTATTCCCCGATCTCCGCCAGAGATCATATCCCTAAGCTCGATACCAACCGCGACGCCCCAAAATAGGTATACATCACCCATTCTCGAGTCACAATACACGGTATGTAAACAACTACAACTTTATTATTACAACAAGAAATCATGAGTTTAAATACAAATATTATCTTCTGCATAATATTTATACTCAAATAAATCCTCATCACATTTATCGATACATTATTTTACAAAAATGGTGAGGACTACTAAACAATCCTTTCTAAAACCTTCATTCCATACCCCGACTCGCATTTCGCTATATTCTCGCCTCCCCGAGAAGAATGGAACAAAAGGAAAAGGGTGAGCTCAACTAGCTCAAGAAGAATAATATTATGACTAAGATAATATACAACAAATTATCGTTAGTCTTCAACAGGAAAAATCTAATAGATACAATAGACAACAAGTTTCAAATCAATATTCGCAATGAAATAATAATTCATGTAAGAGTTACGTAGAGAATGAAATCTACTATAATCTATGAATTTAATAAAATTCATCATCAATATTTTATCCCCGTAACATCAATCAATATTCATCTCAAATCAAATATTCATCTTCGCACTATCCAAAGATATTCATCAATCCATATGTTCATCTCAACACTGCTCATCTTTGCACTACAGCCAAAGATATTCATCACCAATCATGTTCATTTAAACACTGCTCATCTTCGCACTACAAAAGCCAAAGATATTCTTCGAAATCATTCATCTTTGCACTACAAAAGCAAAGATATTCAATAATATCATCATTTAAGACCGAGGATGATGAAAATATTTTTTAAAGAACGAATCCAAAGGAAACAAAATGACAAGGATTAAGGATTAAAGATTCGTATTTTGTTTTATCCATGTCCAACAATACCTCAAAAATAATCATAAAGGGTGTAAAATTCAAGAATGATCAAAACACGGATACAATCAAAGCTAGTATCCGTAATAGATATTTTGGACGAAAAGAAGAAATTTTATTTTTCTATGAATAAGGTCAGATATTGTGAATAAGGTCAGATACGTGAATAAAGGCCAGATACGTGAATAAGAATCTACACCAAAAGATAGAAATTCCAAAAACATTTTCACGCTTCATTTAATAAGACTGTGAATAAGAATCTCGTGAATAAGAACTCATGAATAAGAACTCGTGAATAAGAACTCATGAATAAGAACCCGACATGAAAAAGTTCCAAATTTGATAAAAACCTCAGATCAATATTTCAAAGATAATGATATCAAGAAATAATATCATTACTTAAAAAAATAATATCCCTTACCTCAAAGAATCAAGATTTCTAAGGAAAGGCTCAAGTGATGCTTAATGAAACTCAGAATCGAATAAAGAACTCTCAAAGTATCTAAATACTCACAAAATACGCCAATAATATAGAGAGAGAAAGAGAGAAAACTTTGTTTCGTGTGATTTTCAATTCTAACTTAAATTTCTATTTATAGAAAATGTTAGCCCGCCAAGCAGCATTTAACCACTAACTCGATGGCTTTTACTCGCTACTATTGCCACCCACCACATTTGAAATAAAATTCAGCACATTTCTTCACCAACCACAAGTGGGGCCCACTCAATTCTAGAATTTTCCACCAAAATCAATTATAACCCTAATTTCCTAATCGTACACCTCTTAAAATTCATAACAAATCATTCGCATTTTTTAATTTGCTCAAAATTTGTGGACATATACTCAACTTATGTATGTATAATATACCCAAAAATTACTATTAATCCAACTATTTGATTAAAAAATTATAACCCCCGCAATATATCTCAAACCCCCGATTTAATTTTTAATACCTCCAACTGCAAAATACCGATAAAACACCTCAACAATAATTTCTTCATTTATAACCACATAAATAAATCCATCATTTATATCCACATAAAATAAATATTTTTTTATCATATGAATCAATAATTAATTATTCACAAATAATATTACGTAATCACAATTATGACAACCAAAGCCGCTCCTCAGAAAGAGGGGCTTTCCATAAAGGATTTCTCCTCATCGGGCGCCGCAATTAGTGACCAAACCTCTCCTCGATGTAACTTTCTAGACATCGCCAATAATGCTATCTAATAATATTATTCAAATAATATGAATTATTGATCCGATAATGGAGATAATGCAAAAGACAATTATCAACAACAATAATATAAAATATCAACGCAAAGAATTATCAATCAATAAAATAAAATATCGAATAAGAAATTCATCGTGAAAATTATCGAGTAAAGGCTTTTCACGTAAGGATCAATAATTCAACAATACTGCAATAATACCGCAGCTATCGCGCAAGAACCACGCCAGACATCGTATTTTAACCACCGGTATTCCAACAAATTTAATCTGTGAATAACTACGCCAAGTATTTTTAACCAACTTATATTTGTCGCTTTCTTCATCCAATCGCTCACATGGGGCCCACATGGTCGCTACCATCAGCATTTAATATTCCCCGACAAAGATTTAATATTCCACGCACCAAACGAATATTCCCCACAAAAATGAATATTTTATAACCACTTGCTTATTTTGAAATATTTATGATTTAACCCTTAACTATCCACATTAATCAAATCAACCCTTACTATTTCAAAATAATAAATAAAGGAAATTCCTTTTAAATTTCTTTTATTTAAAAAATAACTACGTTCGGTCTTACAACCTCCCTCCTTATGAAATTTCGCCTCGGTCAAATCGACGACGACGATTTACTGGTGTTTCAAAAACAATGAATAGGATACCTCGCTTTCATTTCCGCTTCCAATTCCCTGTGTCATTTCTATAGCAAAAAAATTTATTCCTCCACAAAACTTTAACTCAGGGTACGACTTTTTTCATAAGGTAGGATACCTCGCTATGCCCTTCCTATCCAAGATTCTCCACAAAACTTTAACTTGTGGTATGACCTTTCACAAGATCTTGACAGTACCTCCTCATACGCTAAGTCTTCTACTATCTCGTCCTGCTCTAACTCAATAACGTGGTTCGGTCTTTCACATATTTACGGCAGTACGAGCATGTGAAACACATTATGAACACGAGACATACTTGGAGGTAACGCAAGTCTATAGCTACATTTCCTACTCTCTGGCCAAGAATTTGAAATGGACCAATAAATCGTGGATCGAGCTTTCCTCTTCCCAAATCTTGTAACTCCTTCCATGGAGCAACTCGCAACAATACACGATCCCCACATTAAATTCCACGCCCTTTTTCGATGAAGATCCGCATAACTCTTTTGTCGATCTTGTGCCGCTTTGTATATACGCTGTCAATCATTCGATCTTTTCGTTGGTAGTCATACGCATTTAACTCGTCCCAACAATGTTGCTTCACCCACCTCATCCCAACATATCGAGAGAACGACATTTTCGGCCCATATAATGCTTCAATGGAGCCACACCTATACTTGCCTCGATAATCGCTTGTCAGTAGGAGAATTCCACCAATGGTAAATACTTATCCTAACCGCCTTTGAAGTCTAGGACACGTAGTCTTAATAAATCTTCAAGAGTTTGAATAGTCCTCTCTCGATCATTCCGTCTGCTTGGGATGGTATGCCGACTAAATCGCAAACTGCGCTCATAGCTTTTTGCAAGCTAACCCAAAATCTTGAAGTGAATCTTGGGTCACGATCCAAAACTATGGATACAGTGCATGCCACGCAACCTCACAATCTCATTTACGCATATACTAAAGAAGACGCTCAAGGGAATAAGTCTCCAGATCGGCAAGAAATGAGCAGACTTGGTTAATCTATCAACAATAACCCAAATAAAGATTGATGCCTTGAGAAACCGTAGGAAGACCCGTAACGAAATCCATGGTAATGTGTTCCCACTTCCATTCCTAATCTCAAGTGGTTGCAACGGACCCTTAGGTACTAGATGCTCCGCCTTTACACGCCGACAAGTTAAACACATCGAGATAAACTTTGCAATCTCTCTCATATTATTCCACCAAAATGTATGTCAAGATCACGATACATTTTAAGTACTTCCGTGATGGATTGCAAATGGTGTATCAGGTGCCTCCATCATAATCTTGTACTTCAAATCGTAGTCGTTAGAACACAAAGTCTAGAGTGGACTCAAGTATTCCTTCTTCATCAATTCTCGCCCTAATAGCTCCTTCTTGTACTTTCTTCTTCATACGCATCACCTCCGGCCTGCCGGCTCGAGCAACCTTAACTTTTTCTATTAAAGTCGGGTCTATGCGATATACTCGACATCATCGCACTCGCTCCTCAAGATATGATCTTCTACTCAACGCCACCGCCACCACGCTCGCTTTTACTGTGATGGTATCAATAGTGTGGTCGTAGTCTTCAATAGTTCTCGAGCCAACGTCACCGCAAGCATGTCGAGTTCTTTTTCGAGTGAAGAAATATTTAAGGCTTTTTATGGTCCGAATATATCTCCACTTTCTCCCCATATAGATAGTGCTCCCATATCTTTAACATGAAACGATCACGCCGCTAACTCTAGATCATGAGTAGGATAATTCCTCTCATACTTTTTGTTGTCGTCATGAGGCATAAAGCTATGACTTTCCCACGCCAGCATGAGAACACATCCTAACCCTTTGCCCAAGATCATCAGAGATAACAAATCCATCCGAACCAGATGGTATTGTTAGAACAAAATCAAATAAGTCTCCTCTAAGCTCTTGAAACTTTTCTCGATTCTTCGCTTCCAAACGAATTTCAGATCCTTCCGAAAGTTAATGAAGTTAATGGAGTAGCGATTCGAGAAAACCCTTCCACGAATCTCCGATAATAACCAAATGCTCCCAAAAGCTACGTGATTTCAACACCGACTTTCTTGCTGTTCTAACTTCAGATTGCTTCAATCTTCACGGATCAACAGATACTCCATGTTTTGACACCATGCCCAAGAAATGCTACTTCCTCAAGCCGTAACTCGTGATTTCTTCAATTTGGCATATAGTTTGTTTTCACGGCCTTTCTGAGTACCAAATTTTTCAAATGGTGCTCATGATCTTCACGACTTTTGAATATATAAGGATGTCATCAATAAAGACAACAACGAATCGATCCAAATATTCCTCAATACTTTGCTCATCATATCCATGAAAGTCAGCAGGAGCATTAGTTAGTCCCAAAGACATGACTAAGAATTCATAATGCCCATACCGAAGTTCTCAAGGCGCTTTTGAATATCCTCGCCTAATCTTCACCGATGATATCCGTAATCTAAGATCGATTTTTGAAAAGAATTGTGCCCTCAGAATCGGTCAAACAAGTCATCAATACGAGGTAGAGGATACCTATTCTTGATGGTGACATGGTTCAATTCCCCGATAGTCAATACAAAAGTCGCATACTCCCGCCTTTTCTTTTTTACAAATAAAACAGAGCACCCCAAGGAGATGTACTAGACGAATCGAAACCGATGTCCAACAATTCCTCGTAGTTGACCTTTAACTCCAAGTTCAATAGAGCCATTCGATATGGGGTTTTAGAAATGGGCTTTGTACCAAAGTTCAAGATCAATAAAGAATTCAACTTCACGCTCGGGGTAGACCGGAAGTTCTTCAGAAATACGCCAGAAAGTCAATAACAACAGAATATTATTCAAATTTGACGTGTCTTTATTCAAATCCATAACACGGGCTAAGAAAGCTTGACATCCGCTTTTCAATAAACGAATAGCTTTATGATTAGATATGACAAAGATTGATTTTAATGGTTTAGTTGTTTGAATTCGCATAACAAAGTCAAGTTAGAATATGAAAACTAACAACCTTATTTAAACAATCAATTTTGGCATGATGAGTAGTTAACCAATCAATCCCTAAAATCACATCAAAAGCAAGTATCTTTAAAGAGATAAGGTCAATGTGTAAGGTGATGGTGCCAACTTGAATCAAACAAGATTTATAAACAAAGGATGTGATGAAAGTTTCTCCTAACTGAGTTTCCACAGATAGATCAAAGTCTAATTTCTCCTGAGTCAAGTTTAAACGCTGAGCACACGCAGAGAGATAAATGAATGGGTAGCACCAGATTAAGTAAGGTATAAACTTCGCAAGAATTTATAAATAGCTTACCCGTGATCACCTCGCTTGGTTCCTCGATTATGACCACCACCACAACAAACGCCTTCCCTAATCGCTGATTTCTGACTTTTCTCGGGATGTTTTTTTGAGTCACCGTCCCCTCACTGAACTAGGTTTCGCTATCGCATAATCTCGAAAGCGATATGTCCTTCCTTTCCACAACTATAGCATACCTTGAACTGTTAGGCGCTTGACCGATATGTCCTCTTTTTCCGTGATTTGTAGAAGAGATATGACCGGTGGTCGCTTCTCCTCCTTAGAACCAGCTTGTCACGCAAGACCGCTGCCTTCACATAGTCGCTTGTTAAATCTCCTTTTTTAAAATCTCCTCCCGACTCGCTTCTTCGCTTTTCACGACTATGATTACCACCAGAGTGGTTACCATTTCGTCCGTTCTTTTTTCTCCGCAGTTATCATTATTCTGCTGATCGCTATCTCCGTACGATCCTCGTTATAGTCCTCAACCGACCGTATTCAAGTATCTCGCCTAATAATCGAGCCCTGCTTATAACATCTCAATAAAGAGAAAGTTTATGAGAAATGAGATATCGACGATGCCGTTTTTCAAACCTCTAAGAAACATCCGCCATACGCTCCTCATTCTCCACCAAATGAGGTGCAAACTCGATAACTCGCAAAAACTTTGCCTCGCATCGAGACACCGCCATGTTGTTTTGCTCTAATCATGAACTCCACTTCCTTCATACGACGAACACTTTCGTGAAAGTATTTGTCATTAAATAGTCTCAAACGCTCTCCCAAGACATGCCGAAAAGTACCGATGGGGGTACGCTTCACGCATTCCCACCAAGAATCCGCTTCGCCACTTTAACATAAAGGTGGCGAATGGAACCTTCGTTCTCCTCCATGCATCCCAAGACATCGAATATCTTGTAATTTGTTTGACCCATGTTTCCGCCATGATCGGATCCGCTTTTCCTTAAATTCGTGGGTCCCAACTTTTCAATCGCTTGGGTCAGATAACCCGTGAATTGCTATCATTTCCTCCTCAGATTTTGAACACGAAGTCTCCTCGTCTGATTTTGCATGAACCGCAAAAAACTTCTAAACATCCCTCGCTCATCATCTCGCCAATGGTGTTGTTCACAGAGGAACATTGCCACTGTGTAGACGCTTCTCCTCGCTGGTAAGACAGCATCTCCACTTGGCTCATTTACTCCATCATAATATTCTCTCACGACATTCTCAAATACCGCCATAAAACAAGGGTTAATTAAGGAAATCAATATATCACATAATATCCCTATATATCGACCAACTAACAAATAAGCTTAGTAGACACACTAGCGAAGGATTTACTCGCCTCCCTCCTAGTTCTATTCCCCGATCTCCGCCAGAGATCATATCCCTAAGCTCGATACTAACCGCGACGCCCCCAAAATAGGTATACATCACCCATTCTCGAGTCACAAACACATGGTATGTAAACAACTACAACTTTATTATTACAACAAGAAATCGTGAGTTTAAATACAAATATTATCTTCTAGATAATATTTATACTCAAATAAATCCTCATCACATTTATCGATACATTATTTTACAAAAATGGTGAGGACTACTAAACAATCTTTTCTAAAACCTTCATTCCATACCCCGACTCGCATTTCGCTATATTCTCGCCTCCCGAGAGAAGAAAATGGAACAAAAAGGAAAAGGGTGAGCTCAACTAGCTCAAGAAGAATATTACGACTAAGATAATATACAACAAATTATCGTTAGTCTTCAACAGGAAAAAAAATTTAATGTAATACAATAGACAACAAGTTTCGTATCAATATTCGCAGCTGAAATAATAATTCATAAAGAGTTACGTAGAGAATGAAATCTACTATAATCTATGAATTTAATTTAAAAATTCATCATCAATATTTTATCCTCAGAACATCAATCAATATTCATCTCAAATCAAATATTCATCTTTGCACTACAAAAGCCAAAGATATTCATCAATTCCACATGTTCATCTCAACACTGCTCATCTTTGCACAAAGGCCAAAGATATTCATCACTTGTT
The DNA here is from genome assembly GCA_020205615.1 of Panax quinquefolius. NCBI lineage: Eukaryota > Viridiplantae > Streptophyta > Magnoliopsida > Apiales > Araliaceae > Panax > Panax quinquefolius. Next base: position 7,971,241 of record CM035173.1, on the reverse strand, counting down.
CATCTCATGTTCATTTAAACACTTGCTCATCTTTGCACTACAACAGCCAAAGATATTCTTCTTCAAATCATTCATCTTCGCACTACAAAAGCCAAAGATATTCAATAATATCATCATTTAAGACCGAGGATGATGAAAAATATTTTAAAGAAACGAATCCAAAGGAAACAAAATGACAAGGATTAAGGATTAATGATTCGTACTTTGTTTTTATCCATGTCCAACAATACCTCAAAAATAATCATAGTGGTGTAAAATTCAAGAATGATCAAAACACGGATACAATCAAAGCTAGTATCCGTAATAGATATTTTGACAAAAAGAAGAAATTTTATTTTTCTATGAATAGTGCCAGATACGTGAATAAAGGTCAGATACGTGAATAAAGGCCATATACGTGAATAAGATACGTGAATAAGAATCTCGACACCAAAAGATAGAAATTCCACAAAAAACATTTTCACGCTTCACTTAATAATAGACTCGTGAATAAGAATCGTGAATAAGAACTCATGAATAGTAACTCGTGAATAAGAACTCATGAATAAGAACCCCGATATGAAAAAAGTTCCAAATTTGATAAAAATTCAAACCAATATTTCAAAGATAATGATATCAAGAAATAATATCATTACGAGAAAAAAATAACATCCCTTACCTCAAAGAATCAAGATTTCTAAGAAAGGCTCAAGTGATGTCAATGAAACTTGATCAATAAAGAACTCTCAAAGTATCTAAATACTCACAAAATACGCCAATAATATAGAGAGAGAAAGAGAGAAAACTTTGTTTCGTGTGATTTTCAATTCTAACTTAGCCTCTATTTATAGAAAATGTTAGCCCACCAAGCATTTTCGACTGCCACACCGATGGGCTTTACTCGCTACTATTGCCACCCACCACATTTGAAATAAAATTCAGCACATTTCTTCACCAACCACAAGTGGGGCCCACTCAATTCTAGAATTTTCCACCAAAATCAATTATAAACCTAATTTCCTAATCCGACACCTCTTAAAATTCACAACAAATCATTCGTGATTTTTAATTCTGCTCAAAATTTGTGGACATATACTCAACTTATGTATGTATAATATACCCAAAAATTACCACAATCCAACTGGCTTGATTAAAAATTATAACCCCGCAATATATCTCAAAACCCCGATTTGATTTTTAATACCTCCAATCCGATAAAATACCGATAAAAACACCTCAACATTAATTTCTTCATTTATAACCACATAAATAAATCCATCATTTATATCCACATAAAATAAATATTTCTTTATCATATGAATCAATAATTAATTATTCACAAATAATATTACGTAATCACAATTATGACAACCAGCCGCTCCTGTGAAAGAGGGGCTTCTAATAAGGATTCTCTCCTCATCAAGCAATAATTAGTGACCAAACCTCTCCTCGATGTAACTTTCTAGACATTGCCAATAATGTTATCTAATAATATTATTCAAATAATATGAATTATTGATCCGATAATGGAGATAATGCAAAGGACAATTATCAAACAACAATAATATAAAATATCAACGCAAAGAATTATCAATCAATAAAATAAAATATCGAATAAGAATTACCGTGAAAATTATCGAGTAAAGGCCTTCACGTAAGGATCAATAATTCAACAATCTGCAATAATACCGTGCTATCATCGGCAACCACGCCAGACATCGTATTTTAACCAATTTCCGGTATTCCAACAAATTTAATTCAGAATAACTACGCCATATTTTTAACCAACTTATATTTGTCGCTTTCTTCATCCAATCGCTTCACATGGGCCCCATACATGGTCATGCTACCGCCGCATTTAATATTCCCCGACAAAGATTTAATATTCCACCACCAAACGAATATTCCCCGACAACAATGAATATTTTATAACCACTGCTTATTTTGAAATATTTATGATTTAACCCTTAACTATCCACATTAATCAAATCAACCCTTACTATTTCAAAATAATAAATAAAGGAAATTCCTTTTATTTAAAAAAAAATTTTGGGGTCTTACAACCTCCCTCCTTATGAAATTTCGTCCTCGAAATCGACGACGACTTCGGTGTTTCAAAAGGTGAGGATACCTCGCTTTCATTTCCGCTTCCAATTCCCAAATGTCATTTCCTCTATAAAGCATGATTCCTCCACAAAACTTTAACTTGTGGTATGACCTTTCACACAGTAGGACATGCTCCTTCCTATCCAAGATCTTGACAGTACCTCCTCATACGCTAAGTCTTCTACTATCTCGTCCTGCTCTAACTCAATAACGTGGTTCGGTCTTTCACATATTTACGAAGTACGATATGTGAAACACATTATGAACACGAGACATACTTTGAGGTAACGCAAGTCTATAGGCTACATTTCCTACCTTCAAAGAATTTGAAATGGACCAATAAATCGTGGATCGAGCTTTCCTCTCTTCCCAAATCTTGTAACTCCCTTCCATGGAGCAACTCGCAACAATACACGATCCCCTACATTAAATTCCACGCCCTTTCGATGAAGATCCGCATAACTCTTTTGTCGATCTTGTGCCGCTTTGTATACGCTTGTCAATCATTTGGATCTTTTCTGTAGTCATATCGTATTAACTCTGTCCCAACAATGTTGCTTCACCCACCTCATCCCAACATATCGAGAACTACATTTTCGGCCCATATAATGCTTCAATGGAGCCACACCTATACTTGCTCGATAACTCGTTGTTGTAGGAGAATTCCACCAATGGTAAATACTTATCCTAACCGCCTTTGAAGTCTAGGACACAGTAGTCTTAATAAATCTTCAAGAGTTTGAATAGTCCTCTCTCGATCATCCGTCTGCTTGGGGATGGTATGCCAACTAAATCGCAAACTGCGCTCATAGCTTTTTGCAAGCTAACCCAAAATCTTGAAGTGAATCTTGGGTCACGATCCAAACTATGGATACAGGCATGCCATGCAACCTCACAATCTCATTTACGCATATACTAAAGCAAGACGCTCAAGGAATAAGTCTCCGATTTGGCAAGAAATGAGCAGACTTTGGTTAATCTATCAACAATAACCCAAATAAAGATTGATGCCTTGAGAAACCGTAGAAGACCCAGAACGAAATCCATGGTAATGTGTTCCCACTTCCATTCCTAATCTCAAGTGGTTGCAATGGACCCTTAGGTACTAGATGCTCCGCCTTTTACACGCTGAGCAAGTTAAACACATCGAGATAAACTTTGCAATCTCTCTCTTCATATTATTCCACCAAAATGTATGTCAAGATCACGATACATTTTAGTACTTTCCAGGATGGATTGCAAATGGTGTATTGTGTGCCTCCATCATAATCTTGTACTTCAAATCGTAGTCGTTAGAACACAAAGTCTAGAGTGGACTCAAGTATTCCTTCTTCATCAATTCTCGCCCTAATAGCTCCTTCTTGTATTTTTCTTCTTCATACGCATCACCCGGCCTGGGGCTCGAGCAACCTTAACTTTTTCTATTAAAGTCGGCTCTACGCGATACTTGACATCATCGCACTCGCTCCTCAAGATATGATCTTCTACTCAACGCCGCCACTACCACGCTCGCTTTTCTGTGATGGTATCAATAGTGGTGGTCGTAGTCTTCAATAGCTCGAGCCAACGTCACCCGCCGCATGTCGAGTTCTTTTTTGAGTGAAGAAATATTTAAGGCTTTTTATGGTCCTAATATATCTCCACTTTCTCCCCATATGATAAGGCTTCCATATCTTTAACGCGAAAACGATCACCGCTAACTCTAGATCACGAGTAGGATAATTCCTCTCATACTCTTTAAGTCGTCATGAGGCATAAAGCTATGACTTTCCCACGCTGCATGAGAACACATCCTAACCCTTTGCCTCAAGCATCATCAGAGATAACAAATCCATCCGAACCAGATGGTATTGTTGAACAAAAATAAATAAGTCTCCTCTTAAGCTCTTGAAACTTTTCTCGATTCTTCACTCAAACGAATTTCAGATCCTTCCGAAAGTTAATCGAAGTTAATGGAGTAGCGATTCGAGAAAACCTTCCACGAATCTCCGATAATAACCAAATAAGCCCAAAAAGCTACGATTTCTTCACCACCGACTTCATTGTTCTAACTTCAGATTGCTTCAATCTTCACGGATCAACAGATACTCCATGTTTTTGACACCATACGCCCAAGAAATGCTACTTCCTCGCCGTAACTCGTGATTTCTTCAATTTGGCATATAGTTTGTTTTCACGGCCTTCGAGTACCAAATTTCTTCAAATGGTGCTCATGATCTTCACGACTTTTGAATATATAAGGATGTCATCAATAAAGACAACAACGAATCGATCCAAATATTCCTTGAATACTTTGGCTCATCATATCCATGAAAGTCAGCAGGAGCATTAGTTAATCCGAAAGACATGACTAAGAATTCATAATGCCCATACCGAAGTTCTCAAGATGGCCTTTGAATATCCTCGCTTAATCTTCAAATTGATGATATCCGTAATCTAAGATCGATTTTTGAAAAGAATCAGGCCCTCAGAATCGGGTCAAACAAATCATCAATACGAGGTAGAGGATACCTATTCTCGATGGTGACATGGTTCAATTCCCGATAGTCAATATTAAAGTCGCATACTCCCGCTTTTCTTCTTTCTTTACTTAATAAAACAGAGCACCCCAAGGAGATGTACTAGATTTAATGAAACCGATGTCCAACAATTCCTCAGTAGTTGGACCTTTAACTCCTCAAGTTCAATAGAGCCATTCGATATGGGGTTTTAGAAATGGGCTTTGTATCAAAGTTCAAGATCAATAAAGAATTCAACTTCACGCTCGGGGTGACCGGAAGTTCTTCGTGCCCGAGTCAACCCACGCAGGAGAGATTTATAAATAAAGATGAATTTTCTATAAATATTATTTTCACCACCCCCTCAATATTATGGAATAAATTGTCCTGATATAATGTTATAGTTGGGTAATATTTATAAATTTTGCAAAATATATTTTGAAGTATTATAAAAATTTGATATTCGTTATAGTCAGGGAATATTTATAAATTTTGTTATGCAATATTCGCATAACGGCTCAATCTTTTCAGTGGACCCGTATAATGGCTCAATTATCAGGTGGACCCTACAACATTATTGCTTGATCGAGAAAACGACAAAAAATATTTTTATAAAAATAACTACGAGGTGTTACCGTTAAAACCGCTGAACTACCCTATGGTAAAAGTACAAGAATACGCTGTGGTCGCATAAGAAGAGACACTAGATTGATTATCGATGCTTACGCGAGAAGTCACTCACCTACGCTCAATTATCACTACAAGAATTGCCGATCATATCTCTTATATTATCGATTCAATTATCACACAAGATCATCCGTGATAATATGTTATAAAGATTAAATCAATAATCGAGACGACAAGTTATAAATGATTAATAATTATCAAAGATTAAATACGTGTTGATGATTTGTGGTAAGTTTGATTATTTTACGGGGGCCTATATGTCATCATCTAAGAGTCTCTTCATCAATAAGATATTTACCTTCACAATAGTAATTACCTTCAATAGTAATTACCTAATTACCTTCCTTGCGAATAGATTTACCTTCGCCAATAGTAATTACCCTCAGAATAGATTTACCTTCACATAGAATTACCTTCGTGAATAGATTTACCTACACAATAGAATTACCTCAGAATAGTATTTACCTTCACAATAGTATTTACCTTCGCTAATAGTAATTACCTTTACCAGACGTCAACCACTTGTCGCTTCACATTACAAAAGGCCGAACCACTTGTCGCTTCACATTACAAAGGCCAAACCACTTTTCTTTTCACATTACATAAAGCCACTCACTTTTCACACTAAGAAAAGCTAAGCTAGAAATCTTCTATAAATAGAGGCCTAGGGCTTCATTATTTTCACTTAATTCATTCAAGCTTATAGAGAGAGAAAGTATAGAGAGAATAAGAGAGAAAGAAGAAGAGTATTTTGTTACTACACCGCCAGCAGATTCAATCTCCTACCAAATGTAAGGGGTGTTATTCTTTCTTATTCATTAAGAGAACTGTTGTTATTCCATCGCTTATTATTCTGCTGAATAACCTCAGATAAGTGGTTTACCCTATACTTGGTGACATTCTTCTATTATTCTCATTGAACATCCTCGCTCAGGTGTTTTACACCTCGACCGGGTTCCGCTTTTTTATTATTCTCTGCTGAACATCCTGCTCAGTGGTTTTTTACACCGACCGGTTCCGCTTTTTATTATTATTCTCGCTGAACATCCTCTCAGGTTTTTTACACCTAACCGGTTCCGCCTTTTTTATTATTCTCGCTGAATATCCTATCTCGTGTGTTTTACACCGATCCGGTTCCATCTTTATTATTCTGTTGAAACATCCTCGCTTGCAGAATTTCACCGACCGTTCCGTTATTTATTATTCTCGCTGAATAACCTGTCTGCAAGGCCTATCGCATGCACGGTGATTTCTTTTGTTATTCCATTCTTTATTATACCCAAATAAGTTAAAACTTTCACTTCTATACTCCATGAAATTAGTAGAATATCCTCGATATTCATGGCTTCATCCAAAGATCTTTTCATGGAAATATTCTTCCGATCATTCTTGAATTTTACTCTACAAAACAAAGATTATGTCGATAATTTGACGTTAATAATTCCTCGGATAAAATAATTTTGAACTTGTTTTATCAATTCTTATATCATTGTCATCATCCTCATGTTTATATTTTTTTGAAAGTCATCTCGTATTCAGTAGAAGTATGATGGATGGACTTGTATGATTACGACCAGAGACTATTCTTGTAATCACGACCGTAATGTTACAAATGATGTGATAAAAATCCTCAAAGGGTCAGAAGGTATCGATGGACGCTTGTTGGTACGATCACGACTATTATGAATGAATACACAAATATTCTCGCCCAGTAGCCACATGAATAATTGTGGTCGCGATACTAAAGAATATCCTCGGCAGAAAAGTGGTGTGATTCATGATGTGAATATTTATTAAAGTCGAGTCTCAAATTTAAAAAAGGATGAAAACCTTTAAAACCTAAAAGATAGTAGATTTTATTTTCTACTCACTTTTTAATGGATCAGATATTCCACCGCAGCTTAAACCGGTCAGTTCATCAGATTTTATCGCTTAATATTATCAAGACTATTGATAATTTATTCTCGCATTATCTTAGTCATAATATTTCATCGGGCTAGTTGAGCTCACCCTTTCTTTCACCGTTTCTTCGTGAAATGATAATATAGCCGGGACGAAGCCTGGGAAACGAGTGATGGTCCTCAAGATAAGATTAGTAGTCCTCACTATTCTCGTAAAATAAAGGTGATAATAACTGTAATGAGGACTTTTTTTCGAGTTTGTATAATATCTAGTAGATTTATATTTGTATTTAAACTCACGCTTATGTCGATTGCATACCTACGCTTATGTTAATAAGTCAGATTTAAATTTCGCACTACGTAAGTGGCGACCCAAGACGGGTGATGTATACCTAATTTTGGGGCGCCACAACTTGGTATCGTAGCTAGGGATACGATCCCCGCTAAGATGTGAGAATAGTACTAGAGAGGGAGAGACGGGAATACCTTCGCTAAGATTTAACCTACCTAAGTTTACGTGCTATTTTATCGTCAGTCGTAAGATAAGGATAATTTGTTACACGTCAATTAACCTTTGTTTTGTGGCAAGATTCAAAAATGACATCCGAGAATGTTGAGAATAAGAAATGGAGCGCAGCGATCGCCGATTCACCACATATCAATAATCGTGATAATGTGCATCGAAGAAGCGATAATCCTCACGCAAACAACAACACCGACCAAATGACAAACGATCAAATGTTCGTAGGCTTTATGCAATTTATGCAACAAAGAAAGCGAGAGCGACTTCGCCCAAAACGTAGGTGGAAACACGGAAACTCTCAAGCACACCGCTAAACAATTTAAGGAGCCGACCACCGAGTTTAAGGGAGAGCTAAAACCACTTCAAGCTAAGCATGGATAAAGCAGATTACCAAGATATTTGATGTCTCGATGCTCCGAGGAGCAAAGGTTCCTTTCACGCTTTTTATGTCATATGCGAGAGGCGACATCGGTGGGAATTCCAGAAACGACTCAACCAAATTGCATCAAGATATCTTGGGGAGAAGTTCCAGAGTCGTTTCAACGACAAATACTTTCCCCGAAAGTATTCGCCATACGAAGGAGGGGTGGAGTTTATCAAGTCGAACAAAACAATACGACCGTGTCGCAATACGAGGCAAAATTTGCGAGTTATCACTACTGTCATATTCCCCACTGTGGATAATGAAGAGAGAATGGCGCTAATGTTTTTAAGAGGTTCAAGTCGAGATACGCCAACATCTTATTTCTCATAAACCGTGTTTGTATTCGACAAGTTGTAAATAGGGCTCGCTTAAGTGGAGCGCGATAATGAGTCAACGCAACTAAAAGAGAGAGAGAAAAATTTAAAAAAATTATAATACCAAATGGTAGTAGTCATCGAGGCTGACAACAAGCGTGAGGGAATCAATGTGCCAGATATGGTAACCACTTTGCGGTAATCGTACAAAACAATAAGAATGGACATTTCAAGAAAAGGAGATTCAACAATGATGGAAAGACGCCAAAGACCAAAGACCCATTGTTAAGAAAGGAGAAAGACCACCTATCATATGCTTCAAATGCGAGGAGAGGGACACATCACCAAATCAAGGCCATGCCATTCCAAAGCATGTTATAATTGTGGAAGAGAAGGTCACTTAGCTCGATTTTGCCATCATCAAGACAAATTCAAATAGGATGGAGGCACCAAAGGCCATCCCGTAAAATTCAAACCTAGAAGGTAAAGGGAGAGCATTTGTCAGACCTCCCAAAGAGCAAGGAACTGAATGAGGTCATCACGTAAGCTTATCATAAACTCTAATGAAGTCTATACTTTATTTGATACCTGCTTCTACCCATTCTTTTATTTCTCCTACTATACCATCGATTAAATTCGACTCGAGAAATTAGACTTCGACTTATCTCGTGGAAACTCCGCTGGGAGAAACCTTCATTACATCCACTGCTTATAAGTCTTGTTTGGTTCAAATCGGCACTTCACATTACCCGTCGATCTTATTTCATTAAAAATACTTCATTTGACGTGATTCTGTGGATCGATCGTTAACTACTTATCATGCAAAAATCGATTGTTTTCGTAAGCGTGTTAGCTTTCATATTCCTAATCAACCTATTATGCTAATTCAAACGACCAAACCATTAAAATCAATCACTACCATCTCAAGCCATAAAGCTATTCGCTTATCGAAAACTGATGTCAAGCTTTCTTAGCTCATGTCACGATTTAAATAAAAATACGCCGCTTTTAAACGATATTCCTATTGTTAATAAATTTCCGACGATTCTCAAGAACTTCCCGCCTACCCCCTCAGAAAGCGTGAAATCAATTTTGTATCGACTTTTGAACCCTAAGATAAAACCTATTTCCAAAGCCCCATATCGAATGGCTCCTATCAACTTCGTGAGTTAAAGACCCAACCGCAGGAATTGTTAGACATCGGCTTTATTCGCCCTAGTATTTCTCCTCGGGGTGCTCCTGCTCTATTCGTGAAGAAGAAAGATGGGAGTATGCGACTTTGTATTGATTATCTGGAGTCAATCACGCCACCATCAAAAATAGTATCCATCGCCACGATTGATGACCTGCTTCGACCAACCGCAAGGAGCCAAATTCTTTTCAAAGATCGATCTTCGCTCCTGATATCACCAATCAAGATTGAAACCACCGACATTCCAAAGACGGCCGTAACTCCTAAGACGGCATTATGAATTCCTAGTCATGTCCTTTGATCGACTAATGCCCCGCCGCCTTCATGGATATGATGAACCGAGTATTCAAGGAATATTTAGATCACTTTGTGGTCGCCTTTATCGATGACATCCTTATTTATTCCAAAAGCCGTGAAGATCATGAGCAACACTTGAGGTCGACACTCCAAAAGCTTCGTGAATATAAGCTTTATGCCAAGTCAAGAAATGCGAGTTCGTCAAGAAGTAGCATTCCTCGGGCACGTGGTATCAAGTCATGGAATATCCGCTGACCCAAAGAAAGATCAAGCTATTCAAAGTCGGAACAACCTAAATCAAAGGATCAAGTACGAGCTTTCTTGCTTAATGGGTTATTATCGGAGATTCGTGGAAGGATTTTCTCGAATCGCTATTCCATCGACTCAAATTGACTTTGAAAGATACAAAGTTCTATTGAGCGAAGAATGTGAGAAGAGTTTTCAAGAACTCAAGAGAGAGACTATTTCAAAGACTGCTCGACAATACCATCCGCCTTGAGGGATTTGTCATCTACAAAGGATGCTTCGCAAAGGGTCGGGATGTGTTCTCATGCAACATGGAAAAGTTATAGCCTTATGCCTCATGACAACTCAAAGAATATGAGAGGAATTATCCTACTCATGATCTAGAGTCAAGTACCGTTGTCTTTGCACTTAAAATTTGGAGGCATTACTCAGATGGGGAGAAAGTGGAGATCTTTACTTGATCATAAAAGCCTCAAATATTTCTTCACTCAAAAGGAACTCAACACGCGACAAACGACGCTGGCTTGAATCATTGAAAGATTATGATCATACCATCCAATACCATCCTCGAAAAGTTTAACGTGGTAGCCGACGATCGAAAGTAGAAAATCATATGCAAGTACGAAAAGCGATATTGTCAACGCAAAGGCCCATTTTGTGTGACTTGCAAAGGATGGAGATAGAATTAAAGACCTGTGGACGCATGTGATGATAAATGAGTATATACGAAGTAGAACCGACTTTAATTGATAAAGTTAAAGTCGCCAAGCTACGCACTGCACTGAGCCGATGCGATGAGGAAGAAAGTGCAAGAAGGTGCTACGCCAAGCAAGAATCGATGAAGAAGGAATACTTCGAGTCAACTCTGCACTTTGTGTTCCTAACGACCCCGATTTAAAGTATAATATCATGATGGAGGCGCACAACACACCATTTGCAATCCATCTCGGAGTACCAAAATGTATCATGATATTCGCTATACATTTCGTGGAGCAATACGAAGAGAGAGATAGCGCTGCTTATCTCAAGGTGTCTAACTTGTCAACGAAGTTAAAGCGAGCATCAAGTACCAAAAGGTCCATCAGAACCACTTGAAATTCCGTAAACGGAAGTGGGAGCACATTACCATGGATTTCAAGCACGGCCTTCCTAAGGTTTCTCAAGGCATCGATGCGATTTGGGTCATTGTTGATAGATCGACCAAGTCCGCTTCATTTCTTACCGATACGAGAAACTTATACACTTGAACGCCTTGCTCAGATGTACATAAACGAGATCAGAAGATCGCATGGTATGCCTAAGATCCATAGTTTCCGATCGAGACCCAAGATTCACTTCACGATTTTGGGGTTAGTTTGCAAAAAGCTATGGGCACAGATTTCACGATTTAGCTCTAAGATATCATCCTCGCATCTTGACGACAAATGGAGAGGACTATTCAAACTCTCAAGATCTATTAAGACTCGTGGTCCTTGATTTCAAGGAGTCAGACAAGTTCTACCATCGTGGAGTTTTCCTACAACAACAGCTTATCGCAAGTATCGCATGGCTCCATTCAAGCATCAGATGGAAGAAAGTGTCGCTTCCAAGATGCCGGGATGAGGTGGGTGAAGCAACGCTGTTGGGACCGAGTTGGTACGTATGACTACTTTTAAAAGATTCAAACGATCCGACAACGATAAAAACCTCACAAAATCGATAAAAGAGTTATACCGATCTTCATCGAAAGGACGGAATTCGACATATAGAGATCATGTGTTGTTAAGAGTCGCTCCATGGAAAGGAGTTACAAGATTTGGAAAGAGAGGAAAACTTAATCCTCGATTCATCTATCCATTTTTAATCCTCGATCGAGTAGGAACTGCGGGCCTATAGACTCGCTTTTACCGCCAAATATGTCTCGTGTTCATAACGCTTTTCACATATCTATGTTACGTAAATATGTGAAAGACCCGAACCATATTATCGAAGTTAGAACCCATTTAAATAGCGGAAGATTTGACGTATTTAAGAGGTTCCTGCTCAAATTTTGATAAGAAAGAACATATTCTACGCCCAAGGTTATACCTCAAGTCAAAGTTTTATGGAGGAACCACGATGTCGAGGAAACGACTGGGAGTTAGAATCAAATGAAATCAAGGTATCCTTACCTCTTCGACATACCAGTATCGCACTCTAATTTCGAGGGCTAAATTTCATAAGAAGGGAGGTCAGAAGACCCCAAATTTTTATAAATAAAGATGAATTTTTCTATAAATATTATTTTTGAATATTATGGAATAAATTTGATATAATGTTATAGTCAGGGGGTAATATTTATAAATTTTGCAAAGTATGCAAGTTGTTATAAAATATTCGCTTGGTCTGGGAATATTCTTTTTGTTAGTGAATATTCGCATAAACGGCTCAATCATCAGTGGACCCCACAATGTAATTATCATTTGATCGAGAAAACGACAAAATATATTTTTATAAAAATAACTACGAGGTGTTACCGTTAAAACCGCTGAACTACCCGGTGGTAAAAGTACAAGAATACGCTGCGTGGTCGCATAAGAAGACACTCAGATTGATTATCGATGCTTACGTGAGAAGTCACTCACCTACGCTCAATTATCACTACAAGAATCACGATCATATCTCTTATATTATCGATTCAATTATCACACAAGATCATCCGTATAATATGTTATAAGATTAAATCAATAATTGAGACGATAAGTTATAAATGATTAATAATTATCAAAGATTAAATATGTGTTAAAAAATGATTTGTGGTAAGTTTGATTATTTTACGGGGGCCTCATATGTCATCATCTAAGAGTCTCTTCATCAATAAGATTTACCTTCACCATATTACCTTCATCAATAGTATTTAATAGAATTACCTCGTGAATAATAGTATAATTACCTTCAATAATAGTAATTACCTCGTGAATAGTATTTACCTTCACAATAAGAATTTACCTCGTGGAATCATTTACCTTTACCTTCACAATAAGAATTACCCTCAGGAATAGTATTTACCTTCACAATAGTATTTACCTTCGCTAATAGTAATTACCTTTACCAGACGTCAACCACTTGTCGCTTCACATTACAAAGCGCGAAACCACTTGTCGCTTCACATTACAAAGGCCAAACCAACAATCAGCACACTTCATTTTTCACACACTTTTCATAGAAAAGCTAAGCTAGAAATCTTCTATAAATAGAGGCCTAGGGCTTCATTATTTTCACTTAATTCATTCAAGCTTATAGAGAGAGAAAGTATAGAGAGAATAAGAGAGAAAGAAGAAGAGTATTTTGTTACTACACCGCCGCAGATTCAATCTCCTACCAAATGTAAGTGGGTGTTATTCTTTCTTATTCATGAAGAGAACTGCTGTTATTCCATCGCTTATTATTCTGCTGGAATAACCTCGTATAAGTGGTTTACCCTATACTTGGTGACATTCTTCTATTATTCTCGCTGAACATCCTCGTCTGTGGTGTTTTACACCCTAATTCGTTCCGCTTTTTTATTATTCTCGCTGAACATCCTCGTCTGCGTTTTACACCGACCGGGTTCCGCTTTTTATTATTCTCGCTGAACATCCTGCTCGCGTGTTTTACACCTAACCGGGTTCCGCCTTTTTATTATTCTCGCTGAATATCCTATCTCGTGTTTTACACCGATCCGTTCCATCTTTATTATTCTCGTTGAACATCCCGCTTGCGTGAATTTCACCGACCCGTTCCGTTATTTATTATTCTCGCTGAATAACTCGTCTGCAAGGCTCCTATCGCATTTACGGTGATTTCTTTTGTTATTCCATTCTTTATTATACCCAAATAAGTTAAAACTTCGACTTCTATACTCCATGAAATTAGTAGAATATCCTCGATATTTCATGCTTCATCCAAAGATCTTTTCATGGAAATATTCTTCGATCATTCTTGAATTTTACTCTACAAAACAAAGATTATGTCGATAATTGACGTTAATAATTCCCGGATAAAATAATTTTTGAACTTGTTTTATCAATTCTTATATCATTGTCATCATCCTCATGTTTATATTTTTTTTTTAAAGTCATCCGTGGGTCTCAGAAGTGCATGGATGGACTTGGTATGATTACGACCAGAGACTATTCTAAGGTAATCACGACCGTAATGTTACAAATGATGTGGTAAAAATCCTCAAAGTCAGAAGTGCATCGATGGACAAATTGTTGGTACGATCACGACTATTAATGAATACACAAATATTCTCGCCCGTAGTGTATGAATAATTGTGGTCGCGATACTAAAGAATATCCTCGTCCGTAGAAAGGTGGGTGATTCGATGATGTGAATATTTATTAAAGTCGAGTCTCAAATTATAACAAAGGATGAAAAACCTTTAAAACCTAAAAGATAGTAGACTTTATTTTTTCTACTGACTTTTTTAATGGATCAGATATTCCGCCGCAGCTTAAACCGTCAGTTTATCAGATTTTATCGCTTAATATTATCAAGACTATTGATAATTTATTCTCGCATTATCTTAGTCATAATATTTCTTACCGGGCTAGTTGAGCTCACCCTTTCTTTCACCGTTTCTTCGTGAAATGATAATATAGCCGGGACGAAGCCTGGGAAACGAGTGATGGTCCTCAAGATAAGATTAGTAGTCCTCACTATTCTCGTAAAATAAAGGTGATAATAATCAGAATGAGGACTTTTTGTTCGAGTTTGTAATATCTAGTAGATTTATATTTGTATTTATCTAGTCGATTGCATACCTACGCTTATATTAAGTTGTATTTAAACTCACATCTTATAAGTGGCTTATCAAGATGGGTGATGTATACCTATTTTTGCGCCACATGTTTAATAAAATCTCCTCGTATTTAAATTCATGATTACCACCGTAGTGGTTACCATTTATGTCATCTGCTTTCTTTCTCCGCAGTTATCATTATTCTGTTGACCGCTATCTCTGACGGGTATAGTCCTCAAATTGATGATATCTCGCTTCCTAATAATCGAGCCTCACGGGTAAAGAGAAAGTTTATGAGAAATGAGATATCGACGATGCCGCCGTTTCAAACCTCTAAGAAACATTCGCCATACGCTCCTCATTCTCCACCAAATGAGGTGCAAACCGATAACTCGCAAACTTTGCCTCAGACATCGAGACACCGCTTGTTGTTTTGCTTAATCTAATGAACTCCACTTCCTTCATACGACGTAACACTTTCGTGAAAGTATTTGTCATTAAATAGTCTCCAAACGCCTCCCAAGATACGCCGAAAAGTACGGATTTGGTACGCCTACGATTCCCACCAAAAAATACATTTCGCCACACGAACATAAAGGTGGCGAATGGAACCTTCGTTCTCCGCATCCCAAGACATCAAATATCTTGGTAATTTGTTTTCACCCATGTTTCCGCCATGATCGGATCCGTTTTCCTTAAATTCGTGGTCCCAACTTCGAACTCGTCTACCGTGACAACCCGTGAATCAAGCTATCATTTCTCCTCAGATTTTGAACACGAAGTCTCCTCGTCTCGATTTTTGCATGAATCGCAAAAAGCTTCTAAACATCCCCTCGCTCATCATCTCGCTCACAGGTGTTGTTCACAGAGAGAACATTGCCACTCGTACGCTCTCCTTGTCAGCAAGACATGTATCTCCACTACCCTCATTTACTCCATCGTTAATATTCTCAAATACATTCTCAAATACCGCTATAAAACAAGGGTTAATTAAGGAAATAAATATATCATATAATATCCCTATATACCATCGACCAACTAACAAATAAGCTTAGGCAGACACACTAAATAAGGATTTACTCGCCTCCCTCCTAGTTCTATTCCCCGATCTCCGCCAGAGATCATATCCCTAAGCTCGATACCAACCGCGACGCCCCCAAAATAGTATACATCACCCATTCTCGAGTCGCCAAATACATGGTACGTAAAACAACTACAACTTTATTATTACAACAAGAAAAATGTGAGTTTAAATACAAATATTATCTTCTGCATAATATTTATACTCAAATAAATCCTCATCACATTTATTGATACATTATTTTACAAAAATGGTGAGGACTACTAAACAATCCTTTCTAAAACCTTCATTCCATACCCCGACTCAAGACTTCGCTATATTCTCGCCTCCCGAGAAGAAAAAAATGGAACAAAAAGGAAAAGGGTGAGCTCAACTAGCCCAAGAAGAATATTATGACTAAGATAATATACAACAAATTATCGTTAGTCTTCAACAGGAAAAAAAATTAATAATACAATGTATAACAAGTTTCAGATCAATATTCGCAGCTTAAATAATAATTCATGTAAGAGTTACGTAGAGAATGAAATCTACTATAATCTATGAATTTAATAAATTCCATCATCAATATTTTATCCCCGTAACATCAATCAATATTCATCTCAAATCAAATATTCATCTTTGCACTACAGCCAAAGATATTCATCAATTCGCATCTCAATATCAACACTGCTCATCTTTGCACTAAAGGCCAAAGATATTCATCACCATCATGTTCATTTAAACACTTGTTCATCTTCGCACTACGTGCCAAAGATATTCTTCAAATCATTCATCTTCAGACTACAGCCAAAGATATTCAATAATATCATCATTTAAGACCGAGGATGATGAAAATATTTTTTAAAGAAACGAATCCAAAGGAAGCAAAATGACAAGGATTAAGGATTAATGATTCGTATTTTGTTTTATCCATGTCCAACAATACCTCAAAAATAATCATAGTGGTGTAAAATTCAAGAATGATCAAAACACGGATACAATCAAAGCTAGTATCCGTATTAGATATTTTGACAAAAAGAAGAAATTTTATTTTCTAATGAATAAGGTATACGTGAATAAAGGTCAGATACGTGAATAAGGCTATATACGTGAATAAGGCCGTGATACGTGAATAAGAATCTCGACACCAAAAGATAGAAATTCCACAAAAAAACATTTTCACGCTTCATTAATAAAGACTCGTGAATAAGAATCGTGAATAAGAACTCATGAATAAGAACTCGTGAATAAGAACTCATGAATAGTAACCCCGACATGAAAAAGTTCCAAATTTCCATAATAAAAATTCAAACAATATTTCAAAGATAATGATATCAAGAAATAATATCATCCGAGAAGAAAATAACATCCCTTACCTCAAAGAATCAAGATTTCTAAGGAAAGGCTCAAGTGATGTCGAATGAAACTTGAATCGAATAAAGAACTCTCAAAGTATCTAAATACTCACAAAATACGCCAATAATATAGAGAGAGAGAGAGAAAACTTTGCTTTCGTGTGATTTTCAATTCTAACTTAGCCTCTTCTATTTATAGAAAATGTTAGCCCACCAAGCGTAAAATTTCGACCAAGCACCGATGGCTTTACTCGCTACTATTGCCACCCACCACATTTGAAATAAAATTCAGCACATTTCTTCACCAACCACAAGTGGGGCCCACTCAATTCTAGAATTTTCCACCAAAATCAATTATAAACCTAATTTCCGAATCCACACCTCTTAAAATTCACAACAAATCATTCGCATTTTTTAATCTGCTCAAAATTTGTGGACATATACTCAACTTATGTATGTATAATATACCCAAAAATTACCACAATCCAACTATTTGATTAAAAATTATAACCCCAATATATATCTCAAAACCCCGATTTGATTTTTAATACCTCCAATCCGATAAAATACCGATAAAACACCTCAACATTAATTTCTTCATTTATAACCACATAAATAAATCCATCATTTATATCCACATAAAATAAATATTTCTTTATCATATGAATCAATAATTAATTATTCACAAATAATATTACGTAATCACAATTATGACAACCAGTCGCTCCTCAGAAAGAGGGGCTTTCCAATAAGATCTCTCTTATCAAGCATGCAAGCAATTAGGTGACCAAACCTCTCCTTGATGTAACTTTCTAGACATTGCCAATAATAATGTTATCTAATAATATTATTCAAATAATATGAATTATCGATCCGATAATGGAGATATCGCAAAGACAATTATCAAACAATAATAATATAAAATATCAACGCAAAGAATTATCGAATCAATAAAATAAAATATCAACAAGAATTATCGTGAAAATTATCGAGTAAGGCCTTCACGTAAGGATCAATAATTCAACAATACTGCAATACCGCATCGCAACAACCACGCCAGACATCAGATTTTAACCAACGGTATTCCATTCAAATTTAATTCAGAATAACTACGCCAAGTTATTTTTAACCAACTTATATTTGTCGCTTTCCTCATCCAATCGCTTTCAGTTATGGGGCCCATTATATGGTCGCATACTGGTAAATGCATTTAATATTCCCGACAAAAGATTTAATATTCCACGACCAAACGAATATTCCCCACAACAATGAATATTTTATAACCACTGCTTATTTTGAAATATTTATGTATTTAACCCTTAACTATCCACATTAATCAAATTAACCCTTACTATTTCAAAATAATAAATAAAGGAAATTCCTTTTATTTAAAAAAAATTTCGGTCTTACATAAAATACGCAAATACTTCAAAATAAGCAAGTGGTTATAAAATATTCATCATTGCTTAGAATATTCGTTTGGTCGTGGAATATTCAGATCTTGTCAGAATATTCGCATTTACTTGCACAAGAATATGTGTGGGCCCCATAACTAAAAGCGATCGATGAAGAAATGACAAATATAAGTGGTCTAAAAATAATCTACTTTTGCAGTTGTTACCGCTAATCATTAAAAAACTTCTGGTTAAACAAGAAGATTACCAGATTGCACCAATTATTGATTCTTACGTAAGAAGGCACTACTCAATAATGGTTACGAATTACTGCTCAAGATTTTATCGAGTTAATAATTGTCATATTGATATTTTATATCATTCATTGTTTCAATAATTGTCATTATACAAGATTTTTCATTATCGGCTAATAATTCATATTATCCTCAATAATATTATTAGATAACATTATTGGCAATGTCTAGAAAGTTCTGCTTAAGGAGAGGTTTGGTCACCTAATCATCATAGCCAAGTAGAAGAAATTCTTATCGAAAGCCCCTCTTCCTGAACCGCCTCATCACAATATCAGTGATTCTGTAATATTATTTGTGAATAATTAATTATTGATTCATGTGATGAGGAAAATATTGATTTTATGTGGATATAGATGGAGAAAAATTTTAATGTGACAATTGTTGAAAATTGAAATTTTATCTTTTCTCGATAAAATAATTTATTTAAATATATTATTATATTTTAATAATATAATAATGGTGATATTTTTACAACGAATGTGGGATATATGAGTATACGAGGAGGAAGAGTATTTTTGTTGCAATAAATGTTTAAAACATGTTAAACATGCTCAATTGGGACCCCATTTATCGAATCGAAATTTGATTATAAATGTAAAATCGCCTGCTTTGTGGATTTCTGGTCCAATTTTGTTTGGAATTTGGAAAACTTTCTTCTGCAAAGTTGTAGAGAATTGAATTTCCTATAAAATTCATGAGATTCAATTTTCTGATGAAAGGGCTATTTATTATGAATTATTGAAGTTCCGTAGTTCAAATAATTGATTTTTGGAAGTTTTAATTATTTAAATTAAGAAAACGTTTTAATATTTTGTCACATGGTGGCTGATGTCTTGGACCAAATTAGTGGGCGTAGGAAGTTTGAAAAATAATATTATTAATTTATTAAATTTTCTCGCTTTTGTTTCTAAGCAATTTCCTATAAATAGGGTGCTTGGGTTAATCGAAAATCACACCGTAAATCGAAGTTTTCTCTCTATATTATCGAGCGTATTCTTGTGAGTATTTTGAGTATACTTTGAGTATTTTTAGACGGTGCAAGTTCCTTTCAAAGACTATACCCTAGATTCCAAATTGTAAGTACTTAATCTTTCGAGGTAAGGGATGTTATTTTCTTCTCAAATGATATTATTTCTTCAATATCATTATCTTTGAAATATTAGTTGAAACTTTTATCAAATTTGAAACTTTTTCATGTTGGGGTTACTATTCATGAGTTACTATTCACGAAGTTATATTCACGAGTTACTATTCATGGCGTGAAGATGTTTTTTTGGAAATTTCTATCTTTTGGTGTCTGAGTTACTTATTCACGATATAAAGACTATTCACGATACCACAGACTATTCACCGAAAAATAAAATTTCTTCTTTTGTCCAAAATATCTATTCGGATACTAGCTTTGATCAGATACATGTTTTGATCATTCTTGAATTTTACACCACTATGATTATTTTTTGAGGTATTTTTGAACATGGATAAAACAAAGTACTAATCCTTAATCCTTAATCCTTGTCATTTTGTTTCACTAGATTCGCTTTTTTCAAAATATTTTTCATCATCCTCGCCTTAAATGATGATATTATTGAATATCTTTGGCCCGTAGTGTAAAGATGAATGATTTCGATGAATATCTTTGGTCAGAAGTGCAAAAGATGAATGTGTTTTAGATGAACATGACTTAATCGATGAATATCTTCGGCACAGTGAGTGCAAAGATGAATATTTGATTCCAGATGTATATCGATTGATGTTACAGGATAAAAGATAGATTTATGAACTATTAAATTCATACATGTAAGATAGTAGTTTGCATTCTCTACTTAACTCTTCTAATGAATTATTATTTTCACCACAAGATATTGATTTAAAATTTGTTGTCCTATCAGATTCTATTAGATTTTCCCTGTTGAAGACTAACGGTAATTTGTTGTATATTATCTTAGTCATAATATTCTTTATCGGGCTAGTTGAGCTCTACTTTTCCTTTTTGTTCCATTTTTCTTCTCGAGGCGAGAATATAAATAGTATGCAGCCTGGGTATGGAATGAAGGTTTTAGAAAGAATTGTTTAGTAGTCCTCACCATTTTTAAAAAATAATGTATCAATAAATGTGATGAGGATTTATTTGAGTATAGATATTGCCTCAAGATAATATTTGTATTCAAACTCACAGTTTTACGGTTGTAATAATAAAGTTGTAGTTGTTTCTGTACCATGTATTGACAACTCAGAATAGGTGATGTATACCTATTTTGGGGGCGTCACGTGATTTATTAGGATGAGCGATAAATTTAAAAATAATTGTATTTTGTTATATATATATACACTGTCCGGATCTTAAACTCACACCTTATCCAACTCACCCGAGCTCACCCCCTTTTAGTGACGGAACCGACGACGGTTCGGTTATACAACCGTCGTCTATACTTTTAGCGACGCTATATGTTGTGTGACGCCCCCAAAATAGGTATACATCACCCATTCTGAGTTGTCAATACACGGCATGTAAACAACTACAACTTTATTATTACAACCGTAAAATCGCAGGAGTTTAAATACAAATATTATCTTCTGCATAATATTTATACTCAAATAAATCCTCATCACATTTATTGATACATTATTTTACAAAATGGTGAGGACTACTAAACAATCCTTTTCTAAAACCTTCATTCCATACCCCTCGACTGCATTTCTCGCTTATATTCTCGCCTCCCGAGAAGAATGGAATGGAACAAAAGGAAAAGGGTGAGCTCAACTAGCTCAAGAAAAGAATATTATGACTAAGATAATATACAACAAATTATCGTTAGTCTTCAACAGGAAAAATTTAATAGATACAATGATAACAAGTTTCGTATCAATATTCGCAGCTGAAATAATAATTCATGAAGAGTTACGTAGAGAATGAAATCTACTATAATCTATGAATTTAACAAATTCATCATCAATATTTTATCCTCAGAACATCAATCAATATTCATCTCAAATCAAATATTCATCTTTGCACTACGTGCCAAAGATATTCATCAATCTGGCCATGTTCATCTCAACACTGCTCATCTTTGCACTAAAGGCCAAAGATATTCATTAATCTGTCATGTTCATTTAAACACTTGTTCATCTTTTGACCATGTGCCAAAGATATTCTTCGAAAATCATTCATCTTTGCACTACAGGCCAAAGATATTCAATAATATCATCATTTAAGATCGAGGATGATGAAAATATTTTTAAAGAAACGAATCCAAAGGAAGCAAAATGACAAGGATTAAGGATTAATGATTCGTGATTTTGTTTTATCCATGTCCAACAATACCTCAAAATAATCATAGTGGTGTAAAATTCAAGAATGATCAAAACACGGATACAATCAAAGCTAGTATCCGTATAGATATTTTGACAAAAAGAAGAAATTTTATTTTTTCTATGAATAGTGCCGTGATACGTGAATAGTGGTCAGATATGTGAATAAAGGTCAGATACGTGAATAAAGGCCGTATACGTGAATAGTAACTCCGACACCAAAAGATAGAAATTCCACAAAAAAAACATTTTCACGCTTCATTAATAAGACTCGTGAATAAGAACTCGTGAATAAGAACTCATGAATAGTAACTCGTGAATAAGAACTCATGAATAAGAACCCCACATGAAAAAGTTCCAAATTTGATAAAAAATTCCAACCAATATTTCAAAGATAATGATATTGAAGAAATAATATCATCCGAGAAGAAATAACATCCCTTACCTCAAAGAATCAAGATTTCTAAGGAAAGGCTCAAGTGATGTTGAATGAAACTTGTAATCTAATGAAGAACTCTCAAAGTATCTAAATACTCACAAAATACGCCAATAATATAGAGAGAGAAAGAGAAAACTTTGTTTCGTGTGATTTTCAATTCTAACTTAAATTTCTATTTATAGAAAAATGTTAGCCTACCGGCACTTGACCAAGCCACCGATGGCTTTACCTCGCTACTATTTCCACCCACCACATTTGAAATAAAATTCAGCACATTTCTTCACCAACCACAAGTGAGGCCCACTTTCAATTCTAGAATTTTCCACCAAAATCAATTATAAACCTAATTCCGAATCCGACACCTCTTAAAATTCACAACAAATCATTCGTGCATTTTAACGGTTCAAAATTTGTGGACATATACTCAACTTATGTATGTATAACATACCCAAAAATTACCACAATCCAACTGGTTGGATTAAAAATTATAACCCCAATAATATATCTCAAAACCCCTGATTTGATTTTTAATACCTCCAATCCGATAAAATACTGATAAAACACCTCAACATTAATTTCTTCATTTATAACCACATAAATAAATCCATCATTTATATCCACATAAAATAAATATTTCTTTATCATATGAATCAATAATTAATTATTCACAAATAATATTACAGAATCACAATTATGATAACCAAACAGGCCGTTCCCAGGAAAGAGGGGGCTTTCCAATAAGGATCTCTCCTTACTGGCGCGCAATTAGGTGACCAAACCTCTCCTTGGATGTAACTTTCTAGACATTGCCAATAATGTTATCTAATAATATTATTCAAATAATATGAATTATTGATCCGATAATGGAGATAATGTAAGTGACAATTATTGAACAACAATAATATAAAATATCAACGCAGCAATTATCAATCAATAAAATAAAATATTGAACAAGAATCATCGTGGAAAATTATTGAGTAAAAGCCTTCTACGTAAGGATCAATAATTCAACAATCTTTTGTGTGCAATACCGGTAATACTCAAGCAATACCACGCCAGCGTATCAGATTTTAACCACCGGTATTCCAATAGTCTTAACTCAGTAATAACTACGCCGTTATTTTTAACCAACTTATATTTGTCGTTTTCCTCATCAAATCGCTTTCCGTTATGGGGCCAATACATGGCTCGCATTTAACGTCATTTAATATTCCCTGAAGCGATTTAATATTCCACGACCAAACGAATATTCCCGACAACAATGATGAATATTTTATAACCACTTGCTTATTTTGAAATATTTGCGTATTTAACCCTTAACTATCCACATTAATCAAATTAACCCTTACTATTTCAAAATAATAAATAAAGGAAATTCTTTTTATTTAAAAAAA
Source organism: Panax quinquefolius (assembly GCA_020205615.1). NCBI lineage: Eukaryota > Viridiplantae > Streptophyta > Magnoliopsida > Apiales > Araliaceae > Panax > Panax quinquefolius. The sequence goes on along the minus strand of CM035173.1, from coordinate 7,947,062 downwards.
AAATTTCGGTCTTACATAAAATACGCAAAATACTTCAAAATAAGCAAGTTGGTTATAAAATATTCATCATTGTTTGAATATTCGTTTGGTCGTGGAATATTCGTATCGTTGTGAATATTCGTATTTACTGACAAATGCATGTGTGGGCCCCATAACTGAAAAGCGATTGATGAAGAAATGACAAATATAAGTGGTCTAAAAATAATCTGGCTTAGTTGTTACTGCTAATACCGTTAAAATACTCTAATGGGTTAAAACACAAGAAGATACCGTATTGCACCAATTATTGATTCTTACGTAGAAGGCACTACTCAATAATGGTTACAGAATTACATCTGCTCAAATATTTTATCGAAAGTTAATAATTGTCATGCGTTGATATTTTATATTGTTTGTTGTTTCAATAATTGTCATTATACAAGATTTTTTCATTATCGAAGCAATAATTCATATTATCCTAATAATATTATTAGATAACATTATTGGCAATGTCTAGAAAGTTCTTCAAGGAGAGGTTTGGTCACCTAATCATGCCGCCAAGAAGAAGAAATTTTTATTGAAAGCCCTTTTCCTGAACCGCCTCATGCACAATATCATGATTCTCAGAATAATATTTTTGTGAATAATTAATTATTGATTCATGTGATGAGGAAAATATTGATTTTATGTGGATATAGATGGAGAAAAATTTTAATGTGACAATTGTTGAAAATTGAAATTTTATCTTTTACGATAAAATAATTTATTTAAATATATTATTATATTTTAATAATATAATAATGGTGATATTTTTACAACGAATGTGGGATATATGAGTATACGAGGAGGAAGAGTATTTTTGTTGCAATAAATGTTTAAAACATGTTAAACATGCTCGATGTGGACCCCATTTATCGATTGAAATTTGATTATAAATTGTAAAATCGCTTGCTTGTGGATTTCGGGCCAATTTTGTTTGGAATTTGGAAAACTTTCTTCCGCAAAGTTGTAGAGAATTGAATTTCCTATAAAAATTCAAGTAGATTCAATTTTCTGATGAAAGGGCTATTTATTATGAATTATTGAAGTTCCGTAGTTCAAAATAATTGATTTTTGGAAGTTTTAATTATTTAAATTAAGAAAAACGTTTTAATATTTTGTCACATGGTGGCTGATGTCTTGGACCAAATTAGTGGGCGAGGGAAGTTTGAAAAAATAATATTATTAATTTATTAAATTTTCTCGCTTTTGGTTTCTAGCAATTTCCTATAAATAGGGTCTTGGGTTAGAATTGAAAATCACACCGTAAACCGAAGTTTTCTCTCTATATTATCGAGCGTATTCTTGTGAGTATTTTGAGTATACTTTGAGTATTTTTAGATTCGGCAAGTTCCTTCAAAGACTATATCCATTATTCCAAATTAGAAAGTCTTTAATCTTTCGAGTGAGGGATGTTATTTTCTTCTCAAATGATATTATTTCTTCAATATCATTATCTTTGAAATATTAGTTGAAACTTTTTATCAAATTTGGAACTTTTCATGTTGGGGTTACTATTCATGAGTTACTATTCACGAGTTACTATTCACGATTCTTATTATTCAATGAAGCGTGAAGATGTTTTTTGGGAAATTTCTATCTTTTGGTGTCGGATTACTATTCACGTATATAGCACTATTCACGTGTCGGCACTTATTCATAGAAAATAAAATTTCTTCTTTTGTCCAAATATCTATTCGGATACTAGCTTTGATTGTATCATGTTTTGATCATTCTTGATTTTTACACCACTTATGATTATTTTTGAGGTATTTTTGAACATGGATAAAACAAAGTCTGAATCCTTAATCCTTAATCCTTGTCATTTTGTTTCACTAGATTCGCTTTTTCAAAAATATTTTCATCATCCTCGATTCTTAAATGATGATATTATTGAATATCTTTGGCCTGTGGTGCAAGATGAATGATTTCGATGAATATCTTTGGTAGTAGTGCAAAGATGAACAGTGTTTAGATGAACATGACCAATCGATGAATATCTTTGGCACGTAGTGCAAAGATGAATATTTGATTCCGGATGTATATTGATTGATGTTACGAGGATAAAAGATAGCGATGAACTATTAAATTCATACATAGAAGATAGTAGTTTTGCATTCTACTTAACTCTTCTAATGAATTATTATTTTCATGGCGTATTGATTTAAAATTTGTTGTCTATTGTATTCTATTAGATTTTTCCTGTTGAGGACTAACGGTAATTTGTTGTATTATCTTAGTCATAATATTCTTTCTTGGGCTAGTTGAACTGTCTTTTCCTTTTTTGTTCCATTTTTCTTCTCGGGAGGAGAATATAGCGAAAATGCAGTCGGGGAGTATGGAATGAAGGTTTTAGAAAGAATTGTTTAGTAGTCCTCACCATTTTGTAAAATAATGTATCAATAAATGTGATGAGGATTTATTTGAGTATAGATATTGTACAGAAGATAATATTTGTATTCAAACTCACGCTTTCTGATTGTAATAATAAAGTTGTAGTTATTTCGTACCATGTATTGACAACTCGTAATAGGTGATGTATACCTATTTTGCGTCGCGTGATTTATTAGGATGAGCGATAAATTTAAAAAATAATTGTATTTTGTTATATATATATACAATCGTCCTGGATCTTAAACTCACACCTTATCCAACTCACCCGAGCTCACCCCCTTTTTAGTGATTTTAACCGATTTACGTTTCGGTTATACAACCGTCAGCTATACTTTTAGCGACGCTTATATGTTGTGTGACGCCCCAAAATAGGTATACATCACCCATTCTCGAAAGTTGTCAATACACGGTACGTAAACAACTACAACTTTATTATTACAACAAGAAAACTGCGAGTTTAAATACAAATATTATCTTCTGCATAATATTTATACTCAAATAAATCCTCATCACATTTATCGATACATTATTTTACAAAATGGTGAGGACTACTAAACAATCCTTTCTAAAACCATCATTCCATACCCTCACTCAGATTTCGCTATATTCTCGCCTCCCCGAGAAGAATGGAACAAAAGGAAAAGGGTGAGCTCAACTAGCTCAAGAAGAATATTACGACTAAGATAATATACAACAAATTATCGTTAGTCTTCAACAGGAAAATTTAATAGTAATACAATGTACAAACAAGTTTTGATCAATATTCGCAATGCTTAAATAATAATTCATGAAGAGTTACGTAGAGAATGAAATCTACTATAATCTATGAATTTAATAAATTCATCATCAATATTTTATCCTCAGTAACATCAATCAATATTCATCTCAAATCAAATATTCATCTTCAGCACCACAAAAGCCAAAGATATTCATCAATCCACATATGTTCATCTCAACACTGCTCATCTTTGCACTAAAGGCCAAAGATATTCATCACCTACCATGTTCATTTAAACACTTGTTCATCTTTGCACTACAGCCAAAGATATTCTTCAAATCATTCATCTTTGCACTACAGCCAAAGATATTCAATAATATCATCATTTAAGATCGAGGATGATGAAAATATTTTTAAAGAAACGAATCCAAAGAAGCAAAATGACAAGGATTAAGGATTAATGATTCGTACTTTGTTTTATCCATGTCCAACAATACCTCAAAAATAATCATAGTGGTGTAAAATTCAAGAATGATCAAAACATGGATACAATCAAAGCTAGTATCCGTATAGATATTTTGAACAAAAAGAAGAAATTTTATTTTTCTATGAATAGTGCCAGATACGTGAATAGTCAAGATATGTGAATAGTCTCAGATATCGTGAATAAAGGTCAGATACGTGAATAGTAACTCGACACCAAAAGATAGAAATTCCACAAAAAAACATTTTCACGCTTCATGAATAGTAGACTCGTGAATAAGAATCGTGAATAATAGTAACTCATGAATAGTAACTCGTGAATAAGAATCTCATGAATAGTAACCCCATGAAAAAAGTTCCAAATTTGATAAAAATTCCAACCAATATTTCAAAGATAATGATATCAAGAAATAATATCATCCGAGAAGAAAATAACATCCCTTACCTCAAAGAATCAAGATTTCCGGAGGAAAGGGTCAAGTGATCTTTGAATGAAACTTAGATCGAACAAAGAACTCCTCAAAGTATCTAAATACTCACAAAATACGCCAATAATATAGAGAGAGAGAGAGAAAAAACTTTGTTTCCTGATTTTCAATTCTAACTTACCCTCTATTTATAGGAAAATGTTAAATTACCAAGCAGACTTGACTGCACACCACGATGGCTTTTACTCGCTACTATTTCCACCCACCACATTTGAAATAAAATTCAGCACATTTCTTCACCAACCACAAGTGGGGCCCACTCAATTCTAGAATTTTCCACCAAAATCAATTATAAACCTAATTTAGAATCCGACACCTCTTAAAATTCACAACAAATCATTCGTGCATTTTTAACGGTTCAAAATTTGTGGACATATACTCAACTTATGTATGTATAACATACCCAAAAATTACCACAATCCAACGGTCGGATTAAAAATTATAACCCCATGAATATATCTCAAAACCCCGATTTGATTTTTAATACCTCCAATCCGATAAATTCTTGATAAAACACCTCAACATTAATTTCTTCATTTATAACCACATAAATAAATCCATCATTTATATCCACATAAAATAAATATTTCTTTATCATATGAATCAATAATTAATTATTCACAAATAATATTACGAATCACAATTATGATAACCAACGGTGCTCCCAGTGAAAGAGGGGCTTTCCAATAAGGATCTCTCCTTCTTGCACATGATTAGGTGACCAAACCTCTCCTTGTATGTAACTTTCTAGACATCGCCAATAATGTTATCTAATAATATTATTCAAATAATATGAATTATTGATCCGATAATGGAGATAATGTGCGCGTAGACAATTATTGAACAACAATAATATAAAATATCAACGCAAAGAATTATCAATCAATAAAATAAAATATTGAACAAGAATTCACTCGTGAAAATTATTGAGTAGTGCCTTCTTCACGTAAGGATCAATAATTCAACAATATTTATGCGTAATACCAGATGCTATCTTCTTGTCTGCAACCACGCCAGACATCGTATTTTAACCACCGGGTATTCCAATGGTCTTAATTCAAATAACTACGCCAGTTATTTTTAACCAACTTATATTTGTCGCTTTCCTCATCAAATCGCTTTCACATGGGGCCCACATTATGGTTACTTGGTCGCAATATTCCCGACAAAGACGAATATTCCACGACCAAACGAATATTCCCATGACAATGAATATTTTATAACCACTTCGCTTATTTTGAAATATTTGCGTGATTTAACCCTTAACTATCCACATTAATCAAATTAACAATTACTATTTCAAAATAATAAATAAAGGAAATTCCTTTTATTTAAAAAAAAAAAAAATTCGGTCTTACATGTTGTCTGTCAAGAAAAGTATAGACGACTTGTTGTGACTAAAAATGTCATTCGTCCGTCGCTAAAAGGGGATGAGTTCGGATGAGTTGAATAAGGGGTGAGCTTAAAATTCAGACTATATATATATATATATGTATATATATATATTACATACATATTATTTATACTACTATAAAAATAACATTTCAATGACTTAAATCGAACTAAATTTTACATTGCTATATTTTTTTATAATCTTTATATTTGTACGGTCAAATTATTAAGTTAATGATCAATTAATATTATATTATAAATAATCTAAGATAACTTATTTTAGGTAAATTTTAGATGCATTTTACTCTTATATATATATATATATATATATATATATATATATATATATATATACTAGCTTCCATCCACAAAGAACCTATTTGGCATTTAACGTAATAATAACGCAAAAAAAAAAAAAAAAAACTGCATAAAAACTGTGTTTTTATAAAAAAATTGTAAAAAAGGAGAAATAAACCTTTAAAGTTTAAATTGGGTAAAGACGAGTTCAATTATCAAATGCTGTTTTTAAATTAAAAAGAAAACGAAAATGTGTTGTGACAGCACGTTGGGTCATAAAAAACTGTATTTAGTTAGGGAAATAGTATTATAATAATGAATATCACCCGGGAAATTGCCGCTAAAAACCGTATCAAATGTTGTTTTTTTTTTTTGAGTTGTTTTTGTTTTTTTTTATTAAAAAAACTGTTTTTTTTTATTATAACAAAAAAATTGCTTTTTTTTTTATAAAAATTGTGTAGTTTAGGATAAGAAATCATATTTAAGCCTTATTATTATTATTTTATTGAAATACTATAGTGTATTATCCTTTTTTGGTCATCAGATTATTACAATAATAATTATTATTATTACAGTTATTACAATTATTATTATTATTACAGTTATTATAATTATTATTATTACAATTCCTAGAAACGATGCTACTTAGTTTAAATATTAGTATTACATAAATCTAAGCTAAGTAGATAGTTGGCACAATGATTTTTGTTAGAATATAAAGTTTCTTATTTGAAGAAGTCTAGAGTTCGAGACTTATGAGTAATATTTGTTTTAAGAAAATTTTTAATTTTCATATCAGCAAAAATAACGGGCCACATCAATAAAAATAACGGCTAAACTTGCACAGTCAGTATTTCGTCCATTTTTTGGACGGAAAATCGAACGGAATGATTATTTTGTAAATTTTTGAAAGTACAGTTATTCGATTGTAACAAAAAAAATTTAATAACCACAATAAAAATTGAATTTTAATACAGTGACCAAAAAATTATTTATCCCTACCTACGTACGTACAAGATATGTAGGCTGTAAATCTGCAAATTTACATGTATATAGAGTACATGCAGGTTTACTTTTTGTGTGGTCCTTTGTTTGTGTTTAAAGATGATGAAGATGCGATGATGAGAATATAAATGGGTCCCATGCATGTAGGTGCAGGCAGTAGCTATAGAGTCAGGCAGATGAATAAAAGGAAGTTGTTAGTATAAAATTTATTTTTTGAATAAATTGATTAATTGACTAATAGAATATTGACACGCAAATAAAATTCTATGTGTATCAGTATTCTATTGGTCAATTAACCAATTTATTAAAAAATTAATTTCAAGTTAACTGGATCCAAATTAATTGTTCATTTTGGCCTTCGATGTAGAAGGAGCGAACTAAGAACAAACCGGATATAACGACGATTTTTTACGTCGCCATAAGATGAAAGTTCGATTTTTTATCTTATAATGATTTTAAAAAATCATCGATATAATCGATTATTATTAGTTACATTACTACCAGGGTTAGATTCGAGAAATCCAAGCTATATATATATATAAACGTACGTTTATTTTTTAATTTGCTTCATTCTCCTGTTTTGGGATCTCTTAATTCCTTGTTTAACTCCTACGTCAAGAGTGTTGATGGAAATACAATTATATTAAAGAATTATAAATAATTTTAATATATGTATTAGGGGGAATTAATGAATTAGAGACGGCACAGAGGAATAATAGAGAGACGGCTGTCGGCAGGGTGGGAGGCTTAGGCCTTAGGGGGTGAGTAACGGTCGCAGCCAGCTACCCAGCTACGTACGTACGCGGATCATACGTACTTACTACTAGTAATCTAGTATTATGTTCAAAGTCACCATGTGGAACAAAATTATGCCTCTTCAACTCTTCTTAATTACTACTCCCTCCATCCTTAATTATTTAATATTTTAAAGATAGATACAAGAATTAAAATAATAATTAAAAAATATTAAATATAATATTCAATTGTCTATAATACTCTTAAATCTTTTATTGGAATAAGAAAAGTTTTGTTGAAATAAGGAGAAAGAAAGAGTTTAATGAGGGATAATTTTAAAAAAATTATCATTAATTCTCTTAAATTTGAACAAACATCAAATAATTAGAGACAAATAAAAAATTCTATAACGTCAAATAATTAGGGACGGAGGGAGTATTAATTCACACCTAATTGTCATGCTCATTTATCTGGATGCCCCCTGTTCCCTTCCCTCGTAAATAAATAAATACTACTTTTGTTCCATAATAAAAGTCTTCATTACTATTTTAGGTAGTCCCAAGTTAAATATGTAAGACCCCAACTTTTATAAATAAAGATGAATTTTTCTATAAATATTATTTTTGAATATTATGGAATAAATTTGATATAATGTTATAGTTGTGGGTAATATTTATAAATTTTGCAAAGTATGCAAAGTTGTTATAAAATATTCGTTTTGGTGGGGAATATTCTTTTTAGGAATATTAAATATAACTACCAATCATTGGTGGACCCCACAATAATGTAATTATTATTTGATTGAAAAAACGACAAAAATATTTTATAAAAATAACTGGCGGAGGTGTTACTGCTTAAAACTGCTGAACTACCCTATGGTAAAGTAATGCGATGAATACTGGCGTTATTGCGTAAAGAGCACTACGGTATTGATTATTGATGCTTACGTGAGAAGTCACTCATTATATTTCAATTATTCACTACATGCGAATTGTTGCATCATATCTCTTATATTATTGATTCAATTATTGTCACGATATCATCTCATGTAATATGTTATAGTATTAAATCAATAATTGAGGCGACAAGTTATAAATGATTAATAATTGTTGAAAGATTAAATATGTGTTGATGAAAAAAAAAAAAAAATTTGTGGTAAGTTTGATTATTTTTTTATGGGGGCTCATATGTCATCATCTAAGAGTCTCTTCGTCAATAAGTATTTACCTTCAATCGATAAGTAATTACCTTCACAATAAGTAATTACCCTTGTGAATAGTATTTACATTCGTCAATAAGTAATTACCTTCACAATAAGTAATTACCCTCGTGAATAGTATTTACCTTCGTCAATAGTATTTACCTTCGTTAATAGTAATTACCTTTACCGTACGTCCGAACCACTTGTCGTTTCACATTACGAGCGTCGAACCACTTGTTGTTTCACATTACGAGCGCCAAACCACTTTTCTTTTCACATCATTAGTCGAGCCACTCGCCTTTTCACACTAAGCGGTGCTAAATTAGAAATCTTCTATAAATAGAGGCCTGGGCTTCATTATTTTCACGAATTCATTCAAGCTATAGAGAGAAGAAAGTATAGAGAGAATAAGAGAAAAGAAGAAGAGTATTTTGTTACTACTATTTCTGCGATATTTCAATCTCCTACCAAATGTAAGTGTGTTATTCTTTCTTATTCAAGAAGAAGAATCGTTGTTATTCCATTGCTTATTATTCTGTTGGAATAACTTTGTATCTGCCTATTTACCTATACTTGGTGACATTCTTCTATTATTCTGCTGGAACATCCTCGCATGTGTTTTTTGCAATTTAACTGGTTTTCTTTATTATTATTCTATTGGAACATCCTGCTGCATGTGTTTTACACCGGACTGGTTCCGCCTTTTTATTATTATTCATTGGAACATCCCGTACATATGTGTTTTACACCTGACTTTGTCCGCTCTTTATCATTCTCGTTAGAATATCCTATCTCGTGTGTTTTACACCTGGATCCGGTTCCATCTTTATTATTCTGTTGGAACATCCTCGCTTGGTGTAATTTCACCGACTTTGTTTCGTTATTATTATTACATTGGAATAACTTGTCATACATCGTAATCTGCGCATGCACGGTGATTTCTTTTGTTATTCCATTCTTTATTATACCCAAATTGGTTAAAACTTTGACTTATACTCCATGAAATTAGTAGAATATCCTCGATATTTGCGTTTCATCCAAATATCTTTCATGAAAATATTCTTCCGATCATTCTTGAATTTTACTAATTTGGACGTTAATAATTCTGGATAAAATAATTCTTGAACTTGTTTTATTGAATTCTTATATCATTGTCATCATCCTCATGTTTATATTATGTTGAAAGTCATCCGTGGCACTGTGAATGCGTAGATGGACTTGGTATGATTATGACCGAGAGACTATTCGGTGTAATCATGACCGTAATGTTACAAAATGATGTGATAAAAATCCTCGATGGTAGTCAGAGTGCATCGGTGGACAAATTGTTGGCGTGATCATGACCATTAATGAATACACAAATATTCTTGGCGTAGTGCATAAATAATTATGGTCGCGATACTAAAGAATATCCTCGGCCGTAGTGCGCGGGGTGATTCAATGATGTGAATATTTATTAAAGTTTAGTCTCAAATTATAACAAAGATGAAAACCTTTTAAAACCTAAAAGATAGTAGACTTTATTTTCTACTTGACTCTTTTAATGGATTACGTATTCCTACTGCAGCTTAAGCCGGTTGTCTATTGTATTTTATCGGTTTAACATTGTTGAAGACTATTGATAATTTATTCTGCATTATCTTAGTCATAATATTTCTTCTTGGGCTAGTTGAGCTCACCTTTCTTTCACCGTTTCTTCTTGAAAATGAGAATATAAATTGGGACGAGTCGGAAAACGAGTGATGGTCCCGAAGATAGCATTAGTAGTCACCACTATTCGTAAAAATAGTGTGATAATAATCATAATGAGGACTTTTTGTTTGAGTTTGTATAATATCTAGTAGAGCGATATTTGTATTTAAACTCACGCTTATGTCGTATTGTATACCTACGCTTATGTTAATAAGTTGTATTTAAATTACGTATAATGTAAGTGGCGACCCAAGATGGGTGATGTATACCAATTTTGGGGTAAGCCACAAAATATCTACTTACCTTAAATGATCTATTTTTTTTTATCATAATTTGCCTATAATACCCTTATTACTAATTGTTATATTTATATTCTCTATGCATATTTATGGAGCATCACTAGTAATGCATAAAAAATTATGTAATTAAATGAGAATTTAAATATAAACAATTTTATTATTTTATCCTCTTTCTTAATATACGTAAAAAATCAACTAGAACTTTTATAGTAGAGAATCCAGAGAGTAGTTAAAACATATCTTAACTAATAAGTAACTCTTATAATCCAACTTAAGATCATCTAGGTTCCACTATCTGAATCTTAATTAATTATGAGGCTAAAACATCAATATTGATATATATATATATATATATATATATATATATATAAATATAAATTCTAGCTAATTAAAGGTTTTGCCACATTTATTATTTACAATTAGATACCTACGATAAAATTTAGTCTCATTAATTTCATAACCAATATTTATCAGTTTTAATGCATGCTTTATTTCTACAAAATAAAAAAAATTATTTTTTTAAGAAAACAAAAAAACCTAATTTGAATATATCAGATATTCCTTAGTTGCCGGTTTTTGGAGTTTGTTTTTAAAAAAAAGACGTTTCCATCCTTTTTCCCCACCTTCGGTCTTAATCAGTCGGTCAATTAATCAATCTTTCCTGTTTTCTCTCTTGCCATTCTCGCATGAATGAGCGGCTGAGATCCCCCATAATACAATGACTTTGACTTGAATAATTTTATGCCCCGTGTTCAACACACAGCGTTTGGCCTCTTCATTTTGCGTTCTCTATTTTTTCAACCGGTTGGGTGGTGGGTTGAAATATTATGAGTACAATTGAATAATCCTCTCTCTCTCCCCCCCCCCTCCCATCCCCCCTCCCACCCCTCCTCTCTCTCTCTCTATATATATATATATATATATATATATATATATATAGTTAAATGTTAGTACATATGACATATTGGTGATTAAATTAGAATATTTAGAGAGAGGAGTACGTAGGTTAGATATATATAAAAAAATAATTATGAAAGTAATTGACACTGAGATTATGTACCAAATCCAGATGTCAATGGAGTAGTTAATTAGGGTTAGGATAATATCCAAGTTAGTAATTAATTACTCACGGACGGACCCAATTAATTATCCCGGCCCTCCCCTAACTCTAAAAGCTCATTTAGTTTAATTGATAGTAATTTGATGGTTTCTAAACCACAAGTTGTGACATGCAATAATATATAAACTACATGTCATAAATTGCATTTTACCCTTATAATTAAGGACATGATTATTTGTAGCGTCCTACCACTCGCAGTCCCCGATTTACTTAAGGCGCAACATAGGCAGCTGCTTTAGATTTTTTTTATAGGTATAAAGACAAGATTAATATAACAGTTAAATTTGGAGGGAATAAAAAAATTTCATAAATCAATTCTAAATATAAGTATAAAAATTTGCTTAGTTTTAAAGGTTGGTGAGATCGTAAAAGTATTTTTTTTTATAGTTTTTGTTTTTGAATATTTATCAACATGTGAACTGTGAAGGATTGTTTGATTCATGTTTGAATTTTTTTTGTTGTTATTAATTTGGTTGACTGTGGTTACAATTTGTTTGGTCTGATTGAGTTTTTGTTTTTGAATTGTTTGATTTTCAATTAAAAATGGGATCATTTAATTTCTGTCTTTTGTTAACTAATGGACCCTGTATAATTTTTGGTATACTGAGTATAAATTTTGGATGATTTGTTTCTCTTATTTCAAGTAAAACTTATTTGAAACTTATAAAAAGATATTAAAACTAGTTTATGTTTTGAAATTAATTTATGATTTTGTTAAAATATAGAAAACTAATTTGGTTTGATGTTTTGAGCATTTGAAGAATCATTTGAATTGAAATAAGACAAGTAACCGAAATAAGTTTCTAAATTGTATCTAAATTAATATTTTTTATTAGAAATTCCTTTTTTAATTTGGATTATGGATATTTATTATAATTTATACACATTATTATGATTACTTAATATTATAATTAATTTAAACTTTTTTTATTTAACTTCAACAAAAAAATAAATAAATAAAATTTGGCCCTGTTAAAAAAAATTCTGATCCGCCCCTAACACGTACAAGGAATGGACTTTAATAGAGGTAGCCGGCAATCCAGACACTGAATACTTTTTATTTTTTATTTTTTTTGTATGGTCCAATAGAGCTAGCTAGATCTTCTTTCTCTTAATTTCCTAACCAGCCCCCATGCAGTTTCCTAATCTTTTCTTCATCCCCATGCAGATGCAATTAAGCACATGCACCCCTATATTTCTATAAATACCCTTCCCCTCTCCTCCCCTCCCCTCACCTCAGTAAAAAGTCAATTAATTATAAGCACGCACCATCCATTAATATATATATATAACACCCCGGCCCCCAGCTAGGTAAAAATTCTTCTCTAGCTAGCTAGCTAGCGCGCGGGAACAATATGGTGTCATCAATATCTTCCAAACATAGACATGAGTACTGCTTTTCATGGCATCTCTTCTTCTGTGTTTTGTCTCTCCTCTTCCTTCTATTAGCGGCGACTAGGCCAGTGAGGGTCGTGGAGGAAATTTCTTCAACGGCCATGATCATGATACCAGAGCAATTGAAGAAGCATAATTATGATGAACGACCAAATCTCCAAGGCGCCTTGGTTTTCAGTATTTTACCCAAGGGGGTACCTGTCCCTCCATCTGGTCCATCTGAGAGGCACAACTGAAACTCGGTGTCGTCCATCGGTGCGTGCATGGCAATTAAGCTCGATATTATCTAGTACTAATTAAAAGAATGAATGAACATCAAATTAAACAGTGATCATACTTAAGCTCTCTTAATTAATGTGTTCCATCCATATAGCTAGCTAGTTGTGGGTATTTTATATTTATTTATTATTCTTTTTTTTTTTGTTAACTTCATTATATATATATATATATTATTTTTCTTTTTCATGAGTTATACTACTGTAACTGTAAGAAGATTTGAATGGTAAGTACTACTGTTTTTTGCTATCAAAGAAGTTGAATGACGTGAGAATTGACATCGTGGCTACCCTGTCTGTCTCCATTTTTTTTGTTCTTTTATGTTCTTTCACTTAAATTTTGATACCTAGTCTCTTACTTAATGTTAATTAATTTTAAAATTAAATAAAATGACATGTGTTAAAATTTAAATGATAGAACACAAAAAAATAAAAAATTTGAAGACAGAACATCTGCTCACCCACCCTCCTTTACAACTTTATTTAGTTTCAGAGTGAAGTCAATGATGTTTTAATTCATTTCGGGCAATTTGCGAGCTTTAATATTCTCTCCCTGTCTCTCACAAAGTCAAATGCAATTAAAGTCATCAATTAATGAAGTCAACTTTGCATATGCAAGTGGAGTACTAATAATTTATGTCCATTGGTTTGTCCAAGGAACGAAGACTCCTATGCGTATATCGGCTTCACTAGTCAATAGAGTATTATATAATACTCCATACTTTTCAAATTAAGTGTATGATTAATTATTGACTTTTAAAAGTTAATTTAATATATTTTAAAATTTTAAATTAAAATAATTTAATAATAATTATAAAAATAAATATTTTTAAATAATTTATATTATTTTTTATTATAATATAATTAATTAAAATTAATAGAAATTATATATGTCAATTTTAAATTTATATTAAAATATTTTAATTTGACTTAAAAAGTCGATATTGAACAGAGTGAGTATTTTGGTTCTGCAAATTAAATCATCTTTTTTTCTCAGCAGTGTACGTTGTAATCAAATATGGGTCAATAATTCTTTTTGGACGTTAAATTTCTCTCAAATTAATAATAATCCTTTCCCCGTTTCCTAAGAAAAGAACAAACTTAATTGTTGGGAGTTGGGTTCTTGTTCTAAATTAGTAACAGCTGAGAATTAAAGTAATGAAAAGTTGAATATAATTAATGCTTAATTAATTACTCCCTCTGTTCTTTAATATAGGTCGTTTTAGAGTTGTGCACAAGTATTAAATTAATAATTATATAACATTAAATATAATATCAATTGTCTATATTGCCTTTGTATTGAAATAAGAGATCGTTATTTATTAGAAATGGGGGGGAGGGGGGAGGGGAGGGGGGGTCGGGCGTTGTTTAACGAATCGGTACGTCCGGTGCAATTTTTTTTTTTACCACAATTATGAGAATAATAAATAAAAAATAATAGAGTAAGTTTGAACAAAAAATTGTAAAAGAAAATATATTTTTTATTGAAAAAACACTGTAAACTGTCAATTATATACATCAATTATCGCATCATTTAATATTTTAGCATCCAATAATTCTTCGTTGAAGGACTCAACAAAGCGCGCGGAGTTGGAAGCAATCAATTCTGAGAACACTCCCAACTCAACTGATCGTATATATATATGACTCACAATTGCAAGACCGCTCCAATAATTCTTTGCTATAACTAGCAGTTCTGCTTATATATTGAACCCTCTGGCCTCTCTCAAGTAATTAATATCATAATAGTAATTTATAATTATTTATTTACTAATTTTAATTAATTATGCTAATGAATTCGGATAGCTATTTGGAAACGGATAATATTCAAATTCGAATACTTTTTCGAATATCGAATTCAAATGATACCTCAAGAAATTCGTATATTATCAAATACGCATACCAATAAAATAATTTTTTTAAAATACAAATACGAATACAAATATTAGTGTATTCGGATTCGAATATATCCATTTACGACTACGTACGTTCATGTAATGACTTTCAACAACAACGAATGTTCTTACTAGTAGCAATGTAGATTTGACCTTCCAACGACTTTAATTTTACAAAGAAAATACGTAGAGAGACAAGGTCCCATATCCACAGCCTACAGCTAACTAGGGGACTTTTTTTTTTCCAATTTGTTTCCCAACCCTTGAACTTTGACATTCAAAATTCTTTAGTCATCGGCGTGAGAACTACTCCAGGATCGATCTTAATTCTCTATCTTGCCTACCCCTAATTTACCAGCTAGTACTGCCCCCATGCAATTTCTTAATCTTTTCTACTTAATTCCCCATGCACACATCTACACCCGCCCTTATATATTTCTATAAATACACATACCCTTACCCAAGTCAAAATACATTTCATTATAACTATCCATTAATTAAAACCTTAGCCAGAAATAATATATATATATATATATATATATATATATATATATAGCCGATAGATCAATATGGTTTCTTCATTTTCTTCCAAATTACCCAGACAGTACTTTTCATGGCAACTCTTCAGTGTTCTCTCTCTCCTCTTCCTTCTGTTCGGTTCTTGCGCAGCAACTAGGCCGGGGATGATGATGGAGGAAGTCTCAACCGCCCTGATCACACCGGAGCACTGGAAGCATAATTATCAACCAAATCACCAAGGCGCCTTGGTTTTCAGTGTTTTGCCCAAAGGGAGGCCTGTCCCTTCTTCTGGTCCATCTAAGAGACACAACTGAGCTTGGTGGTGATCACGAACTAAAAACAATGATCAATTCTGATTATCCTTAATTATGCATATTTGTGCGTGTTTATATATTATTCTTTTATTTTAAGTTATTAAAGAAAACTAGCTATATAATTAGTGTAGTACTACTGATCATAAGGTTGTTGCGGGAGTTTATAGGGTTTGTTGTGAAGGTGCAGATTGTTTTGGCTTTGTGCTAATTAATTAATTAATTAATTACCATATAGAAAGATTGATTTGTTTGTTCAAATTTAATTACCAACATTCTTATATTTATATGAAATAAAGTTTATGAAGCTTATGCATGGTTTGTTATAATAAATGGTGAGCTACTGAACAAAAAATACCATGTCTCCCCTAAAAAGTTTCACCGATTATTAGACCCCGGATGTTTAATTTACATATTTTATATATAAAAAAGTGCACTCGTATAGAAAAATGTTACATTAATAAAGAAGTATGTATGTATGTATTCGACGGAGACATATATATATATATAGCAGTACTTAATTGCTTTTATTGAACTATATATATATTTCTGTATCATGTGTATCCGTACTTAGATAAATTAAGAAACACAAGTGATCAGTTAGCGGAACGTTCCGTTGAACCTACGTACGTACTGATCGAATACCTTGCACCTCTCTCTCTCTCTTACAGACAAAAATTCACACAGCGTTTAGATATTGAGCATATATACGTTGATTTGCTTTAGAAAAAAAACCAGAATGTCTTGATTTTCCCTGACTGATTTTTTGCAATTAAAGGAGTTGAACGAGTCATTTGACAAATGCCTTTTGGTTTCGTAAGATTGGGAAGGAAAGCTTGACAATTGAGTACCCACACCTACCCGCCTGTCCAATTTTACTACTTACTAGTAGTGTGAAGTCGAGGTAGGTAGAGCATTTGGTCCAAAATTTACAGGCCAGAAAGTAAAACAATGAATACAAAAAGCTTAATCAGTTGACAGAAAAAGTACTACAAAATGGTAACCATGACCCATTTTATTTCTTCTTAAAAAAGTCAGTCTCAAATTCCACAAATAATTACTATAATTCCAAGTTCTCTCTCTGTTTTCACACACCGCTTTGACGCTTTCAATGATTCTTCATACTATTACTATAAGGAAACTTCTGCCGCTGTTATGGGAGTGGATTAATTTTGTTTAATTGAATAATATAATATTACGACACACACAGGCAGGAGGTGATATTTTTCTTTGCGTGTCAGCACTATATTAGTCAATTGATCAATTTACCATAAAGTTAACTTCATGGTAACCGGATCTCGGTATTATAAATCAAAGTTACCTGACACTCATATACCTAGCAAACCGCCTATTAATATTTGTGTAGTTAAACACGGTACTATTACGTATCAATGCTATAAATTTAGGTTATGTTTATTTATAAGGATTACACATTGGATATGACTATAAATCCCAATTCTCAAGTGTCTTGTTTGTTTTTAAATTTGAGTTTGAGACTATTAGTTCTGGGATTATAAAATAGCTTAAGACGAAGAATTATTTAATACCATGTTATACCTGATATTATAATCCCTGCCTGTTGGGATTAAAAATTAGACTGTGATATATTATTTATTAAATTGTGATATACCCACCGATTGCACGTATTAATATTTAATCCCTACTGACTGATTGCATCAGTTACTAATTTCTACCGACTGATTGCATCAGTTACTGATAATATAACAAAAACAAAAAAAAATAAGTCGGTAGAAATTAAGAAATATCTTAAACTTTAATTTCTACCATGTCCAAAAAATAAAAAATCATTAAAATTTAAAAGTTTAAAAAGTAAAATAACAGAATGACTTCAATATTATCTATATATTATTATATTTGTGTTTATATATATAAAAATATTATATTTTTGATGTACAAATAAGTTTAAAATATGTTATTATTGGTAAGGGTATAATAGTCAAATGATATTTTTTTATTCAATTCTTTAATTAATCCTTAAAAAAACATAACATGAGATTATTTTAAGTTATCCCATGAATAATCCCATAAAAAACAAACATATGACTAACACTATTTAATGCTAGAATTAATAATCTTGTGATTATAATCTCATGGATTATAATAATTCTTACAAACAAACATGGCCTTAGTGTACTAAAAATTTCTTTGTTGTTTAACTATAATTGCACAAATATCAATATTATAACTTAGTATTAGATGGTCAAACATTATATTTGTACTAAAATATTTATAAAATAATTAACTTATTAATTTAACTAAAAATCTTTTATAAAAATTAGATTTATTATATTTAGATTCTAAATAAATTCGTAATTATAAAAACTTATATAAAGATACGTTGTGCTGTAATTGCTTACGAAAATATATCACGTCTCAAGTAACACCGTTATAAACATCGGTGGGATATATGTAGCATTGACCATGCAATGGCCTCCTATTTTGACTGCTGTAAAACATGCTTGTGAGCTTGTCTTTAGGCATGCTGTTTTTATTCACCACTAATCATATGACAAGCACACACTAAGTGTGTAAAAATATTAGAAAAAAAGTAAAAATAATAGTCAAAGAGGAAGAGGGTATGACTATGAGAGGGTGAGAAAGTAAAAATACGAATAAGAAATTAAAAGATAAAGATAAATACTGGTAAACACAATTTCAAGAATAAAGCAGTTAAAATTCTTTTCTCCAGTTATAACAAGAGACAGTGTATATATGTAGTATATAGGTCGATAATGAAAGAAGTTATTTCAAATGGAAGGGAAAATGGGGCATTTGGAACTGTATGGGCTCCCTAGAAAGTATCGGAATGGGCCGAGTCTACTTGTTGTCGGAGCATCTGATTATATCTAAGTAATTTTAAGGATTCTTTACATAAGTATACAATTAATAGAAAGAAATTACAACAATAGTACACTAACCAATCAATTATATTAACAGTAAAACACTGTATAATAATATCAACAAAAGTACAATACACGTCAGAATATTCAAACCAACAAAAAATGAAAACCCTTAATTCAAGAAGAAAACTACTCCACTAATACTAGCAGTTACAAACTATCCCAAATACTCAATACTCACTACGCCAATTTACGAGACCGACGAAGAACAACAAGGAGACTTCATAGATCATTGTAATCTGTAACAAAGGAGCAATCGAGAAGAAGCAATCGGCGTTAACAGAGAATATACCGAAAGCGAAAACAACAAAAAGCAAAAACAGAACATCCGAACACAACATTCAAATAAGCGATCAATAGATTTTCGGAACAGAATAAAAAAATAGATTTTGCGACATCAAACCGAATCTGCAACGAAACTACAAAGGTACGAATAATTATTCTATATACTGAAGCAACGATAATTTGCATATACAACACACTTTAGTTACGTTTTCAAAACAAAATTAAAGTTTGGGGACATTCATATAAAGGATTGGTCACCATGATTAAAGTGTACAATATTTAGCAATTCTTCTTTACAAAAGCAAAACTTTTAAAAATTTAATAAAAGGACTGAAAACAATTTTTCCCAAAAACATTGATACTTATAATAAATATTTTGGAAACTATATATGTTCGATTTGGCAACCAATAAAGGAGTAATATTATTTTCAGTTATGATAGGGAATTGTAGAGCACAATTATGGCTTGAAAAATTCATATTATATTTTGGATACATTCATATATAGGTTTGGTTACTTTAAATAAATGCATAATTCAATACAGTTTAGATTCGAATTTAAATGTTCATTCTTTACAAAATTATAGTTTGGAGACATTCATATAAAGGTTTGGATACTTAGATTTAAGTGTACAATATTTACCAAGTCACCTTTACAAAATCATAACTTTTAAAAATTTAATAAAAGGACTAAAACAAATTTTTCCAAAAACATTGATACTAATAATAACTATTTTGGTAACTATATAATGTTGATTTGAAAACCAATAAAGTATTAGTATACAACTAATATAAATTGTTGATTTGGCAACCAAAAAAGGAGTAGTATTAATTTCAGTTACGAAAGGGAATTTTAGTGCACATTCATATATTGAAAAAATTGTATAATATATTGGAAACATGCATATATAGGTTTGGTTACTTTAAATGAATGCACAATTCAATATAATATAGTTTCGAATTTAAATGTTCAATCATTACTATTTATACTGCACAAAAACTAATTTGTATTTTGTTTAGATATTGAATGAAAACAAACTGTTACATATGCATAGATACTCAGAATGTCTATTTATGGTTACTGAAAAATTGTTAATTCGGTCACCTGCAAAATAATAGTAAATTTTTTTAATTTAAACATTCATAACCTGGCAACATTAAAAAAATAGTTTGGTTACATTTGACTATCTATTCATTCTTAAATTTGACAATACAGACAATGTCTTGTAAATTTATTATTAGTAAAAAAGTGACAATTGAGTACTATATGATGTTCATATTCTGACTATTTACATAATTGTAATAATTTTACTGTTTCAGTTGCCATAACATGGATATGATTCCAGTTGTAATTTATTTCAACGGTACGTGGAGTGACAGTAATCAATATCAAAATTTTGAAGTTACCGGCCTACTAGTCCCTTCCACTTGTTCATTCTTAATATGCAATGCATTAAGCCTAGAATGCTACAAAACAGAGTTGTCAATCAAATTTCATATTAGCAGCAACATCCCTCCAATCAAGGTGACAAATGAATCAACATTCAAATTCTATATGGAAATCAGAAGAAACTCAGGTGATCATGGCAAGTTTTCACTGATTATAGATTCTGAATACCACATTGGAGGAACTACAATCTTACAAAACGTGATAATTGAAGAAGAAAATATAATGCAAGATGAAACGCCGATGAGATTGACACAAAGGAATTCTAATGTTGAAATGTTGGCAACACAAGAAGACCAAATTGAATCACATTTTGTTGAGCATCTGGCCATTGAAGCTATTGAGAAAGAACAAGACAGACAAGACAAGGTAGAAAGAACAAGTGATGAGGTCATAGCAGATCCGAATAAGTTTGAAGTCAAAATTCATCAAACTTACAAAGACAAAGGAATCTTAACACAGGCGATAAGGCTACATTCAATAAGACAAAATAGACAACACAAGGTAGCAAGAACAAGTGGACGAGACTTTGTTCTGGTATGCATCGACAATGAAAATTGCAAATGAAAACTAAGAGCATCAAAATTTCGACAAACAAATATGTTCAAGGTAAGAGAATTCAATGACGTACACACTTGTTCATCCAACATACTGCTTGGAGATCATAGACAAGCAAACAGTCAAATGGTTAGTGAATGCATAATACATAGAGTAACTAACTTCAAGAAAATTTACACACCAACCGATATTGTGGAAGATATGATGACGGAGTATAATGTGTCCATCTCCTACCAAAAAGCATGGAGAGCGAAAGAAAAAGCAATGAAAAAAGTAAGAGGAAATCCACACGACTACACCTTGATTCCTTCATGGTTGCACATGCTGGAAAAAAAAAATCCAGGTATGAATTATAAAATGATCATTTACATTTTAAATATTTCAGTTACCCATATTAAATGATTTGGTTACCTAATAATTAAAGTTTGGCTACTAACTGTAATAATGATATAAAAAAAATCATTTTTGCAAGCGGCTACTATATAATTGAAATATAACTAATTAAAAAGCATTTTAGACACCATTTGAACACTATGAAAAATATTAAATACTCATTAATTTGATACAAGTAGTACTGCACTTAGTGCAATCTTAACTACAAATATGGACAAGAATTTATTACATATATTTACATAAACCAAAATGTAAAATTTATTTCAGGATCCATCACATCCTTGCAGTTGGAGAATAATGGTCGATTCAAATATCTCTTCTTTGCAATAGAAGCATCCATTGAAGCATGGCACCATTGTTTCCCCATCATTATAATTGATGGCACCTTCATACAATTAACCTACGGGGGTACACTTCTCATATCAAGCACACAAGATGCAAACAGAAACATTATACCGATTGCTTTTGGAGTGGTAGACAGTGAAAATGAATTATCCTGGACATGGTTTTTCATTAATTTGAGAAATTCTTGTGGAGTTAGAGAAGGACAATGCATTGTCTCAGATAGGCATGAAGCAATTATTAAGGGAGTTAACTGTGTTTTCCCTGATGTCATGCACGGTTCATGCACATACCATATTTTGAAAAATATAAAAACAGATTCAAGAAGAAAGAAGAAGAAATCAAAAAAGCATACAATGCGGCTTGCAGAGCTTACACCATTGAAGAATTCAACTTACACATGTCTCAACTTGATGCAATTGATGCACGAATAAGAAAATATTTGGAAGAAGAAGTTCATCTTGAAAAGTGCACGAGGCTCCATGGAACTGTAAGCAGATACTCAACAATGACTTCGAACACCGCTGAATCTATTAATAATGCAATAAAGGAAATCAAAAATCTTCCAGTTGCGTCGATGATTGAATGCCTTCGTTGTATGGTTCAAAGATGGTATTTCACAAACAAAAAAGCAGCAATGTCATCTTTCACTACACTTTCCACAACAGCTGAGAGAAGATTGCAATCTAATATCATTGACTCAAAGAAAATTAAGGTTAGTCATACAACTTTTAAATTGTTAGCTGCATACCTACAACAAAATGCATCTGAAATTAAAAAAAAAACTGGGTTATGCATTTTTGGTTACCTGTATAAACTGATAAAGATAACATCATTAAATATGACTGTCATTATTCCAAATTGCATATAGAAAAAAAATATTATACATACTAACTACACAGTTAAATGCTATTGTAGGTTGAGACATCAAACCTAGTGATTTTCACTGTTTACGATATCGCTAAACAATTTATCGTGGACATGGAACAAAAGACATGCACATGCCATAAATTTCAATACCATGAGATGCCTTGCTCACACGCTGCTGCTGTTATTGGCAAAAGAAATTTGAGTTGTTATGATTTTTGCTTAAAATATTATTCAAGTAAAACTTTGGTAGACACGTATTCAACTTCCATCATGCCGTTAGATGACAAAGAGAATTGGGATGTTCTAGAAGAGATTAAAAGCATATGTGTCAAGCCACCAAATACAAGAAGACCAGCTGGAAGACCAAAGAAAGGTAGATACAAGCATGTATCCGAAAATACATTTCAAAATAAGTGCAGCAGATTCCAAGAAAAAGGACACAATAGGAAAACATGCAATAATCCACCAATTTTGAGACCGTGGAAGATTTGATATAATACAACATCAAAACAAATGTATTAAACTCCTTGAAGTTTACTATGGTTACTCAATAGCGATAGATATTGGAATCATTTTACTTGTGTAAAAGAATAATTTTCAATTGCACAGTATTGAAACGTGATTATTTACATTAATTTACTTTTAACATATAGAAATTTTATCTTCAAATAACAATATAAATAAATACAAACATATAATTATTGGTTTACTAATTTGTGATTCTACTTTCTGACATTCTGGTTACACACTAACATTAAATTTGTTACCTAATTATTCATATTTGGCAACCAACTGTGCAGTATTAAAAAAAAAAATTAAGCATCGTAATTGTTTTTGAATTTTATTTTAATTATTACTTTTAAATCATATAATATAAAATGTATACATTTCTTTAAATGATTGGTACACTATAAACCTTTACATAGAAAAAAGAATTTGGCCACTGGACTGACTTAAAATATCAAATCTTGGAAAGTCATTATTCTTTTCAGCTTGGTAAACAAAAAACATACATTCAATCAATATAAGACATAAAAATATAACATAAAAAAACAAAAAAAAATCTTAACCTTTTCACTCTCAACATTGATTGTAAGACCTCAACTTTTATGAATAAAAATGTATTTTCTATAAATATCATTTTTGAATATTATGGAATAAATTTGATATAATGTTATAGTTGTGGGTAATATTTATAAATTTTGCAAAAAGTCACGAAGTTGTTATATAATATTCGATTGGTCGGGGAATATTAAATGCGACAACAATCATTGGTGGACCCCACAATAGAATTATTGTCGGATTGAGAAAATGACAAAAATATTTTTATGAAAATAATAAATGGAAGTTTTACCGCTGATCTTCGCTGAACTACTCTCAGAGTAAAAGTATAGTTGTAAGAAGACCTCAATTTTATGAAATAAAAGTATTCAATTTTTCTTATAATTACTATTCAAGAAATGGTTAAATTGATAAAAGTTAAAGTTAAGGGTGATATATGATTTTTTTTCAAAATACACAAGTGGTTATAAAATATTCATTGTTGTTGGAGAATATTCGTTTGGTGGTGGAATATTCTTTTCGTTGGGGAATATTAGACGATTTGCCAGGTAGCCCATTTTTGGGCCCCATAATGTAATAACTCGCTTGGATGAAGAAAATGACAAAATTAAGTTTTTATAAATAACGGTGTAATCAATCGTTCTAATTAACGCTGTTGGAATACCCGGTTGGTAAAAGTAAAGTAATACGCGTTGTTGTTGCACAAGATGACACTACGGTATTGACGATATTTTTTTCAATTATTGATTCTTACGTGAGAAGGCACTACTCAATAATTGTTACGATAATTACTTATTCAATATTTTATTTTATTGATTCAATAATTGTCTTGTGTTGATATTTTATTATTGTTGTTCAATAATTATCAACGCACGATATTTCCCATTATCGGATCAATAATTCATATTATTTGAATAATATTATTAGATAGCATTATTGGCAATGTCTAGAAAGTTACATCAAGGAGAGGTTTGGTCACCTAATTGCGCTACCAATGAGGAGAAATTCTTATTGGAAAGCCCTCTTTCCTGAACTATGCTCGTCATCATTATTGTGATTCGTAATATTATTTGTGAATAATTAGTTATTGATTTATATGATAAGAAAATATTTATTTGATGTGGATATAAATGATGGATTTATTTATGTATTTAAGTGAAGGAATTAAAGATGAGGTGTTTTATCGTTATTTGTCGAAATGGAGAACAAAATATGGGATTTTCGTAAAATTAGTTTATTACTTGATTTTGTAAAATCCATAACTCTTTGTATAATGAGTTAAGAGATGAGACATATATATCAAAAGAAAGCCCTAGAAGTAAGCTAATCAGAGAAATTTGAATCACCCAAAATTCTTTGTAGATATTTCGTGGTGAAATTTTGAATGAAATCGGTCCAAAGGACTAATAGTCCGAAAAATCGATGTTCTTCACTATATATTATGTGAGTTATAAATTTTGATCCGACCGTTGGATCGTTGTAATTTTTGGGATATGTTATACATATATAAGTTGAGTATATGTCCACAAATTTTGAACCGTTAAAAATGAACGTATGATTTGTTATGAATTTTAAGAGGTAACCGATTCGGAAATTAGGTTTTGGTGGAAAATTCTAGAATTGAGTGGGCCCCACTCTTGGTTGTTAGGGAAGATGGCTGATTTTTGGTGGTTGGAATAGTAGCAGGTAAAGCCATCGAGATAGCGAGTCAAAATCTGCTTGGTGCTAACATTTTCCTATAAATAGAGGGGCTAAGTTAGAATTGAAAATCACACCGAAACAAAGTTTTCTCTCTTTCTCTCTCTAGATTATTGAGTGTAATTTGTGAGTATTTAGATACTTGGTGAGTTGATATTCATCGATTGCAAGTTTCCTTCAAAATATATCCGATATCCCGTCGTAAAGTCTTTTTTTTTGAGGTAAGGGATAGTAAGGGATATTATTTTTTCAGAATGATATTATTTCTTCAATATCATTATCTTTGAAATATTAGTTGGAACTTTTATCAAATTTGGAACTTTTTCATGTCTGGTTACTATTCATGAGTTACTATTCACGAGTTACTATTCATGAGTTACTATTCACGATTCTTATTCACGAGTACTTATTCATGAAGCGTGAAGATGTTTTTTGTGGAATTTCTATCTTTTTGAGTCTAAGTTACTATTCACGATACTATCGGACTATTCATGTATACGACACTATTCATGTATATAATACTATTTACGTATATGATATTATTTACGTATACTGGTCTTATGTATGAATACTGAAGTACTATTCATGAGTTACTTATTCACGAAGTTACTATTCATGAGTTACTATTCACGAGTTACTATTGAGGATTTACTATTCACGAGTTACTATTCATGAGTTACTATTCATGAGTTTCTTATTCATGAGTTACTATTCACGAAGTTACTATTCACGGTACTATTCACAATAAAATTGGTTTCTTTTTCTAACTAAATTATCGTTGATTTATGAATCTTACTCTTGAAATTAAAACCATGTTTTGATTATATTGTTTTTATATAACATTCTTATAACCCTAATGATGATATTTCTCTTTGACTTGAGTGTAAAGATGGGTAGATTATTGGTATGATCGTGACCATAGGTTCTCTTTTGGCCATGGTCTGCAAAAGTTGAATTGTTGGTGGTATGATGATCATGACCATTGAATTTACAATTGAATATTTTTAGCTTAAGTGCACAGTGAATTGATCAACATGGTTATAATTATTGTTATATAACTTCCGAAAATGATTATGTATTTATTTGAGATATGAATATCTTTGGCCGCATCTGAAAGATGACTTGTTGATGAATATCTTAGCCTATAGTGCAAAGATGAATTATTGATGAATATCTTTGGCTTGTAATGCAAAGATGACCCGTTGTTGAATATCTTTAGCCTGTAGTGCAAAGATGAATTATTGATGAATATCTTTGGTTTGTAATGCAAAGATGACCCGTTGTTGAATATCTTTAGCTTTTGTAGTGCAAAGATGAATTATTGATGAATATCTTTGGCTCGTAATGCAAAGATGACCTGTTGTTGAATATCTTTGCTTTGTGGTGCAAAGATGAATTATTGATGAATATCTTTGGCTCGTAATGCAAAGATGACTTTGTTGTTGAATATCTTTAGCTTTGTAGTGTAAGATGAATCTGTTGATGAATATCTTTGGCCATGGTGCGAAGATGAATTTATTAGTATGATTATGAACAGGAATTGTATTTGGTATAACCATGATATTTGATGTTTCAGGTAAAGACAGGTGATGAAAATTATCTTCGTCCTGGATGAGAAGAGGAATTTAGAATCACAATTATGATTATGAGTTATTCATATGATTGTGGAAAGGAACTGTTGATTGATGTTACAGGGATAAAATATTGTTGGTGGACTTTTAACGTGGAGAAGACAATAGACTTTATAGTCTATTTGACTCTTTTAATGGATTGCTCGTTCCGCTGCAACTATGGTTGAAAAGTTTTATCATCTACCATATGTTCTAAATCTCTGATTCATTACTGATGAAGACTATTGATAATTTATTTATCTTTAGTCATAATATTCTTTACTGAGCTAGTTGTGCTCACCCCTTTTGTTTCACAATTCCTTTCGGTAATAAAAGTGTAGCTTTGGGTTGGAAAGGGGGATAACAAGGGAATAGAATCGGTGGTCTATAGTTGTTGAGGTTCTCCTAAAGAGTATGAAAATAATTTTATTGAGGGCTTTAGTGTGTTGTATTTTATACATCATTTAATAGTTATTTTGGTGAATTAAATAGGGTGAAAGCGAACCCAACTTTGGAAGGGTGTTTTGTCACTATCATACAAGATGTCTAAATGACATACAAACTCGTGTTATCATAAGACATGGTTGTGCTTCATCCACTTCTTTGAGTATATTTACAAGTACTACCTATATAATCTTGGTGTTTGTTTGGAGTATAATACCAAATTAGAGACAAGTGGAGATAATGATATGTCGAGAAGATTCGCCATTGGGAAGAATATGATAGTAATCTTCTTGTTATTCTTTGGGGTCTATCAATCAACCAAGGATAATTACGTGGCCATATGATATCTACCATAACCTAAAAGCATGGCCTCCCATGTATACGAAGGTTTCCTTGAGCACTTCCCAAAGATTCTAATTTCTAAAACAGTTTTGACTATACTTTTATGTAAGGTGTCATTGTGATGTGCTCTGATTGGTATATATTTGTATCCAAACTCACAAAGATATGTGTTGTTGTATTTTGCACGACAATTGTTGTAATAAAGTTGTAGTTGTTTTTCGTACCATATATTTGGCGACTCAGAATGGGTTGGATGGAATGGAACTATTTTGGGGTCGTTACAACAGTAATACGCGTGATTGCATATTAGCACACGGTATTGATTATTAATGCTTATGTGAGAAGTCACTCAATTTGATTAAATTATTGTCGATATTTTATATGTTATTAAATCAATAATTGAGATGACGAAGTTGTTAATATTATTATTTGCATTATTAACGATGTCTAGAAGTTCTGCCAAGGAGAGGTTTGATCACCTAATTGCGCGCTAATAGGGAGAAATCCTTATTGGAAAGCCCTCTCTTTCCTAGGAACGACCTGGTCGATTAATAGTGTGAATAATAATAATGATGATGAAGTTTTGTTTTATTCATATTATTAACTTAATAAAACAGAAAAAACTTTTTATATAAAACAAAATAATTTTATAAAGTTATTCATTTTATTAGGCTAATAGTAAAATCTTTTTATATAAAACAGAATACTTTTATAAAGTTATCATTTTATTGAACAATAATTAGAATATATTATATTTCATTATGCATAGTGTTTGCATAGTGCTCTGTATAGTGTTTGCATTGTAAAATCTTTTTAAAAGTTATTCATTTTATTAGATTATAAATAGAATATATTATATTTTATTTAAATGATTTTTCTTTAAATATGGACCGTCCGATTAAAGTAAATCAATCTGGACCGCTCATGGATTAGTTCTTATTCATTCCATTCTTCTATAAATAGAAGCTCATTCCTTCATTATTTCTTACGAATTCAATTGAAGCTCCGGAGAGAAAACTATAGAGAGAAAGAAGAAAAGTATTACTCTTTACTTCACTACTCCGATATCAAGTTTCTTTTTACTAGTGAGGGTATTATTTCTTTTGTATTCATGAAGAGAACTTCTATTATTCCATCTTTATTATTACATTGGAATAACTCATGTCTGCCAAGCTACCCTATACTTGGTGAAATTCTTACATATTCCATTCTTTATTATTACATTGGAATATCCTCGTCAATGCGTTTACCGGACCGGTTCCGCTCTTTATTATTACATTGAATATCTTGTCCGCGTCTTCTGCCGGACACAGTTCCGTATTTATTATTCTGTTGGAACATCCTGCAGCCATGCGTATTACACGACTGATTCCGTCATTTAGTATTCATTGGAATAACTTTTATACATGAGAAGTACTGCATGCATGGTGATTTACATTGTTATTCCAATTGTGGCGCCTCCAAAATTAGGTATACATCACCCATCTTGGGTCGCCACTTACATGGTACGTAATTTAAATACAACTTACTTAACATAACTGCATGTAATACAATACGACATAAATCGTGAGTTTAAATACAAATATCGCTCTACTAGATATTATACAAACTCAAAAAGGAGTCCTCATTACAATTATTATCACACTATTTCACGAAATAGTGAGGACTACTAATGCTATCTTGAGGACCATCACTCGTTTCCCCGACTCGTCCCAAATATATATTCTCATTTCACTCAAGAGAATAATGAAAGAAAGGGTGAGCTCAACTAGCCCAATAAGAAATATTATGACTAAGATAATGCGTAATAAATTATCAATAGTCTTCAACAATGTTAAACCGATAAAATACAATAGACAACCAGTTTAATCTGCGGTGAATATCTGATCCATTAAAAGAGTCAAGTAGAAAATAAAGTCTACTATCTTTTAGGTTTTAAAAGGTTTTTCATCATTGTTATATAATGAGACTCAAATTTTAATAAATATTCCACATCATCGAATCACCCCACTTTACTACCAAGGATATTCTTTAGTATCACGACCACAATTATTCATGCACTTTCACGGGCCAAGAATATTTGTGTATTCATTAATGGTCATGATCATGCCAACAATCATCCACCAATGCACTACTGACCATCGAGGATTTTTATCACATCATTTGTAACATTACGGTCATGATTACAATCGGTCATAGTCTCTCGGTCATAATCATACCAAGTCCATCTATGCACTACTGAGCCATGATGACTTTCAACATAATATAAACATGAGGATGATGACAATGATATAAGAATTCAATAAAACAAGTTCAAGAATTATTTTATCCGGAATTATTAACGTCCAAATTAGTAAAATTCAAGAATGATCGTAAGAATATTTCCATGAAAAGATCTTCGGATGAAACGCAAATATCAAGGATATTCTACTAATTTCATGGAGTATAGAAGTCAAAGTTTTAACCAACCGGGTATAATAAAGAATGGAATAACAAAAGAAATCACCATGCATGCGGTACTTGGCAAGATGTAGACGTGTTATTCCAATGTAATAATAATAACGGAACCAGGTCGTGAAATTCACAATCGGCAGATGTTCCAACAAAATAATAAAGATGGAACCAGGTCCGGTGTAAACACACGAGATAGGATATTCCAACAGTAATGATAAAGATTTTAACCGTGTCCTGGTGTAAAACACACGCATGGATGTTCCAACGTAGAATAATAAAAAGAGCGGAACCGGTCCGGTGTAAAACACATGAGCATGGATGTTCCATAGAATAATAATAAAGATTTTAACCAGTCCTGTAAAACACATGCATGTGATGTTCCAATGAATAATAGAAGAATGTCACCAAGTATAGGTAAACCATGATACTGAGTTATTCCAATGAATAATAAGCAATGGAATAACAACAGTTCTCTTCATGAATAAGAAAGAATAACACCCTTTACATTTGGTAGGAGATTAAATCTCGCAGCGAAGTAGTAACAACAAAATACTCTTCTTCTTTCTCTTATTCTCTATATACTTTCTCTCTATAAGCTTGAATGAATTAGTGAAAATAATGAAGCCCTAGGCCTCTATTTATAGAAGATTTCTAGCTTAAGCTTTTCGCCGTGTGAAAAAGGCAAGTGGCTCGACGACTAATGATGTGAAAAGAAAAGTGGTTTGACGCTCAGTAATGTGAAACAACAAGTGGTTCGACGCTCGTAATGTGAAAAACGACAAGTGGTTCGACGTCTGGTAAAGGTAATTACTATTAACGAAGGTAAATACTATCGACGAAGGTAAATACTATTCACAAGGGTAATTACTATTGGACGAAGGTAATTACTATCGATGAAGGTAAATACTATTCACAAGGGTAATTACTATCGACGGTAGGTAATTACTATTGACGAAGGTAAATACTATCGACGAAGAGACTCTTAGATGATGACATACGAGCCCCCATAAAATAATCAAACTTACCACAAATCATTTTTTTTTTTCATCAACACATATTTAATCTTTCAACAATTATTAATCATTTATAACTTGTCGTCTCAATTATTGATTTAATACTATAACATATTATACGATGATACTATGACAATAATTGAATCAATAATATAAGAGATATGATCAAAAGAATTCATCAGTAGTAATAATTGAGCATAAATGAGTGACTTCTCACGTAAGCATCAATAATCAATACCGTGTGCTTCTACTATGCAACCACGCCAGACATCGATTTTTACCAATGGGTAGTTCAACGCTTTTAACGGTAACACCTCCTCCGTAGTTATTTTTATAAAATATTTTTATCGTTTTCTCAATCCGAATGATAATTACATTGTGGGGTCCACCAATAATTGAGTAGTTGTATTTAATATTCCCTAACAAAAGAATATTCCCAACCAAACGAAATATTTTATAACAACTTGCATACTTTGCAAAATTTATAAATATTACCCACAACTATAACATTATATCAAATTTATTCCATAATATTCAAAATAATATTTATCGAAAAATTCATCTTTATTTATAAAAGTCGGGTCTTACAACCTCCCTTCTTATGAAATTTTGCCCTCGAAATTAGGGTACGCACTGGTATGTCAAGAGGTAAGGATACCTTGATTTCATTTCGCATTCTAACTCCCAAGTCATTTCCTCAACATCGTGGTTCCTCCACAAAACTTTGACTTGAGGTATAACCTTGGAGCGTAGAATATGTTCCTTCTTATCCAAAATTTGAACAGGAACCTCTTCATACGTCAAATCTTCCGCTATTTCGTCCTGTTCTAACTCAATAATATGGTTCGGGTCTTTCACATATTTACGTAACATAGATATGTGAAAAACGTTATGAACACGAGACATATTTGGCGGTAAAGCGAGTCTATAGGCCACAGTTCCTACTCGATCGAGGATTAAAATGGACCAGATGAATCGAGGATTAAGTTTTCCTCTCTTTCCAAATCTTGTAACTCCTTTCCATGGAGCAACTCTTAACAACACATGATCTCCTATATCGAATTCCACGTCCTTTCGATGAAGATTAGCATAACTCTTTTGTCGATTTTGTGAGGTTTTTATACGTTGTCGGATCGTTTGAATCTTTTCCGTAGTCATACGTATCAACTCCCATCCCCAACAACGTTGCTTCACCCACCTCATCCCAAAGATATCTTTGAGAACGATACTTTCTTCCATACAACGCTTGAATGGAGCCATGCCAATACTTGCTTAATAACCGTTGTTGTAGGAAAACTCCACCAATGGTAAGAACTTGTCCCAACTCCCTTGAAATCAAGGACACGTAGTCTTAATAGATCTTCAAGAGTTTGAATAGTCCTCTCCGATTGTCCGTCTGATGCTCGAGGATGATATCTTAGCCGAGCTAAATCGTAAGTCTCTGCCCATAGCTTTTTGCAAACTAACCCAAAATCGTGAAGTGAATCTTGGGTCTCGATCGAAACTATGGATACCGCAGATACCACGCAGCCTTACAATCTCGTTTATGTACATACGAGCAAGACGTTCAAGTGTATAAGTTTCTCAGACGGTAAGAAATGAGCGGACTTGGTCAATCTATCAACAATGACCCAAATCGCATCAATGCCTTGAGAAACCTTAGGAAGACCGTGAACGAAATCCATGGTAATGTGCTCCCACTTCCATTCTGGAATTTCAAGTGGTTGCAATGGACCTTTTGGTACTTGATGCTCCACTTTAACTCGTTGACAAGTTAGACACCTTGAGATAAACAAATGCTATCTCTCTTTCATATTGCTCCACCAAAATGTATGATACGAATATCATGATACATTTTGGTACTCCCAGTGATGGATTGCAAATGGTGTGTTGTGCGCCTCCATCATGATATTATACTTTAAATCGTGGTCGTTAGAACACAAAGTCCGGAGTTGACTCAAGTATTCCTTCTTCATCGATTCTTGCTTCCTAAGATAGCACCTTCTTGCACTTTCTTCCTCATACGCATCGCCTCCGTGTCAGAGCTTGAGCGCTTTAACTTTATCGATTAAAGTCGGTTCTGCTTCTACTCGTATAATCGCTATCATCACACGCGTCCCCTGGAGTCTTTAACTCTATCTCCATCATTTGCAAGTCACACAAAATGGGCCTCATACGTTGACAATATCGCACTCGTGACTTGCATATGATTTTCTACTTTCAATCGTCGCCTACCACGTTCGCTTTTCGTGATGGTATTGATGGTATGATCATAATCTTTCAATGCTTCAAGCCAACGTCGTTGTCGCATGTTGAGTTCCTTTTGAGTGAAGAAATATTTGAGGCTTTTATGATCCGTAAAGATCTCCACTTTCTCCCCATACAATTAATGCCTCCAAATTTTAAGTGCAAAGATAATAAATGCCAACTCTAGATCATGAGTAGGATATTTCCTCTCATATTCTTTGAGTTGTCGCGAGGCATAAAGGCTATAACTTTTCCATGTTGCATAAGAACACATCCCAACCCTTTGCTCGAAGCATCATCAGATGATGACAAATCCTCCGAGCCGGATGGTATTGTCGAATGTGTCTTTGAAATAAGTCTCCTCTTGAGTTCTTGAAAACTCTTCTCACATTCTTCGCTCCAACCGAACTTTGTATCTTTCCGAGTCACCGAGTCAATGTAGTAGCGATTCGAGAAAATCCTTCCACGAATCTCCGATAATAACCAAATTTAAACCGAGAAAGCTACGATTTGGCCATTAATCGATTTAGGTTGTTCCCGACTTTGAATAGCTTCAATCTTTCTTTGGGTCAATAGATATTCCATGACTTGATACCACGTGCCCAAGGAATGCTACTTCTTCAAGCCGTAACTCGCATTTCTTCAACTTGGCATAAAGCTTATATTCACGGGCTTTTGGAGTGTCGACCTCAAGTGTTGCTTCATGATCTTCACTACTTTTGGAATAAATAAGGATGTCATCAATAAAGACGACCACAAAGTGATCTAAATATTCCTTGAATACTCGGTTCATCATATCCATGAAGGCAAAGAGGAGCATTAGTCAATCCAAAGGACATGACTAGGAATTCATAATGCCCGTCTCGAGTTCTCGGCGCCGTCTTTGGAATGTCGGCCAGGTTCTAATCTTTAATTGGTGATATCCTAACGAAGATCAATCTTTGAAAAGAATTTGGCTCTCAGCAATCGGTCAAACAGTCATCAATACGTGGCAATGGATACCTATTTTTGATGGTGACATGATTCAACTCCCAATAATCAATACAAAGTCGCATACTCCCATCTTTCTTCTTCACGAATAGAACAGGAGCACCCCAAGGAGAAGTACTAGGACGAATAAAGCCAATGTCTAACAATTCCTGCATTGGGTCTTTAACTCCTCGAAGTTCAATAGAGCCATTTGATATGGGGCTTTGGAAATAGGTTTTGTACTCGGGTTCAAGGTCGATACAAAATTCAATTTCACGCTCTGGGGGTAGGCCAGGAAGTTCTTCGGGGAATACGTCAGGAAATTTATTAACAATAGGAATATCGTTTAAAACTGACGTATTTTTATTTAAATCTGTGACATGAGCTAAGAAAAAGCGACATCCGCTTTTCAATAAACGAATGTTTTTATGGCTTGAGATGACCGTGATTGATTTTAATGGTTTGGTCGTTTGAATTCGCATAATAGGTTGATTAGGAATATGAAAGCTAACAACCTTACGAAAACAATCAATTTTGCATGATAAGTAGTTAACCAATCAATCCCTAGAATCACGCCAAATGCAAGTATTTTTAATGAAATAAGATCGACGGTAATGTGAGGGTACCGATTTTAACCAAACAAGACTTATAAACAATGGATGTAATGAAGGTTTCTCCCAACGGAGTTTCCACAGATAAGTCAAAGTCTAATTTCTCCTGAGTCAAATTTAATCGATGAGCGCAAGTAGGAGAAATAAAAGAATGGGTAGAACCCCAGATATCAAATAAAGTATAGACTTCATTAGAGTTTATGATAAGCTTACCCGTGATGACCTCATTCGGATTCCTTGCTCTTTGGGAGGTCACAACAAACGCCTCCTCTTGCACTACCTGGGTTTGAATTTTCTGGATGGCCTTTGGTGCCTCCATCCTAGCTGAATTTGTCTTCTATGAACGCACAAAATCGAGCTAAGTGACCTTCTTTCCACAATTATAACATGCTTTGGATGGCATGACGCAGCTTGATCGATGTGTCCCTCTCCTCCGCATTTGAAGCATATGATAGGTGGTCTTTCTCCTTCCTTAACAATGGGTGTCAGGTCGACGCCTTTCCACCATTGTTGAATCTCCGCTTTCTTGAAATGTCCATTCTTATTGTTTTGGCCTCGATTACCACCGGTGGTTACCATATCCGCCCGTTGATTCCTCCACGCTTGTTGTCACCGCTCGATGACTAGTCTCACCGGTATTATAATTTTGCTTACCGCTTCTTTTTTTAGTTGTGTTGACTCATTATCGCGTTCCACTAATCGAGCCCTATTTACAACATCCTAATACAAACACGCTTTATGAGAAATAAGATGTTGATGTATCTCCGACTTCAAACCTCTTAAAAACATTCGCCCATTCTCTCTTCATTATCCACCAAGTGGGGACGAAAACCGTGATAACTCCAAAATTTTGCCTCGTATCATGACACGGTCATATTGTTTTGTTCCAACTTGATAAATTCCACCTCCTTCATGTGGAGAATACTTTCGGAAAGTATTTGTCGTTGAATGACTCCCCGAACTTCTCCCAAGATATCTTCAAGACAAAGAAGTTTGAGTACGTTTTTTCGATTCCCACCAAGAATCCGCCTCTCAAGAACATAAAGGCGTGAAAGGAACCTTTTGCTCCTCGAGCATCCCAAGACATCAAATATCTTGGTAATCACTTTATCCATGCTTCCGCCGTAAGTGGTTTTGGCTCTCCTTAAACTCCGGTGGTCCCAAATCCTTGAATTGTTTAGCGGTGATCACCGAGAGTTTTCCGTGTTTCCACCCACGTTTTGGACAGAGTCGTTCTCTTTCTTGTTGTTGCATAAATTCGTATAAAGCCTCCGAACATTTGATCATTCATCATTTGGTCGGTGTTGTTGTTGTTTGCATGAGGATTGTCGCCTTCCGATGCACATTATCCTCGATTATTGATATGTGGTGAATCAACGATCGCTGCGCTCCATTCCTATTCTCAACATTCTCGGATGTCATTTTCAGACATCGCCACAAAACAAAAGGTTAATTGACATGTAACAAATTATCCCTATCTTCCCGACCAACCAATAAAATAGCACATAAACTTAGGTAGGTCATACTAAATAAGGTATTCCCCCTCTCCTCCCTCCTAGTACTATTCTCACATCTTAGCCAGGATCATATCCTCACTTTCGATACCAACCGTGACGCCTCCAAAATTAGGTATACATCACCCATCTTGGGTCGCCACTTACATGGTACGTAATTTAAATACAACTTACTAACATAACTGCTGCTATACAATACGACATAAATCGTGAGTTTAAATACAAATATCGCTCTACTAGATATTATACAAACTCAAAAAGGAGTCCTCATTATAATTATTATCACACTATTTCACGAATAATGAGGGACTACTAATGCTATCTTCGTGACCATCACTGCTTCCCGACTCGTCCCAAATATATTCTCATTTCAAGAGAACAAAGAAAGAAAGGGTGAGCTCAACTAGCCCAAGAAGAAATATTATGACTAAGATAATGCGTAATAAATTATCAATAGTCTTCAACAATGTTAAACCGATAAAATACAATAGATAACCGGTTTAATCATAGCTGAATATCGCAATCCATTAAAAGAGTCAAGTAGAAAATAAAAGTCTACTATCTTTTAGGTTTTAAAAGGTTTTCATCATCATTATATATTGAGACTCAACTTTTAATAAATATTCCACATCATCGAATCACCCCGCACTACTGACCAAGATATTCTTTAGTATCACGACTACAATTATTCATGCACTTCACGGGCCAAGAATATTTGTGTATTCATTAATGGTCATGATCATGCCAACAATCATCCATCAATGCACTTCGGCCATCGAGGATTTTTACCACATCATTTGTAACATTACGGTCATGATTACACCGAATAGTCTCTTCGTCATAATCATACCAAGTCCATCTATGCACTACGCATGTATTGACTTTAAAAAAATATAAACATGAGGATGATGACAATGATATAAGAATTCAATAAAACAAGTTCAAGAATTATTTTATCCAAGAATTATTAACGTCCAAATTATCAACATGATACTGTTTTGTAGAGTAAAATTCAAGAATGATCAGAAGAATATTTTCATGAAAAGATACTGGATGAAACGCAAATATCAAGGATATTCCACTAATTTCATGGAGTATAGAAGTCAAAGTTTTAACCAACTGGGTATAATAAAGAATGGAATAACAAAAGAAATCACCATGCATGCGATAGACCGCATGCATGTGTTATTCCAACGTAAATAATAAATAACGGAACCAGTCGTGAAATTCACAATCGGCGGATGTTCCAACGAAATAACAAAGATGGAACCCGCATCCGGTAAAACACATGATAGATATATTCCAATGTAATGATAAAGATTTTAACCATGTCCTGTAAAACACACGACATGGATGTTCTAACAGAATAATAAAAAAGCGGAACCGTGTCCCGGTGTAAAACACACGCATGTGATGTTCCAACGTAATAATAATAAAAGAATGTCACCAAGTATAGGGTAAACCACGTATCAAAGTTATTCCAATGAATAATAGAAGAATGTCACCAAGTATAGGGTAAACCACGATACAAAGTTATTCCAATGTAATAATAAGTAATGGAATAACAACAGCTTCTTCATGAATAAGAAAGAATAACACCCTTTACATTTGGTAGAGATTGAATACTTGAAGAAGATGTAAGAACAAAATACTCTTCTTCTTTTCTCTTATTCTTCTATACTTTCTCTCTATAGCTTGAATGAATTCGTGAAAAATAATGAAGCCTCAGGCCTCTATTTATAGAAGATTTCTAGCTTAGCACCGCTGTAGTGAAAAGGCAAGTGGCTTGACGACTAATGATGTGAAAAGAAAAGTGGTTTGACGCATGTAATGTGAAACGACAAGTGGTTCGACGCCTGTAATGTGAAACGACAAGTGGTTCGACGTCTGGTAAAGGTAATTACTATTAACGAATGTAAATACTATTGACGAAGGTAAATACTATTCACAAGGGTAAATACTATTGACGAAGGTAATTACTATTGACGAAGGTAAATACTATTCACAAGGGTAATTACTATTGACGAAGGTAAATACTATTGACGAAGAGACTCTTAGATGATGACATATGAGCCCCCCATAAAATAATCAAACTTACCACAAATCATTTTTTTCATCAACACATATTTAATCTTTCAACAATTATTAATCATTTATAACTTGTCGCCTCAATTATTGATTTAATACTATAACATATTATACGATGATGATCTTGTGACAATAATTGAATCAATAATATAAGAGATATGATCGTGAATTCTCAGTAGCAATAATTGAGCATAGCTGAGTGACTTCTCACGTAAGCATCAATAATCAATACCGTGTGCTACTATGCAACCACGCGTATTACTGTACTTTTACCACCGGGTAGTTCAACAGTTTTAACGGTAACACCTCCGCCGTTATTTTTATAAAATATTTTTGTCGTTTTCTCAATCCGACAATAATTCTATTGTGGGGTCCACCAATGATTGAGCCGTTGTACGAATATTCCCTAACAAAAAGAATATTCCCCGACCAAACGAATATTTTATAACAACTTGCATACTTTGCAAAATTTATAAATATTACCCACAACTATAACATTATATCAAATTTATTCCATAATATTCAAAAATAATATTTATAAAAAAATTCATCTTTATTTATAAAAGTCGGGTCTTACACCAATCTTTATTATTCTCATTGGAATATCCTCGCTTGTGCGTATTACACGACACGGTTCCGTTATTTATTATTACGATGGAATAACTTTTACGCAAGTAATCTGCATGCATGGTGATTTTTTTTTGTTATTTCATTTTTATTATACTCGGTTGGTTAAAGTTTTGACTTTCTACACTCCATGAAATTAGTGGAATATTCTTGATATTTGCGCTTTCATCCAAAGATCTTTTCATGAAAATATTCTTCCGAGCATTCTTGAATTTTACTTTACAAAGAAGTATCATGTTGACAATTTGGGCGTTATTAGTTTCGAATAAATTAATTCTTGAACTTGTTTTATTGAAATCTTATATCATTGTCATCATCCTCATTTTTATATTATTTTGAAAGTCATCTACATGGCTTCGTAGTGCATAGATGGACTTGGTATGATTATGACTGTGATTTTTCGATGTAATCATGACCATAATATTACAAATGATGTGGTAAAAGTCCTCAATGGCCCAAGTGCATTGATGGATGATTGTTAACGTATGATCATGACCATAGATGAATACACAAATATCTTTGGCCCGTAGTGTATGAATAATTTGTGGTCGTGACCCTAATGAATATCCTTGGCCGTAGTGCAGGGATGATGTGGATTATTTATTAAGTTGAGTCTCAGCGATAAAAGTGATGAAAAACATTTTTAAATCATAAAAGATAGTAGATTTTATTCTCTACTTGACTCTTTTAATGGATTGCATGTTCCGCTACAGTTAAACTTGATGTCTATTGTATTTTATCAGTTTAACACTGTTGAGGACTAACGATAATTTATTTTGCATTATCTTAGTCATAATATTTCATACTGGGCTAGTTGAGCTCACCCTTTCTTTCACTGTTCTCTTCAGGAAATGAGAACGTAGCCGGGACTAGTCGGGGAACGGTGTGATGGTCCGAGATGGTGTTTTAGTAGTCCTCACTATTCTGTTAAATAGTGTAATAATAAATGTAATGAGGACTAAATTGAGTGTGGATATTGTCTAGATGACAATATTTATATTAAAACTCACAGCATGTATTTTGTCGTATTTTATACGACTGTTGTATAATCAAGTTGTATTTGAATTTAGTACCATGTATTTGGCGACTCAAGATGGGTGATGTATACCTATTTTGGGGGCGTCACACCAATGCCCAGGAACTGTCATATGGACGGGAAACATGACAAAATCTGTGACGCCCCCAAAATAGGTATACACAACACCCATTCTGAGTCGCCAAATACATGGTACAAAAAGCAAACTACAACTTCAATAATACAAATGTCGTGTGAAATACGACAATATATACTGTGAGTTTAAATATAATATTGTCTTCTAGACAATATCCACATGCAAATAAATCCCCATCATAATTATTGATTCATTATTTTACAAAAATGGTGAGGACTACTAAACAACTCTCTCTAGAACCTTCATTCCATACCCTCACTAGTACTTCGCTACATTCTCGCCTCCCGAGAAGAAAAAATGGAACAACAAGGAAAAGGGTGAGCTCAACTAGCCCAAAGAAAGAATATTATGACTAAGATAATATACAACAAATTATCGTTAGTCTTCAACAGGAAAAATCTGATAGAATACAATAGACAACAAGTTTCGGATCAATATTCGCAATGAAATAATAATTCATAGAAGAGTTACGTAGAGAATGAAATCTACTATAATCTATGAATTTAACGATTCATCATCAATATTTTATCCTCGTAACATCAATCAATATACATCTGAATCAAATATTCATCTTTGCACTACAGTGCCAAAGATATTCATCGACCGGGTCATGTTCATTTAAACACTGCTCATCTTTGCACTACAGCCAAAGATATTAATCAATCTATCATGTTCATCTCAACACTGCTCATCTTTGCACTACATGCCAAGATATTCTTCAAATCATTCATCTTTTACACTACTGGCCAAAGATATTCAATAATATCATCATTTAAGACCGAGGATGATGAAAATATTTTTAAAGAAACGAATCCAAAGAAACAAAATGACAAGGATTAAGGATTAAGGATTCGTACTTGGTTTTATCCACGCCCAAAAATACCTCAAAAATAATCATAGTGGTGTAAAATTCAAGAATGATCAAAACATGGATACAATCGAGTTAGTATCCGTAATAGATATTTTGGACAAAAAGAAGAAATTTTATTTTTCTAATTGAATAGTCTTCAGTATACGAATAGTCAGGTCAGATACGTGAATAAAGGCCGATACGTGAATAAGTAACTCCGACACCAAAAGATAGAAATTCCACAAAAACATCTTCACGCTTCGTGAATAGTACTCGTGAATAAGTAACTCGTGAATAAGAACTCATGAATAAGAACTCGTGAATAAGAACTCATGAATAAGAACCCATGAATAGTAACCCCATACATGAAAAAGTTCCAAATTTGATAAAAACTTCAGATCAACATTTCAAAGATAATGATATTGAAGAAATAATATCATTACAAAAAAATAATATCCCTTACCTCGAAAGATCAAGATTTCTAAATTAAAACACCTGACATATAAGGATGACTTTCAACTTGCATAGTATAGCAATACTCAAAGTATACTCAAAATACTCACAAGAATACGCCGATATAATAGAGAGAGAAAACTTCAGCTTTAAATTGTGATTTTCAATTCTAACCTAAGACCCTATTTATAGGAAATTGCTTAGAACACCAAAAGTTAGAAAATTTAATAAATTAATATATATATATATATATATATCAAATTCATACGCCAACCTTAGAATTCAGATCCTAGCATTTCCCACATGCCACCTTCTAGAAAGAAATGATAAAAAACGTTTTTCATAAAATAAATAATTAAAACTTACAAAAATTAATTATTTCGGAGCTTCAGAACTTCAATAATTCATAATAAATAGCCCTTTCATCAGAAAATTCAAATCTCGCGAGTTTTTATAGGAAATTCAATTTTCTACAACTTTGCAAAAGAAAGTTTTTCCAAATTCCAAATAGAAATTGACCGAAATCTACAAACGGGCGATTTTACAGGCTATAATCAAATTTCAGTCAATAAATGGGGTCCACCAACATGTTTAACATGTTTTAAACATTTATTGCAACAAAAATACTCTTCCTCCTCAGATACTCATATATCCCACATTCGTTGTAAAATATCACCGTTAATATATTATTAAAATAATATATTTAAATGAATTATTTTATCGTAAAAGATAAAATATTAATTTTCAACAATTGTCATTTTAAAAATTTTCTCCATCTATATCCACATAAAATCAATATTTTCCTCATCATATAAATCAATAATTAATTATTCACAAAAAATATTACAGAATCACAATATTGACAACCGTGCGCTTCAGGAAAAGAGGGGCTTTCAATAAGAATTTCTTCTTCATGCAAGCAATTAGATGACCAAACCTCTCCTTAGATGTAACTTTCTAGACATTGCCAATAATGTTATCTAATAATATTATTCAGATAATATGAATTATTGCTTCGATAATGAAAGATACTTGTGTAATGACAATTATCAAAACAACAAAGAATATAAAATATCAACGCAGCAATTATTAACTCAATAAAATACTCGAATAAAGAATTACCGTAACCATTATTGAGTAGTGCCTTCTTCACGTAAGAATCAATAATTGGTGCAATACTGTGTGCTCTTGCTCAACAACGCCAGACATTAGTGTGTTTTAACCACCGGTATTCCAACAATGATTAATCTGTAATAACTACGCCGTTATTTAAAAACAACTTATATTTGTCGCTTTCTTCATCCAATCACTTTCCGTTATGGGGCCCACATACGGTCAAGCTACCGTCGCATTTAATATTCCCGACAGCATTTAATATTCCACGACCAAACGAATATTTCCTAGCGATAATGAATATTTTATAACCACTTCTTAATTTGAAATATTTGCATATTTAACCCTTAACTATTCACATTAATCAAATCAACCCTTACTATTTCAAAATAATAAATAATGGAAATTCCTTTTTATTTAAAAATTTCTGGGTCTTACAACCTCCCTCCTTATGAAATTTCGTCCTCGAAATTGACGTACGTACTTCGTGTTTTGAAAAGGTGAGGATACCTCGCTTTCATTTCCGCTTCCAACCCCTGTGTCATTTCCTCTATAAAGATGTTTCTCCACAAAACTTTAACTTGTGGTATAACCTTTCATGGCGTAGGACATGCTCCTTCCTATCCAAAATCTTGACAGTACCTCCTCATACGTTAAGTCTTCTGGCTATCTCGTCCGCTTCTAACTCTATAACGTGGTTCGGTCTTTCACATATTTACGAAGCACGATATGTGAAACACATTATGAACACGAGACATACTTTGAGGTAACGCAAGTCTATAGGCTACATTTCCTACTCTCTGTCAAGAATTTGAAATGGACCGATAAATCGTGGATTAAGCTTTTCTCTCTTCCCAAATCTTGTAACTCCCTTCCATGGAGCAACTCGCAACAATACATGATCCCCACATTAAATTCCACGCCCTTTCGATGAAGATCCGCATAACTCTTTTATCGATCTTGTGCCGCTTTGTATCGTTGTCGAATTATTTGGATCTTTTCTTGAGTCATAC
This sequence comes from Panax quinquefolius, assembly GCA_020205615.1. Lineage (NCBI taxonomy): Eukaryota > Viridiplantae > Streptophyta > Magnoliopsida > Apiales > Araliaceae > Panax > Panax quinquefolius. The sequence goes on along the minus strand of CM035173.1, from coordinate 7,902,731 downwards.
GTCTTAACTCGGGTCCCAACAATGTTGCTTCACCCACCTCATCCCAACATATCGAGAACGACATTTTCGTCCATATAATGCTTCAATGGAACCATGCCTATATTTGTTTAATAACTATTATTGTATGAGGATTCCACCAATGGCAAGTACTTATCCCAACTTCCTTTGAAATCTAGGACACGAGTTTTAATATATCTTCAAGAGTTTGAGTAGTCCTTTTCTCGATTGCCCATCCGCTTGAGGATGGTATGCCAAATCAATCAGAAATTGCGCCTATAGCTTTCTAACCCAAAATCATGAAGTGAATCTTGGGTCACGATCTAAAACTATGGATACCGGCATGCCATGCAATCTCACAATCTCATTTACGCATATACGAGAAAAGACGTTCAAGGAATAAGTCTCTCGATATCGAAGAAATGAGCAAACTTGGTTAATCTATCAACAATAACCCAAATAGCATTGATGCCTTGAGAAACCGCAGGAAGACCCGTAATGAAATCCATAGTAATGTGTTCCCACTTCCATTCCTAATCTCAAGTGGTTGCAACGGACCCTTAGGTACAAGATGCTCGCCTTTTACACGCTGGCAAGTTAAACACATCGAGATAAACTTTGCAATCTCTCTCTTCATATTGTTCCACCAAAATGTATGTCAAGATCACGATACATTTTAGTACTTCCAGATGGATTGCAAATGGCGTATTGTGTGCCTCCATCATAATCTTGTACTTCAAATCGAGTCGTTAGAACACAAAGTCTAGAGTGGACTCAAGTATCAATTCTCGCCCCTAATAGCTCCTTCTTGTACTTTCTTTTTCATACGCATCAACTCCGGCCTGGGTGGGCTTGAAAGCAACCTTAACTTTTTCTATTAAAGTTGGCTCTATCGTATACTTGACATCATCGCACTTTTCGTTCCTCATATAATCTTCTACTCACCGCGTCCGCCTACCACGTTCATTTTCCAGGATGGCATGATCGTAACATGTGTTTGAAATGAGTCTCCTCTTGAGTTCTTCAAGCTCTTCCCACATTCCTCGCTTCATTCGAATTTTGTATCTCTACGAGTCACCAAGCGTTAATGGAATAGCGATTCGAGAATATCCTTCAACGAATCTCCGATAATAACCAACTAAGCCTGAAAAGCTACGCCTTTCGATAATCGACTTAGGTTGCTCTCAACTGTGACTCATATCCCAATATTGGATAAAGACGTCACAATGACACCTATCGCTTTACTATCGCACAAATATGACGCCCCCTACAGAGAGTTCGGCTTAGGTGAATTCCACAAAGGAAGTCACAAAATAAAGGCTCAGTACCAAATTTATAGTTGAATTTTAACTCCTCAAGTTCAATAGAGCCATTCGATATGAGATTTTAGAAATGAGTTTTGTACCGGGTTCAAAGTCGATACAAAATTTAATATCGAGCTTTGGGAGTAAGCCAAGAAATTCTTCAGAAATACGTCGGAAAAATCAATAACAACAGGAATATTATTCAAATCGACGTGTCTTTATTCAAATCCATAACATGGACTAAGAAAACTTGACATCCGTAATAAACGAATGACTTCATGGCTTGATATGAAAATGTTTGACTACAATGGTTTGATTGCTTGAATTGAATAACAAAGTTGCTTAGGAATATGAAAACTAACAACCTTACAAAAGCAATCAATTTGGCATGATGAGTAGTTAACCTTAAAATCACATCAAAAGCAAATATCTCTATAGAAATAAGGTTAACAGTAAATGTGATAGTGCCAACTTGAATCAAGCAAGATTTTTAAACAATGGATGTAATGAAAGTTTCTCCTAATGGAGTCTCCACAGATAGGTCAAAGTTTAATTTCTCCGTAGTCAAGTTCAAACGCTGAGCGCAAAGTAGTAAGAGAGATAAAAGAATGGGTAGAACCAATATCTAGTAAGGTATATACTTCAGAAGAATTTATAATTAACTAACCTGTGTTAACTTCGTCGTTACTCGCATTTTGACCGATCCACAACAAACGCTTCTTCCCTAATCGTTGACTTTGACTTTTCCGGGACGATCTTTTGAGTCACCGTCCCTCACGAACTAGGTTTCGCCATCGCATAATCTCGAGCGATATGTCCTTCCTTTCCACAATTATAGCATACCTTGAACTGTTGTAGGGCGCTTTGGTGATATGTCCCTCTTTTCGCATTTGTAGCATATGACCGGTGGTCGCTCTCCTCCCTTAAAACTAGTTGCTATCGGGCTCGGCGTCTTCTTCATACGGTCGTTGTTGAATCTCCTCTTTTAAAATCTCCTCCCGACTCGCTTCTTCTATTTTCATGGCCACGATTACCACCAAAGTGGTTACCGCCTTTGTCTCAGATTCTTCTTTCTCCGCCGGGTTATCGTTATTCTAATGACCGCTATCTTCTAGATGATCCTCGGTTATGGTCCCTCGGTTGAACGTATCGTTATCTCGCCTAACAACCGAGCCCCCGCTGACAACATCCGAATAGAGAGAAAATTTATGAGAAATGAGATAATCGACGACGTATGCCGGGTTTCAAACCTCTCGTAAACATCCGCTACATACGCTTCCTCATTCTCCACCAAATGAGGTGCAACTCGATAACTCCGCGAACTTCGCCGCATCGACACACCGCCATGTTATTCTCGCCTAGTCTAATAAACTCCACTTCCTTCATATGACGAATACTTTCGTGGAAGTACTTGTCATTGAACTGCTTCAAACGCTCCCACGACATGCCGAAAAGTACCGGATGGGTACGCTTCACGATTCCCACCAAGAATCACCTCGCCACGGAACATAAAGGTGGCAAATGGAACTTTCTCCTCCTCATCATCCCAAGACATCGAATATCTTAGTAATTTGTTTGACCCACGTCTCCGCTTTAATCGGATCCGGCTTCCCTGCACTCGTGGTCCCAACTCTTTGAACTGCTTGGTACAGTGACCACCCGTGAATTGCTATCATTTCCTCCTCATTTTTGAACACGTGTCTCCTCGTTCGATTTTGCATGAATCGGAAAAAGCTTCTAAACATCCCCTCGCTCATCATCTCGCTTTCGCAGGTGTTGTTCACGGGAGGAACATTGCCAACTTGTTGCACGCTCTCCTCGCTGGTAAAATGCAGCATCTCCACTGTCTCATTTACTCCAATCATTAATATTCTCAATCGACATTCTCAAATATCACCATAAAACAAGGGTTAATTAAGGAAATCAATATATCACATAATATCCCTATATACTTGACCAACTAACAAATAAGCTTAGTAGACACACTAGTGAAGGATTTACTCGCCTCCCCTCCTAGTTCTATTCCCCGATCTCCGCCAGAGATCATATCCCTAAGCTCGATATTAACCGCGACGCCCCCAAAATAGGTATACACAACACCCATTCTCGAGTCGCCAAATACATGGTACAAAAAAGCAAACTACAACTTCAATAATACAAATGTCGTGTGAAATACGACAATATATAATAATGAGTTTAAATATAATATTGTCTTCTGACAATATCCACATGCAAATAAATCCCCATCATAATTATTGATTCATTATTTTACAAAATGGTGAGGACTACTAAACAACTCTCTGTAACCTTCATTCCATACCCCGACTAAGACTCGCTACATTCTCGCCTCCCGAGAAGAAAAAATGGAACAACAAGGAAAAGGGTGAGCTCAACTAGCCCAAGAAAAGAATATTATGACTAAGATAATATACAACAAATTATCGTTAGTCTTCAACAGGAAAAATCTGATAGAATACAATAGACAACAAGTTTCGAGATCAATATTCGCAATGAAATAATAATTCATGTAAGAGTTACGTAGAGAATGAAATCTACTATAATCTATGAATTTAATACCATCATCAATATTTTATCCCCAGAACATCAATCAATATACATCCGAATCAAATATTCATCTTTGCACTACAGCCAAAGATATTCATCACCGGGTCATGTTCATTTAAACACTGCTCATCTTTGCACTACAGTGCCAAAGATATTAATCAATCTGGCCATGTTCATCTCAACACTGCTCATCTTTGCACACTACATGCCAAGATATTCTTCAAATCATTCATCTTTGCACTACAGCCAAAGATATTCAATAATATCATCATTTAAGACCGAGGATGATGAAAATATTTTTAAAGAAACGAATCCAAAGAAACAAAATGACAAGGATTAAGGATTAAGGATTCGTACTTTGGTTTTATCCACGCCAAAAATACCTCAAAAATAATCATAGTGGTGTAAAATTCAAGAATGATCAAAACATGGATACAATCGAGAGTTAGTATCCGTATAGATATTTTGGACAAAAAGAAGAAATTTTATTTTTCTATGAATAAAGGCCAGATATCGTGAATAGTGGTCAGATATCGTGAATAAAGTGCCGATATCGTGAATAAGTAACTCCACACCAAAAGATAGAAATTCCACAAAAACATCTTCACGCTTCACGTAATAGTACTCGTGAATAAGAACTCGTGAATAAGAATCTCATTAATAAGAATCGTGAATAAAGAACTCATGAATAAGAACCCATGAATAGTAACCCCGACTTGAAAACGTTCCAAATTTGATAAAACTTCAGATCAACATTTCAAAGATAATGATATTGAAGAAATAATATCATTACAAAAAAATAATATCCCTACCTCGAAAGATCAAGATTTCTAAATTGAAACAATCCCTATATAAAGCTATGACTTGACTCTTGACCGTATAAAGAATACTCAAAGTATACTCAAAATACTCACAAGAATACGCTTCGATAATATAGAGAGAAAACTTCGCTTTACGTGTGATTTTCAATTCTAACCTAAGACCCTATTTATAGAAAATTGCTTAGAACACCAAAAGCAAAAATTTAATAAATTAATATATATATATATATATATATATCAAATTCATTCATTCTACCAACCTTAGAATTCAGATCCTAGCATTTCCCACATGCCACCTTCTAGAAAGAAATGATAAAAAACGTTTTTCATAAAATAAATAATTAAAACTTACAAAAATTAATTATTTCGGAGCTTCAGAACTTCAATAATTCATAATAAATAGCCCTTTCATCAGAAAATTCGAATCTCGTGAGTTTTTATAGGAAATTCAATTCTCTACAACTTTGCAAAAGAAAGTTTTTCCAAATTCCAAATAGAAATTGACCGAAATCCACAAACGGGCGATTTTACAGGGCTATAATCAAATTTCATCAATAAATGGGGTCCACCGACATGTTTAACATGTTTTAAACATTTATTGCAACAAAAATACTCTTCCTCCTCAGATACTCATATATCCCACATTCGTTGTAAAATATCACCGTTAATATATTATTAAAATAATATATTTAAATGAATTATTTTATCGTAAAAGATAAAATATTAATTTTCAACAATTGTCATTTTAAAAATTTTCTCCATCTATATCCACATAAAATCAATATTTTCCTCATCATATAAATCAATAATTAATTATTCACAAATAATATTACAGAATCACAATATTGACAACCGCATAGCCTCCCAGAAAGAGGGGGCTTTCCAATAAGAATTTCTTCATCATGCGCGCAATTAGGTGACCAAACCTCTCCTTAGATGTAACTTTCTAGACATTGCCAATAATGTTATCTAATAATATTATTCGGATAATATGAATTATTGCTTCGATAATGAAAGATAATTGTAAATGACAATTATCAAAACAACAAAGAATATAAAATATCAATGCAAAGAATTATTAACTCAATAAAATAATCGAATAAGAATTATCGTAACCATTATCGAGTAGTGCCTTCACGTAAGAATCAATAATTGGTGCAATACCAAGTGCTACTTGCTCAACAACGCCAGATTAGTGTGTTTTAACCACCGGGTATTCCAACAAGATAATTGAGAATAACTACGCCTGCTTATTTAAAAATAACTTATATTTGTCGCTTTCTTCATCCAATCACTTTCCGCATGGGGGCTCACATGGTCAAGCACCATCAGCATTTAATATTCCCCGACAAAGATTTAATATTCCACGACCAAACGAATATTCCCCGACGATAATGAATATTTTATAACCACTTGCTTAATTTGAAATATTTGCATATTTAACCCTTAACTATCCACATTAATCAAATCAACCCTTACTATTTCAAAATAATAAATAAAGGAAATTCCTTTTTATTTAAAAATTTCGGGGTCTTACAAAATCAACATCAATCCACGGTGTGTTGGCATCCATAAAAAAACCATGAATATACTCAGCCGCATCACAGTTGCCCAACAACAAGGCCTTATCACAATTTTTATTACAATATTCCCCATATAAGTTAGTCAACTTCACATAAAACCAACAATATGTTGTCGTAACCCTTATAGTGATATTGTTCGAGTATCTAGCCAGTTTACGCATGTAATACAAACAGATGTTGATGTGCTGAACAAAAAATAAAACCATAATAATAATCAGATATTAACAATTTAACAAAAATAAAACTTTAACCAAATAGTATCCAATTCAAACACATATAGTAACCAAAATAATAAGATAAGGTAACCAAAACTACCAAACATAATTTAAAACATAGTAAAAAAACTCACATCATCATCAAGCCATTGACCAAAGGTCTTCAAATAAAACCACATTTTGATGATATATGAAATAGACCCAAATCTAAATGAAGGCTCTATTTTGTCATTGATTCCGGCAAATTTTTCGATCCTTCAAAACAAAAACCGATTGGAAAGAAAAAATAAATAATTTTAACTCCTATAAAAAACATAATATAAATAAATTAAACTCCAGTAAACATACCTTTTTCTGTTATTTAACCCAATTTTAAACCACTGTTCAAACAAAACATCTTCTGACTTCAAAGGCATACCCATACAAACATCTGGGAATGCAGACAGTCCACTGCGTAATTTTCTATCACCAACAACAGACGAAGTTGAATCAGCTGATCCGAACTTCGACGTATACGGACTTTTCAACACCGCACTTTTCGCATGCGTTCGAACAGGCCTACCAAGAAGGTTAGTTTCAGATTTTTAATCTTCAACACAATCGATTAAATCTTGTGTTGTCAAAACCATGTCATCAAGCATAGACCTGTCTTGGGCATTACTTTTAATACCTTATAATGAATTTTAAGACATGACAAAAAAAATAATTATAATATCAAATTAAAAAACCGAAACAGATTCAATAGTAACATAAACAACATATCTAAGTAACTAATACAACATGTAAAAGTAATTACTGTTAGAAATATTACTAACCTCAATCGGGGTAAAAACAACAATTTCTTGGCCACTGGACTGACTTAAAATATCAAATCTTGGAAAGTCATTATTCTTTTCAACCTGGTAAGCAAAAAACATACATTCAATCAATATAAGACATAAAAATATAACATAAAATAACAAAAAAAAAAAAATCTTAACCTTTTCTCTCTCAACATTGTTTGTAAGACCCCAACTTTTCTGAATAAAAATAAATTTTCTATAAATATCATTTTTGAATATTATGGAATAAATTTGATATAATGTTATAGTTGTGGGTAATATTTATAAATTTTGTAAAATACGCAAGTTGTTATATAATATTCGATTGGTCGTGGAATATTCAGACGACGCAAGACAATCATTGGTGGACCCTAATAATGTAATTATTATTTTGATTGAGAAAACGACAAAAATATTTTTATGAAAATAACGACGGAAGTTTTACTGGTTGATCTTTGTTGAACTACTCTCTAGTAAAGTACAAGAATACGCCATGGGTTGCATAATAAAGACACCAGTATTGATTATTAATGCTCATGTGAGAAGTCACTCAGTTTGATTCAATTATTGTTGATATTTTATATGCTATTAAATCAATAATTGAGATGGCGAAGTTGTTAATATTATTATTTGCATTATTAACGATGTCTAAAAGTTCTGCCAAGAAGAGGTTTGGTCACCTAATTGCGTGCCAATAGGGAGAAATCCTTATTGGAATGTCCCCTCTTTTCTGAGAACGACCTGGTCGATTAATAGTGTGAATAATAATAATGATGATGAGGTTTTGTTTTATTCGTATTATTAACGTAATAAAACAAAAAAAACTTTTTATATAAAACAGAATACTTTTATAAAGTTATTCGCTTTTATTAGCTAATAAGTAAAATTTTTTATATAAAAATGTAATACTTTTATAAAGTTATACTGCTTTATTAGACAATAATTAGAATATATTATATTTTATTATGCATAAGCTCTGCGTAAGTGTTTGCATAGTAAAATCTTTTTAAAAGTTATTCATTTTATTAGATTATAAATAGAATATATTATATTTTATTTAAAAGATTTTGCTTTAAATATGGACCGTCCGATTAAAGTAAATCAATTTGGACCGCTTTATGGATTGGTTACTATTCATTCCATTCTTCTATAAATAAAGCTCATTCTTCATTATTTCTTACTTAATTCAATTGAAGCTCTGTAGAGAGAAACTATAGCGAGAAAAGAAGAAAAGTATTCTCGCTACTTCACTATCCGATATCAAGTTTCTTTTACGATAAAAGGGTATTATTTCTTTTGTATTCATGAAGAGAACTTCTATTATTCCATCTTTATTATTCTCATTGAATAACTCAGATACGCCGAGCTACACTATACTTGGTGAAATTCTTACTTTTCCATTCTTTATTATTCTCGTTGGAATATCCTATCTCGTATGCGCTTACGCCGGACCGTGTTCTCTTTTTATTATTCTGTTTGGAATATCTTGTCCGTCTTAAGCCGGAACTCGGTTCTCATTTTTTTTATTCATTTGGAACATCCTGTTGGTGTGAATTTCACCGAGAAGTACCGCATGCACGGTGATTTTTGTTGTTATTCCATTTTTATTATTACTTCGCTGGAATATCCCGCTTACAGCGTATTACGCCCCGACTCGTTTCGTCATTTAGTATTCTCGTTAGAATAACTTTTGTCTACGCTAAGTACCGCATGCATGGTGATTTCATTGTTATTTCATTTTTATTATTTTGTTGGAATATCCTCAGCCGGTGCATTATTACGCTTTGACCTGGTTTCGTTATTTATTATTCTGATGGAATAACATGTCTATGCGAAGTACCGCATGCATAGTGATTTCTTTTGTTATTTCATTCTTTAGTATACTTAGTTGGTTAAAGTTTTGACTTCTACACTCCATGAAATTAGTGGAATATTCTTGATATTTGCGCTTCATCCAGTATCTTTTTATGGAAATATTCTTCTGAGCATTCTTGAATTTTACTTTACAAAGAAGTATCATGTTGACAATTTGGACGTTATTAGTTCCTGAATAAATTAATTCTTGAACTTGTTTTATTGAATTCTTATATCATTGTCATCAACCTCATGTTTATATTATTTTTGAAAGTCATCTGTGGCCTCAGTAGTGCATATAGATGGACTTGGTATGATTATGACTGAGGATTATTCTTGTAATCATGGCCGTAATGTTACAAATGATGTGGTAAAAGTTCTCATTGGCCCGGCGTGAATTAATGGACGCTTGTTGGCATGATCATGACCATCGATGAATACACAAATATCCTCGGCCGTGGTGTATGGATAATTTGTGGTCGGGACCCTAATGAATATCCTTGGGCGTAGTCTGGATGATGTGGATTATTTATTAAGTTGAGTCTCAAATGATAAAAGTGATGAAAACCTTTTTTAAATTATAAAAGATAGTAGATTTTATTCTCTACTTGACTTTTTTAATGGATTGCATGTTCTGCTGCAGCTTAAACTTGATGTCTATTGTATTTTATCGGTTTATCATCGTTGATGACTAATGATAATTTATTCTCGCATTATCTTAGTCATAATATTTCTTCTTGGACTAGTTGAGCTCACCTTTCTTTCACCGTTCTCTTCAGAAATGAGAACATAGCCGGACTAGTCGGGGAACCGGAGTGATGGTCCGAGATGGTGTCTTAGTAGTCCTCACTATTCTCATTAAATAGTGTGATAATAAATGTAATGAGGACTAAATTGAGTGTGGATATTATCTAGATGACAATATTTTTGTATTAAAACTCACAAGATGTATTTTGTCGTATTTTACACGACTGTTGTATAATCAAGTTGTATTTGAATTTAATACCATGTATTTGGCGACTCAAGATGGGTGATGTATACCTATTTTGGGGGCGTCACAGTTGGTATCAAAACTTAGGGATATGATCCCTGGCTGAGATGTGAGATAAGAACTAGGAGGGGAGAAACGGGGAATTCCTTCGCTAGTATGACCTACCTAAGTTTATTGGGTATTTAATTGGTCTCACGAGTATAGGATAATATATGATATGTTAATTAACCCTTGTTTTGTGGCGTTGTTTGAAAATGGCATCCGAGAATGTTGAGAACATCAATGGAGCACGAGAGACCGCTTGAGTCTCTACAAATCAATAACCGTGACAATGTGCATCGTGGGAGGCGATAATCCTCATGCAAACAACAACATCGACTAAATGATGAACGATGGAATGTTCCGAGGCTTCATGCAATTCATGCAACATCGATTTGAGAGGCGGCTCCTGCAGACAAAATGCAGTGGAAACACCGGCAACTCTCGAACGGTCCACCGCCAAATGTTCAAGGAGTCGGGACCACCGGAGTTTTTTGGAGAGCCAAAACCACTTAAGGCGGAGACGTGGATAAAGCAGATCAACAAGATATTTGATGTCTTGGGTTGCTCCAAGGAGCAAAAGGTTCTCTTTGCCACTTTCATGTTGCGGGTAGAGGCAGATTACTGGTGGGAATCTGTAAAGCGTACTCAACCTGCCACACTGAAGATGTCTTAGGAGAAGTTCCAAGAACTGTTCAACGACAAGTACTTTCCCGAAAGTATTCGTCACATGAAAGAGGTAGAGTTTATTAAACTGGAACAAAATAACATGACCGTGTCACAGTACGAAGCCAAGTTTGCCAAGTTGTCCCAGTTTGCGTCCCATTTGGTTGATAATGAGGAGAGAATGACGCGAATATTTCTAAGAGGTTTGAAACTAGAGATACGTTAATATCTTATCTCTCATAAACTGTGTTTGTATTCAGATGTTGTTAATAGGGCTCAATTATTGGAGCGGGATAATGAGTCAACCCAACCAAAAGTGAGCAACCGACAAAATGATAATACTAGTGATAGCAGTCATCGAAGCGGTGATAATAAGCGTGGAGGGAATCAACATGCCAGAAATGGTAACCACTTCGGTGGTAATCATGGCCAAAACAATAAGAATGGACATTTCAAGAAAAGAAGATTCAACAATGATGGAAAGACGTTAGCATCAGCACCTGTCATTAAGGAAGGAGAACGACCACCTATCATATGCTTCAAATGTGGAAGGGACTACACATCACCCAAAACGTATGATGCCTCCAAAGCATGTTACAATTGTGGAAGAGAATGACACTTTGGCGATTTTTTGTCGTGCACCAAAGACAAGTCCAAATTGGGATGGAGGCAAAGAAAGACCGTCCCGCATAAGACAAAACCGGTTGTTCAAGGAGAGCGTTTGTCGTGACCTCCTGAAAGCAAGGAACCCGAACGAGGTCATCACGGGTAAAACTTATCATAAATTCTAGTGAAGTATATACCTTATTTGATACGGTTCTACCCATTCTTTTATTTCTCCTACTTGCGCTCAACGCTTAAATTTGACTCGAGAAATTAGACTTTGACTTATCTGTTGAAACTCCGTTGGGAGAAACCTTCATTACATCCACTCGCTTATAAGTCTTGTTTGGTTTAAATCGGTACCTCACATTACCCCGCTCGACCTTATTTCATTGAAAATACTTGTATTTGACGTAATTCTGTGGATTGATTGGTTAACTACTCATCATGCAAAAATTGTTTATTTTCATAAAGTTGTTAGTTTTCATATTCCTAATCAACCTATTATACTGAATTCAAGCAACCAAACCATTAAAATCAATCATCGTCATCTCAAGCCATAAAGCTATTCGCTTATTAAAAAACGGATGTCAAGCTTTCTTAGCTCATATCACGGATCTAAACAAAAATACGCCGCTTTTGAATGATATTTCTATTGTTAATGAATTTCCGACGTATTCTCAAGAACTTTCATCACTACCCCGAACGTGAAATTAAATTTTGTATCGACCTTAAACCCTAGAATTCCAAAGCCCCATATAGAATGGCTCTATTGAACTTCGTGAGTTAAAGACCCAATTGTAGGAATTGTTAGACATCGGCTTTATTCGTCCTAGTACTTCTCCTTGGGGTGCTCATGTTCTATTCGTGAAGAAGAAAGATGGAAGTATGCGATGTTGTATTGATTATCGAGAGTTGAATTATGTCACCATCAAAAATAGGTACCCATTGCCACGTATTGATGACTTATTTGACCAGTTGCAAGGCGCCAAATTCTTTTTAAAGATTGATCTTCGTTCCGGATATCACCAATTGAAGATTAGAACTGATGACATTCCAAAGACTTTTTTAACTCCAGCACGGCATTATGAATTCCTAGTCATGTCTTTTGGATTGACTAATGCTCCTACTGCATTCATGGATATGATGAACCGAGTATTCAATGAATAATTGGATCACTTTGTGGTCGTCTTTATTGATGACATCCTTATTTATTCCAAAAGCCATGAAGATCAGGAGCAACACTTGAGGCTGATACTCCAAAAGCTTCGTGAATATAAGCTTTATGTCAAGTTGAAAAATGCGAGTTCGCTTCGAGGAAGTAGCATTCCTCGGGCACGCGGGTATCATGTCATGGAATATCCGTTGACCTTTGTAAAGATTGAAGCCATTCAAAGTCGAGCAACTTAAATCGATGATCGAAGTATGTAGCTTTCTCGACTTAAATTGGTTATTATCGGAGATTCGTAGAAGGTTTTCTCGAATTGCTACTCCCTTAACTCACCGACTCGAAAGATACAAAATTCGGTTGAACGAGGAATGTGAGAAGAGTTTTCAAGAACTCAAAAGAAGACTCATTTCAAAGACTGCTCGACAATACCATCTAGCTCGGAGGGATTTGTCATCTACAGTTATACTTCAGGTAAGGGGTTAGGATGTGTTCTTATGCAACATGGAAAAGTCATAACCTATGCCTCTCGAAAACTCAAAGAATATGAGAGGAATTATTCTACTCATGATCTAGAGTTGGCAGCTGTTGTCTTCGCACTTAAAATTTGGAGGCGTTACTTGTATGGGGAGAAAGTGGAGATCTTTACGGATCAAAAAAGCCTCAAATATTTCTTCACTCAAAAGGAACTCAACATGAGATAGCGACGTTGGCTTGAACTGTTGAAAGATTATGATCATACCATCCAATACCATCCTGGAAAAGCAAACGTGGTAGCTGACGCATTGAGTAGAAGATCATATGCGGGTACGAGTGCGATATTGTTAACGCAAAGGCCCATCTTGTATGACTTGCAAAGGATGGAGATAGAATTAAAGACTCCAGGGACCCATGTGATGATGACGAATATATGAGTAGAACCAACTTTAATCGATAAAGTTAAAGTCGCTCAAAGCTACGCACTGGAGCCGATGCGTATAAGAAAAAAAAATACAAGAAAGGTATATCTGGGTAAGAATCAATGAAGAAGGAATACTTGAGTCAACTCCAGATTTTGTGTTCCTAACAACCCCGATTTAAAGTATAAAATCACGATGGAGGCGCATAACACAATCGCTTGCAATCCATCTAGGAGTACCAAAATGTATCGTGATCTTTGTCATACATTTTGGTGGAGCAATATGAAGAGAGAGATAACGTTGTTTATCTCAAGGTGTCTAACTTATCAACGAGTCAAAGCGAGCATCAAGTACCAAAAGGTCCATCAGAACCACTTGAAATTCTAGAATGGAAGTGGGAGCACATTACTATGGATTTCAATTCATCGGTCTTCCCAAGGTTTCTCAAGGCATAGATGCAATTTGGGTCATTGTTGATAGATCACCAAGTCCGCTCATTTCTTACCAACACGAGAAACTTATACACTTGAACGCCTCTTGCTCGTATATACATAAACAAGATTGTAAGATCGCATGGTATGCCAAGATCCATAGTTTTTGATCGAGACCCAAGATTCACTTCACGATTTTGGGTTAGTTTGCAAAAAGCTATGGGCACGATTTACGATTTAGTTCGGCTTTTATCATCCTCGGATGGACGGACAATCGAGAGGACTATTCAAACTCTTGAAGATTTATTAAGACTCGTGTCCTTAACTTCAAAGGAAGTTGGGACAAGTTCTTACCATTGGTGGAGTTTTCCTACAACAACAAAAATCAAGCAAGTATCGTGGCATGGCTCCATTCGAGGCGTTGTATGGAAGAAAGTGTCGTTCTCCGGATCTTTGGGATGAAGTGGGTGAAGCAACGTTGTTGGAACCGAGTTGAATGCGTATGACTAAAAAAAGATTCAAACAATCCGGAAATGTATAAAAACCTCACAAGACCGATAAAATAGTTATCTTACCGATCTTCATCGAAAGGACGTGGAATTCGATATTGGAGATCATGTGTAACGACCCTGAAATAGGTCCATTCCATCCAACCCATTCTGAGTCGCCAAATATATGGTACGGAAAACTACTACAACTTTATTACAACAATTGTCGTGCAAAATACCACAACACATATGCTATGAATTTGATACAAATATATACCAATCAGAAGACGTCACAATGACACCTTACATAAAGGTATAGTCAAAAACCTGCTTTAAAAATTAGAATCTTTGGGAAGTGCTCAAGAAACCTTCATACATGGGAGGCCATGCTTTTAGGTTATGGTAGATATCATATGGCCACGTAATTATCTTTGGTCAATTCCAATAAACCCCAAAGAAAACGAGAAGATTACTATCATATTCTTCCCAATGGTGAGTCTTCTCTTGACATATCATTATCTCCACCGCCTCTAATCGGGTATTATACTCCAAACAAACACCGAGATTATATAGGTAGTGCTTGTAAATATACTCAAAGCAAGTGGATGAGCACAATCATGTCTTATGATGACACGAGGTTGTATGTCATTAGACATCTTGTATGATAGTGGCAAAACACCTTTCAAGTTAAATTCACCTCACCCTCAACATCTATAGACCACCATTCTATTCCCTCGCTATCCCCGCCGACCCAAATTACACTTTTATTACCCGAAAGGAATTGTGAAACAAAAGGGTGAGCACAACTAGCTCAAGAAGAATATTATGACTAAAGATAAATAAATTATCAATAGTCTTCATCACTAATAAATCGTAGATTTAAAACATATGGTAGATGATAAAACTTTTCAACCATAGTCATAAATGAATGAGCAATCCATTAAAGAGTCAAATAGACCATAAAATCTATTATCTTCTCCATGTTAAAAGTACACCAACAATGTTTTATCCCTCGAACATCAATCAACAATTCTCATCCACAATCACATGTATAACTCATAATCATAATTGTAGTTCTAAATTCTCTTCTCATCCGTGACGAAGATAATTTCATCACCGTCTTTACCCGAAACATCAAAGATCATGGTTATACCAAATCACGCCTCGCTCATAATCATACTAATAAATTCATCTTTGCACTACTACCAAAGATATTCATCAACTGCTCATCTTTTGCACTACATGCCAAAGATATTCAATAAACAAGTTATCTTTGCACTACGAGCCAAAGATATTCAACAACAGTCATCTTTTCAGACTACGGGCAAAAGATATTCAACAATAATTCATCTTTGCACTACAAAGCTAAGATATTCATCAACAAGTCATCTTTGCACTACGAGCCAAAGATATTCTTATATCAAAGAAATACATAATCATTTCGGGTTATATAACAATAATTATAACCATGTTGATCAATTCACCTTTGCACTTAAGCTAAAAAATATTCAATTGTAAATTCAATTGTCATGATCATACCAACAACAATTCAACTTTTGCACCATCGGCCAAAGAGAACCTATAGTCACGATCATACCAATAATCTACCCATCTTTACACTCAAGTCAAAGAGAAATATCATCATTAGGGTTATAAGAATGTTATATAAAAACAATATAATCAAAACATGGTTTTAATTTCAAGAGTAAGATTCATAAATCAACGATAATTTGGTCGAGAGAAGAAACCAATTTGTCGTGAATAAGACTTCGTATTCGCATATATAACCGTATAATCGCAAGCATAAGAATCCTCGACACGAAAAGATAAAGTTTCATAATAAAATCCATATCAATATTTATAACATCTTAATCCAAATGTTATAAATCACTTAGAAATCTCATAATCTAATATTATTAATATTATAATAATATTTTAATCATTTCTTAAACTTATAAATAATTAAATCCAATTATTTACACTTTAATAAATAATGCATTTAATCTTCTAAAATGCCAACCTCATAAGATTTCATCATCATTAACCAAAACCCTCATAAAAATCTGCATATACCTCATATATGATTCTCAAGCCAATAAATCATATTTTCCAATTTTATTACTTCACATAACATATTTAATTCATTTACTCATAACTAGAATATTTTCATGAAAAATACCAAATCAGTTCCAAAAATATTTATTTTCTGGGATTTAGAAGAATATAGTCCCATATTGAATATATATTTTTCTTAGAATTTTTAAAATTCATTTACTATTTTTCACATGGCCAAAACCACCGAATATTTAAACATTTATCATAAATTGTACTTTTGTCCAAAAATTTTGAAATTTACATGGTATACTGATATTATATAGATGTACTCCCAATAAAAATTTCATCAATTTTGGAGTTAATCACAAGGAGTTATAAGTGGTTACTTTTAAAATAGTCTTTTCTCATAAAATCCATAACTCCTAATTTATACATCCAAAAATCTCCATTTTTGGACACAATCTACAAAACTCATCAAATTATCATTTCAAATTTTTCCAAAATTTTTGAAGGTCCGAAAAATACAAAACTAAAAAACATAATCACCCTTAAAATCCCTTTACTATCCTTTACCTCAAAAGAAAGCAAGATTTAACTAGAATAACGCCGAACTAACTTTACAATACAGAGATAGCAACACTCAAAGTATACTCAAAATACTCACAAGAATACGCTTCGATAATATAGAGAGAAAAAACTTCAGCTTTTGGTGTGATTTTCAATTATAACCCAAAGACCCTATTTATAGGAAAATCTTAGAAACCAAAAAAGTAAAATTTAATAAAATATTATTATTAATAACCAAAGTCACACGCCTCCTTTGAATTCAGATTCCAGCAATTCTCACATGCAAAAGTACACTTATGGGGCCAACTAACATGAGAAACATGTTTTTAGCATTTTTTTAATAATAGAATTAATTCAAACCCATATTGCGGAACTTCAATAATTCATAATAATAAATAGCCCTTTTATCGAGAAAATTGAATCTCGCGGTTTTTTATAGGAAATTCAATTCTCTACAACTTTGTAGAAGAAAGTTTTCAAATTCCAAACAAAAATTGACCAAAATCCATAAGCAGACGATTTTATGTTATAATCAAATTTCGGTTCGATAATTGTGTCCACTGACACATAAAATATGTGTTAAACATTTATTATACAAAATACTCTTCCTCCTCATATACTCATATATCCCACATTCATTAAAAAATATCACCGAATTAATATATTATTAAAATAATATATTTAAATGAATTATTTTATCGGAAAAAGATAAAATATTAATTTTCAACAATTGTCACTTTAAAAATTTTCTCATCTATATCCACATAAAATGAATATTTTCCTTATCATATTAATCAATAATTAATTATTCACAAATAATATTACGAGAATCACAATATTGTGACAACAGTGGCGGTTCAAGGAAAGAGGGGCTTTCGATAAAGATTTCTCTTCTTCTGGCGGCGATTAGGTGACCAAACCTCTCCTTAGACAAAAATTTCTAGACATTGCCAATAATGTTTTCTAATAATATTATTCAGATAATATGAATTATTGCTTTGATAATGGAAAATCTTGTGTAGTGACAATTATTAAAACAACGATAATATAAAATATCAACGCAAGATTATTGAATCGATAAAATATAATGTTGAGCGATAATTCAATGAATTATTGAGTAGTGCTTTCTTCGTAAGAATCAATAATTGGTGCAATCTTTATGTCTTCTTGTGTTTTATCCATCGAGTATTTTATTGATGATACTTGATATGATAACTGTGCCGTCGTTTATAAACAACTTATATTTTGTGCTTTTCTTCGTCGATCGCTTTCCTTTATGGGGCCCACAAAGGCGTCGTCGTCAAATTGATATTCCGACAAAAGAATATTCCACGACAAACGAATATTCTCAAATAACAATGAATATTTTATAGCCACTTATTATTTTAAAAATTTGCATATTTCACCCATAACTTTAAACTTTTATCAATTTAACCATTTACTAAATAATAATTATAAGAAAAATTGAATACTTTTATTTCATAAATCCGGTCTTATATCATGTGTTGTTACGTGTGTAAGACCCCAAATTATTAATAAATAAAATTTATTTTCCTCTATTTATTATTTTGAAATAAGTAAGGGTTGATTTGATTAATGTGGATAGTTATGGATAAAATACTGCAAATATTTCGAATAAGCAAGTGGTTATAAAATATTCATTATCGCTTGGAATATTCGCTTAGTCGTGGAATATTCAGATCGTTTGTGAATATTCGTATTGACTTTAAGACAAATTTTTTGTGGGCCCCATAACTGAAAGCGATCGATGAAGAAAAACGACAAATATAAGTTGTTTATAAATAATCTACAGAAGTTATTACCAAGTAATACTATTGGAATACCCTATGGGTTAAAATACACTAATACGCTGTTGTTGAACAAGAAGACACCAAAGATCGCACCAATTATCGATTCTTACGTAGAAGGCACTACTCAATAATTATTACAAAATTATATGCTCAAAGATTTTATTTTATCGATTCAATAATCACGATTGATATTTTTATATTATCGTTGTTTCAATAAATTGTCATTATACAAAGATTTTCTATTATCTGAGCAATAATTCATATTATCCTAATAATATTATTAGAAAACATTATTGGCAATGTCTAGAAAGTTCGAAGGAGAGGTTCGTCACCTAATCAAGGCCACCAAGAAGAGAGAAATTTTATCGAAAGCCCTCTTTTCCCTCGAAACTACCAGTCACCACAAGATCGTGATTCTCAATATTATTTGTGAATAATTAATTATTGATTTATATGATGAGGAAAATATTGATTTTATGTGGATATAGATGGAGAAAATTTTTAAAATGACAATTGTTGAAAATTAATATTTTATCTTTTTCGATAAAATAATTCATTTAAATATATTATTTTAATAATATATTAACTATGATATTTTTATAATGAATGTGGGATATATAAGTATATGATGAGGAAAAGTATTTTTGTGGCATTAAATGTTTAACACATATTTTGTGTGTAGTGATACATTTCTCGATCGAAATTTGATTATAAATTTCTAAAATCGCCTCGCTTATGGATTTCTATTAATTTCGCTTTGGAATTTGGAAAAACTTTCTTCCCGCAAAGTTGTAGAGAATTGAATTTCCTATAAAAAGACGCGAGATTCAATTTTTCTGATAAAAGGGCTATTTATTATGAATTATTGAAGTTCAAGTTCAAATAATTGATTTTTATAAGTTTTAATTATTTATTTTATGAAAATCGTTTTTATTACTTTTTCTAGAAGGTTGGCATGTGGGAAATGTTAGAGCTGATTTCCAAGAGGCGAGGAAAATTTATTATTAATAATATATTATATTAAATTTTCTACTTTGGTGTTCTAAGCATTTTCCTATAAATAGGTGCTTAGGTTAGAATTGAAAATCACACCGTAAACTCAAGTTTTCTCTCTATATTATCGAAATTATTCTTGTGAGTATTTTGAGTATACTTTGAGTATTGCTATACTGGCAAGTTCAAGTTATAGCCTATATCCTGTGTTTCAACTAGTAAGTACTGCCTTTTCGAGGTAAGGGATGTTATTTTATTCGAAAATGATATTATTTCTTCAATATCATTATGCCAAAATATTGGTTGGAAATTTTATCAAATTTGGAACTTTTTTCATGCTCAAGGGTTACTATTCATGAGTTACTATTTATGAGTTACTATTCACGAGTTATTATTCAGCGAAGTTACTATTCATGAGTACTATTCACGGCGCGTGAAGATGTTTTTTTGTGAAATTTATATCTTTTGGTGTTTGAGTTACTATTCGCGATACTGGCACTATTCACGATACAACACTATTCACGAATACTAAGACTATTCAATCTAAAAATAAAATTTCTTCTTTTGTCCAAAATATCTACTATGGATACTAGCTTTGATTGTATCCATGTTTTGATCATTCTTGAATTTTACTCCACTCGATTACTTATGAAGTATTTTTTGAACTTGGATTGTTTAAAATACTTAATCCTTAATATTTGTTCTTTTATTTCACCGGATTCGCTTCCTTTAAAATATTTTTCATCATCCTCACCCTAAATGATGATATTATCAATATCTTTGGCTCAGAAGTGCAAAAGATGAATGATTTCTTGATGAATATCTTTGGCCGTAGTATAAAGATGAACAGTGTTTAGATGAACATGGCTAATCGATGAATATCTTTGGCCTCAGAAAGTAAAAGATGAATATTTGATTCCGTATATATATTGATCGATGTTACAGGATAAAATATCGACGATGAACTTTTAAATTCATATATAGAAGATAGTAGTTTACATTCTCTACTTAACTCTTCTAATGAATTATTATTTCCGCCATTTAAGATTGATTTAAAACCGGTTGTCTATTGTATTCTATTAGATTTTTCCTATCAAGACTAACGATAATTTGTTATATATTATCTTAGTCATAATATTCTTTATTGAGCTAGTTGAGCTCACCCTTTTCCTTTTTGTTCCATTTTTCTTCTCGGGAGGCGAGAATGTAAATGAGTACTGCCTCGGGGTATGGAATGATGGTTATAGAGAGAGTTGTTTAGTAGTCCTCACCATTTTTGTAAAATAATGTATCAATAATTATGATGGGGATTTATTTGCGTGTGGATATTGTCTAGATGGCAATAATTGTATTTAAACTCACAGTATATATGTTGTCGTATTTTGCACGACAAATGTATTAATAAAGTTGTTGTTATTTCTGTACCATGTATTTGGCGACTCAGAATGGGTTGGATGGAATGGACCTATTTTGGGGGCGTCACAACGTGTTGCTCCATGGAAAGGAGTTACGAGATTTAAAAAGAAAGGAAAGCTCAATCCTCGATTCATTGACCCATTTTTAATCTTTGATCGAGTAGGGACTGTAGCCTATAGACTCGCTTTACCGCCAAGTATGTCTCGTGTTCATAACGTTTTTCATATATCCATGATACGTAAATATGTGAAAGACCCGAACCACATTATTGAGTTAGAACTGGACGAAATAGCGGAAGATTTAACATATGAAGAGGTTCCTTTTCAAATATTGGATAAGAAGGAACATATTCTACGCTCCAAGGTTATACCTCAAGTAAAAGTGTTATGGAGGAACCACGATGTTGAGAAAATGACCTGGGAGTTAGAATCTGAAATGAAATCAAGGTATCCTTACCTCTTCGACATACCAGATATGTATCACGCATAATTTCTTGCGGTATTGAATGATTGGAAATGGGTTTGGCATTGCAGAAATCTGGTTGTGAAGAATATGTTCCGCAAAAGAAATAGTAAACATACCACAATCATTGGAAAAAAAAACAAGATATAAAGTAAATCAATACAAACATCATAATATATTGAAAACTTAAAAAAATAGAAACAATGTAAACATACCATTCAATTTGCTTTGGTAAACCCTCAGGAAATTCAAGATCAATAATATCATGTTCTCCTTTGGTGCGATATGGTACACTATTGAAATCAATATCAGATCTATTCTTCCAAAAATTGCAAGCAGATAATATTATCGGAAGAATGAAAATGTACGGCTCACACACATCCATGATATTTATTCGCATGATGTTCCTGTTCTGCTGTAAAGAATTATAAACTACTAACACTCTACGAAGCACATCAAAAACCAGTAAAACCCAATTGTAAGACCCTAACTTTTATGAATAAAAATAAATTTTCAATAAATATCATTTTTGAATATTATGGAATAAATTTGATATAATGTTATAGTTATGGGTAATATTTATAAATTTTGCAAAGTACGCAAGTTGTTATATAATATTCGATTGGTTAGGGAATATTCGTACGACGACACAATCATTGGTGGACCCCACAACAGAATTATTGTCGGATTGAGAAAACGACAAAAATATTTTTATGAAAATAACGGCGGAAGTTTTACCATTGATATCGCTTGAACTACTCGGTAGTAAAATTACGATGTCTACGCGTGGTTGCATAAGAAGCGCGCAGTATTGATTATTAATGCTTATCGAGAAGTCACTCAGTTTGATTCAATTATTGTCGATATTTTATATGTTATTAAATCAATAATTGAGATGACGAAGTTGTTAATATTATTATTCGCATTATTAACGATGTCTCAAGTTACGCGAGGAGAGGTTTGGTCACCTAATTAATACAGCGTCGATAAGGAGAAATCCTTATTGAAATCCCCTCTTTCCGGAAGCGACACGTCGTCGATTATTAATAGTGAATAATAATAATGATGATGAAGTTTTGTTTTATTCATATTATTAACGTAATAAAAGCGAAAAAACTTTTTATATAAAAGAATACTTTTATAAAGTTATTCGTTTTATTAGGCTAATAGTAAAATCTTTTTATATAAAATAGAATACTTTTATAAAGTTATCTCGCTTTATTAGACAAAAATTAGAATATATTATATTTTATTATGCATAAGTGTTTGCATAAGGCTCGCGATAGTGTTTGCAGATAGTAAAATCTTTTTAAAAGTTATTCGTTTTATTAGATTATAAATAGAATATATTATATTTTATTTAAAAGATTTTGCTTTAAATATGGACCGTCCGATTAAAGTAAATCAATCTAAACCGCTCATGGATTGGTTATTATTCATTCCATTCTTCTATAAATAAGCTCATTCCTTCATTATTTCTTACGAATTCACTCGAAGCTTTAGAGAGAAACTATAGAGAGAAAGAAAGAAAAGTATTCTCGCTACTTCACTACTCGATATCAAGTTTCTTTTTACTAGTAGTGGGTATTATTTCTTTTGTATTCATGAAGAGAACTTCTACTATTCCATCTTTATTATTCTATTGGAATAACTCAGATAATGGGCTACCTATACTTGGTGAAATTCTTCATATTCCATTCTTTATTATTCATTTGGAATATCATGTATACATGCGTTCTTACGCGACCGGTTCGCGCTTTATTATTCTGTTGAATATCCCATCTGCGGCTTCTACCGTTGGACCGGTTCCAGTGTTTATTATTCTGTTGGAACATCCTGCTTGGCGTATTACACCCGACACGTTCCGCCATTTAGTATTCTCGTTGAATAACTCGCTCATGCCAAGCACCGCATGCATGGTGATTTCGTTGTTATTCAATTCTTTATTATTTTGTTGGAATATCCCGCCAAGTCGTATTACGCCTTGACCGGTTTCGTTATTTATTATTCGATGGAATAATACGTATACATCCAAGCACCGCATTTATAGTGATTTCTTTTGTTATTTCATTCTTTAGTATACTTAGTTGGTTAAAGTTTTGACTTCTACACTCCATGAAATTAGTGGAATATTCTTGATATTTGCGCTTCATCCAAAGATCTTTTATGGAAATATTCTTCTGAGCATTCTTGAATTTTACTTTACAAAGAAGTATCATGTTGACAATTTGGACGTTATTAGTTCCTGAATAAATTAATTCTTGAACTTGTTTTATTGAATTCTTATATCATTGTCATCAACCTCATGTTTATATTATTTTTGAAAGTCATCTGTGGCTTTTAAGGTGCGTAGATGGACTTGGTATGATTATGACTTGTGGATTATTCTTGTAATCACGACCGTAATGTTACAAATGATGTGATAAAAGTTCTCATTGGCCCGAAGTGCATTGATGGATGCTTGTTGACATGATCATGACCATTAATGAATACACAAATATCCTCGCCCGTAGTGCATGGATAATTTGTGGTCGCGACCCTAATGAATATCCTCGTCAGTAGTACGGGGATGATGTGGATCATTTATTAAAATTTGAGTCTCAACGATAAAAGTGGTAAAAACCTTTTAAATCATAAAAGATAGTAGATTTTATTATCTACTCGACTCTTTAATAGATTGCATGTTCATTCGCAGCTTAAACTTGATGTCTATCAGATTTTATCGCTTTAACACTATCGAGGACTAATGATAATTTATTCTCGCATTATCTTCGCTATAATATTTCTTCTCGGACTAGTTGAGCTCACCCTTTCTTTCACCGTTCTCTTCGAGAAATGAGAACGTAATGGACTAGTCGTGGAAGCGGAGTGATGGTCCGAGATGGTGTCTTAGTAGTCCTCACTATTCTCATTAAATAGTGTGATAATAAATGTAATGAGGACTAAATTGAGTGTGAATATTGTCTAGATGACAATATTTGTATTAAAACTCACAGCATGTATTTTGTCGTATTTTACACGACTGTTGTATAATCAAGTTGTATTTGAATTTAGTATCATGTATTTGACGACTCAAGATGGGTGATGTATACCTATTTTGGGGGCGTCACATTGATGAGGACCCGTCTAGGAGTAAAAACAACAATCTCTTTACCATCAGAATTTAAATTGTCAATCTTGTTCTCAATCTGTTAAATAAAAAAAGAAAAAAAATCAACATATACTTAATAAACATAAAATGAAAATGAAAATCTAACATATTTACAAACCTTTGCATCGAATTCTTCAAAGTGAATCACACCAACCCCATCAACATCATCAGTATTACTTCCGTGAAACTGTTTTGAAATGTCACCAACTTCAATTACAACATCATCCTCAACCTTCATAACATCATCAACTACAATATTAACATTGCCACCATCAACATTCTCATCCATCTCAACATCATCATTCTCATCCATCTCAGCATCATCACCACCACAACCACCACCACCATCATCATCATCATCATCATCATCATCAATAACAGTTACATTTCTCCGCTTAGAATAACTAGAATTTTCATATAAATGCTTTCTAACCATCTTTTTTATGCCCCTACAAATTTGAATATGTAATACTTGCAAATGATCTTTAAACTAAACACTCAAATTCTGAATTTCTTTCTTCACTTCCAACACCTTCCCTTTCAAAGGTTTCACCCGTTCATCAATAATTTTTTCAACATCAGAAAGAGAAAATATAAGGCCGTTACCCTTCCTTGATGATTCAACTTTAATAGCAGACCTTTTGGCTCCACCGTCACTTCCACTAAAAAAATAAAAACCTCCTAAATCCAACCGCAACTTCTCATCCTCCGTAGGAACAATATTTTGAATAATCAACTGAAACAAATTAAAAGCAACAAATAAACCATATCAGAAACATTCAACATAAAAAAGAAACAAGACAGTTTACAAAAAAAACGCTCAAAGAACTAACAACATATATAAAGGTAACCGAATATAATATAAATGGAAACCAACATACCTGCCCAGAACCAAAAATCAGGTCGTTCAACTTCTCTTTCTTGGGAGCCTTTCCTAACTCCCTCCATCTGAATAATCTGAATTCTGAATCATTATCATCAATACAGAAACCCCTAACTTTCAATGTAAGAATTGTTTCGAACAAAAAAACTTGAAACACATAAGGTAAACCACTAAGCTTGTAAGATTTACAATAATTATCACTATAAAAATTTTATATCACCCCACCAAACTTATCCCTTTTTACATGACCCTTTACAGCCAGGGATAGAGAGTTCTTTGTTTGTTCAAAAGCAACTTTTTCCCATGGATAACTTGCAACATCACCATATGACAAAAAGTTAAACAAAGCTTCATCAACATAATTTTCAAAAACAGTAGCAAGGATGAAATTAAAAACCAAGAAAATGATAGACATCCTAATTGCCTCATCATCGTCATCAAAACAAGCACTCTTATAAATCCTCCCTATACTAGAACGGGTTAAACCTCATTTCGAAAAAATTTCTCCACCAACAAATTTTCAATCCCCTTGAAACTACCAATGTCTTCGTCTCCATGCCAATTTAAACTAGAAATTAAACAAAATTCAGGCAATCCAAACCTTACCCTTCTCTCACCAAATATAAACCACATTTCCCCGCTATCCCTCTGATAAACTTCCCTAATCAAAGCATGATGTATTATTTGGGAAAACATCTGGGGCTGCCCAAAATCTAAAAATTTACCAAAACAAGTTAACTTAAACTTTTTCAACTGTACTACAGATAATTTGTTCTTAATAATATTTGGAACTTTCATTTCACACCAATAAATAACTTTTGCAGAAAAGTTTCGATGATTCTCCTCATAGAATAGCTCCCAAATCTGAAAATGCAAAAAATTCTATTACAAACACATTAATCAAATCAAGATATAACATCTGTAAAAATTTAAAACCCAACCAATTAAATCAACAATACCCAGAAAACACTAATACTAATAACCAAATAATATCAGTAGGTTAACAACACCCAAACATAACATACATTGGTTGTGAGACCCCAGATTTTATCAATAAAGATTTAAATTTTGTCGAAATAATTTTTTAATATTATGGTGTGAATTTGAGATAATATTATAGTTGTGGGTAGTATTTATAAATTTTGCAAAGTATGCAAGTGGTTATATTATATTCGATTGGTGGGGAATATTCCGGTTTAGCAGGAATATTCATACAACTACTCAATCATCAGTGGACCCTAATAAATGTAATTATTGCCTTTGATTGAGAAAACGACAAAAATATTTTATCAAAATAACTACAAAGTTTTACCGTTGATACTATTGAACTACTTTCGGTAGTAAAAAGTACAATGAATACGTGTGGTTGCATAATAAAGACACCAGTATTGATTATCGATGCTTATGTGAGAAGTCACTCACTTTGATTCCATTATCGTCGATTAATAATATGAATTATTATAATGATAATGACGCTTTGTTTTATTCGTATTATTAACGTAATAAAACGTAAACATCTTTTATATAAAATGTAATACTTTATTAAAGTTATTCTATAAATGAATATATTATATTTTATTATGCGTAGTGTTTTTGCGTAGTGTTGCATAGTGTTTGCATAGTAAAATATTTTTATATAAATAGAATATATGATATTTTATTTAAAAAATTTGCTTTAAATATGGACCGTCGATTAAAGTAAATCAATCTGACCGCTCATGGATTAATTACTATGCATTCTATTTTCCTATAAATAAAGCTCATTCCTTCATTATTTTCTTACAGAATTCAATTTGAAACTCTGAGAGAGAAATTATAGAGAGAAGCTTATAGAGAGAAGAAGAAGAGTATTCGGTACTTCACTACTTTGATATCCAAAGTGTCTTTTACGGTAAGGATATTATTTGTTGTACCCGTAAGTGGTGTTATTCTTTCTTATTCATGAAGAGAACTTCATTATTCCATTCATTATTATTCATTGGAATAACTCCGTAAAAGTGGCATACCCTATACATAACCTCGTATACGCCAGATACCCTATACTTGGTGAAATCTTATATTATTCCATTCTTATTTATTCATTTGAATAACTCAGATACGCTTAATCCCCTATACTTGGTGATTTTCTTCTCGTTATTCAATTCTTTATTATTCTCGTTGGAATATCCTCATGCAGTGTGTTTTACAATTTTGGTTCCATTGTTTATTATTCCGCATTTATTATTCTCATTGGAATATCCTCATTCGTATGTTTTACACCGACCGGGTTCCATTGTTTATTATTCAACATTTATTATTCCGTTGGATCATCCTGCTTGATGCAGTGAATTTCACCCGACTGGTTCCGTTATTATTATTCTCGGAATAACTCTTGCCATGCTGAAGCACTGCATGCACGGGTGATTTCTTTGTTATTCCATTCTTTATTATACCCAAATTAGTTAAAACTTTGACTTCTATACTCCATGAAATTAGTAGAATATCATTGATATTTGCGTTTCATCCAAAGATCTTTCATGGAAATATTCTTCCGATCATTCTTGAATTTTACTCTACAAAATAAAGATCTTGTTGACAATTTGGACATTACTAATTCTCGGATAAAATAATTCTTGAACTTATTTTATTGAATTATTATGTCATTGTCATCATCCTCATGATATATTATGTTATCTTTTCGCTTACGCAAGCATAGATGAACTTAGTATGATTATGACCGGGGATCATTCTAAGATAATCACGGCTTCTTTATAAATGATGTGACAAAAGTCCTCAATTGGCTGTAATGCAAAGTTGATGGATAATTTTGGTATGATTATGACCGGTGGGTGATTCGGTATAGTCATGAACATTGATAATTTGATGAAAATCCTCGACCGTGGTACGTAGATGATTAGATGTGGTGGTTTATTTATTATTAAGTCTCAAATGATAAAAATTGATGAAAACCTTTTAAAACCTAAAAGATAGTAGACTTTATTTTCTACTGACTCTTTTAATGGATTGCAGATATTCCGCTGCAGCTTAAACCGGTTGTCTATTGTATTTTATCGCTTTAACACTCGTTGAAGGCTAATGATAATTTATTCTCGCATTATCTTAGTCATAATATTTTTTACTAGGCTAGTTGAGCTCACCTTTCTTTCACCGTTTCTCTTTAGGAAATGAGAACATAGCCGGACGAGAACTGTGGAACCAGAGTAATGGTCCAGAGGATAGCATTAGTAGTCCTCACTATTCTGTTAAATAGTGTGACAATAAATGTAACGAGGACTCTCATTGAGAATGAATATTGTCTAAAAGGCAATATCCCTGTTTAAAATCTCAATTATGTTGTGTCGTATTCTATACGACAGCTGTATAATTAAGTTTTTATTTGAATTTATGTACCATGTAAGTGGCGACCCAAGATGGGTGACGTATACCTAATTTTGGGGGCGTCACATTGGTAATAAAAAATACTAACAACACATCCACTCGAAAACAACATAACCATTTTACAACATACATTAAAAACATGCATCAATCTCCAACTCTATTATAATAAAAAGTAAATTTTAATAACTTTGAAAACAACAGTTTCCAAACATATAAATATTGGTAACCAAAACAACATAACCATTTTACAACATACATTAAAAACATGCATCAATCTCCAACTCTATTATAATAAAAAATACATTTTAATAACTTTGAAAACAACAGTTTCCAAACATATAAATATTGGTAACCAAAACTCAATTAGCAATTCACCAACAAAACATTATCAACATGCATAATCACAATAATGTAATCTACTTACCAGAACATAATATACTATTAATTGACACTCAAATAGGAATGAAAAACGTAAAGTTAATAAATACAAGTTGAACAATCCTTAAAACAACTATAGCTCTAATGTAATATAATACATTTTAATAACTATAAAATCATCAGTTTCTAAACATATAACTGTTGGTAACCAACACTCAGTTAGCAAGTTACCAACAAAACAAAATCAACATGCATAATCACAAACATGTAATCTTGATACTACTCTCTGAAAATACACAAGGACTAAAAACAAAAATTATATAGTTACAAAACCTCAACAAATAATGACACTACTCAAAAACAAAATAAACAACACTTTGAAGGTTGAATCATCTCCAAACACAAAAACAAAAACACAGGTAACCAAAAACAACCAAAAAATATATATTTTTAAAAAAATAAAAAAAATAACAAACCTTCAATTGTTTTTGCCGGGGAACAATTTTTCGTATGTGAGCCTCAACTACATCTTCTTTCCCCTCTTTTTTTTGCAGAACCTTCAAAATCTGAATCGATACACACCAATGATTTAGCCTACTTATTCGAATGCTTCCCAAGTTTCTTATCTTCAGCCTTTGATTTTAACATTACCAACTTCCCCTTTTTTGAAGACTTTGTCATACTATCCTTCACCTCTACAGATGAATTCAAAGTCTTTCTATAAACATCATCCCTAACTCGTTTACCCTTCCCATCACTATTCTTATGCCCCATTCCCTCCAATCTCTTCCTCGTAGACACCATCACAGACAAAAACCAAATAACTCGAAAAATGAATAACCACTAAATGAGAACACACCAACCAACTTACAAATAATCACGAGAAGAAAAATAATACAAAAACAACAATCCAGATAATCAAAACACCAACAACGAATTTCTGCCGGAAATAACGATCGCCGACTGCTTAGAAAAGAAGAATTTTGCTTACAGAGTTCCCAATACACGAAATAAGGGTTTCCAAATAGAAAAAGATACCAACAAAGATAATAACAAAATTTAAATTGAAACACGAGCCCACTATCCCACAAAAAGCGTGAACAGTTTTTTTTTTTAAAAAAAAAATTGAATTGCCATATCATCAACACATTAAATAACACACCATAATTTAAGGAATAATTTTTTAACACTATTAATGAAAATAAAAATTTAAACACATTAAGATTGTAAATATTTAATGAGTATACTATTGCTGTAAATATTTTTTAAAATGTCATATAAAATATAATTGTTCCTAATTTTAAAGGGACACCTCGTCATTGTATTGTATTGTATGAGTATCAACATAAAGACAAAAACATCAAATAGGGAGGGAGGGAGGGAGGATGTGCAAATATCAATATATATTTGAGGGTAGGGTAGTCTTGAGACATGCATGGGAAAGAGGTTACAATTGCAATTAATTACAACAACAGGAGTAGTAAAATTTGAAAGAAAAAAAAGTAGTAAATGGAGAATACTACATACAGTAACAAGACTCCATTTAAAAACAACAGTAATTTAATTTAACAAAGAAAACTTTCAAGCTTGAATATGAAGATTTTTCAACTTTAAACTCTGAGCAGAAAAATGCTAAGTTCAGGACCTCCATTACCATCAGGGTTCATCATATAAAAAGCTTCCGAGTCTCTTGACCCAACAACTCTCTCAAACTTGGCTCTCATGTACATGAGCTCACCTTCGGACCCACCTCCATTCCCACTCCCAGGTAATACACCCGCCCCCATTGTGATCGGACCCACAGCGTTCAGCACCGTCCACTCCTCTGCTCCGCATTCGCGCCTCATTGCATATTTGTATTTCTTTCCATTGCAGTATGTCCTCCAAAGAGGCTCCTCTACCAGCTTCAAACCTTTTTTAACTACTTTCTTATCACACTCCAATGCTATTCGGACCACCCCAGAAGCCATTTCTCGAACCAGAACACTTGTGGGCATTGCAAGTTCTACTAGAAATGCTGGACTCAATTTTGCATCCTCTTGGAACGCAACCTGCACATGTCCGCGTCTATAACCAAATAGAGTACATATTACTCGGCTGCCAAGAGCGCGTGATCGGCTCTTGCCAAAAGTAAGAGCCGATCTAAGTTTAGAAACTGACAGTTTCTTTCTCGGTGGCGAATGCACAGACAGATCAAGCTCTTCTACTTTCAACTCCTCTTCAAAATCATGTGAGGAGGAGTTGAAAGTTAAAACTTCCTCCATATCATCTTCGTCAACTTTCTTTTTCAAATGGAAGTACCTCCTAGAGAATGAGAAAGAGGAGTCATGGGGAGTCTTCGCCATGATTGTCCTCATCTAAGGAAGCAACAAATGACAAAGGAAAGAACAAAGATGCAGTTCCACAGAGATGGGTGGGGGGTATGACAAGAGAAGATAAGATCAAGAATTGGATTCCGTTTTCATATGCAACTTAATTACCATATTGTGGATGTTTAAAGGCCGGTTAATATATTCTTCTGCTTATGGAGGCCTTTTGAGGGTTCTTTAAAATACAAGGATGGTGAGCAGCCCCACCTAACCTAACTGTCACAGGAAAATGGATTACAAAAGAGTAGAGACAACAACAGACAGAGAAAGAGGGACCAAAAACAGAGGAGTTTTCCCTTAAAAATGGGGAAACAGAATAGTGGAATATGAGGAGACGACAAGGTTCTGCGGTAGTAGTAGTATATTTTCAGGTGGGGTGGGTCTAAGAACAAGGGCTAGGAGAGAGAAAGAGAGAGTGTGTGTGTGTCTGTGTGATGAAGGATTGACCGATTGACTTGCATTGTAAATACGGAGTAGTTTATTGGCAGAAAAAGCCGCACCAAAACCTACCTACTCAAGGAATTCAGATCCACCCCGTTTCAAATAATCCCCACATAGTGAAATAAAAAATTACTAATATTTCTCTGTTTTTAATACTCTTCCTCTCATAAACCATAAAGTAGATCTCACTCACCTTAATGCACGTGCGAAAATACTGATCCCCTAAATTTATAGGGATGAAGCAGCACAGCACAGCACGCATATTGTCTAGAAGTAAATGGGAAAATGATTTATTTTATTGGGCATCAGAAGAAAACTACTAGCACTTTTATCTGCTTGTTGGTTATTCATTTGTTATAAGAAACAATAATGATGAGAACGAACGAACGACTGTAATAAAACATGACCAAAAAAAAAACAAAACCAAGGGTCTCTTGAGTTGCCTACTCTACTCGGGGAAGTGAATCCTTTAATTAAGCACATCGCTCCGGTCCACAGACTTTCATTTTGCTAGTAGTACCTTTAAGCACTTACCAACTGCATTTGTGTAAATACCCATAATTACCTTTTCTGTGAATTGTACTCCAATTACGAAAACAAATGTCAAAAGGTGTTCTAGTCTAATCTAATCTAATCATCATGATTACTAACTAACATTGAGGAGGCAGGTGCTAGATATGGACTACTATTTTCCTCTACTTTTGATGATTAATTACGAGTAGGAGATTTTGATAATTGAGGATTGTGTTCCACCGACCTGACCTGCAATACATGAATGCACCACATGTACTCTTCAAGGTTGAATTTTGAGGATGCACCAACTCTAGAATTAGTTGAATAAACACAAAAAAATTAAAATAAATAAATAAATAGAATAACCAATCATGACTAAATTCTCAAAATTAGGACCAAACCAACTTCTTTCTTTGGTAATTAGACCTAACCAAGTTCACGGATCAACTACCTAGTCTACAATCATCTGCATATTAGCTTAGAACTACCAACCCCTCACAAAATCACTATTTTATGTACCTTCAAGTTCCAAGTCCAACAACTAAAAAAGCATTTTAAGGAAAATTCTAGGTAGACTAGCTATGAATTGGTACAAGTAACATGATTTTCATTCCAACAGAGATTTAGTGTTGACTGTGATAACCACAAAGTTTACATCATTGGTACCTCAAGTCAAGGGGAAGGAGAGAAAAGTAGAGACTGATAAAAGGAATTCCAATAAGATTTTTGACAAATCCTGAACAGATGGCATGTGCTACAAGCTAACAAAATAGCAACTTGTTCCAAAGACTAAATTCAATAAAGGGGAATGTTTGTAAATAATTGAAAAACAAAGACAGAGAGAGAGCAATGATAATTTTTGCAGGTTTAACTTAGAGATCAAGCAGAAGATAGGATGCCTAATCCACGTAACCTTGGTATCAATGGCGCGAGTTTGCGAATGAAAAATGTGAAAAACTAAAAGGACTGCGAGACTCGCTACTGTATATGGGACTGAATTCCCTATACCTAGGTGAGTAACCGGGCATAAAATCAAATTCACACCTGTAGCCTCCAGAGAAACTGTCCATCTGACCTGACTCACTATTATATTTGGGACCAAAATCCCTATATAGCTAGGTGAGTATCTGGGCACAAAATCAAATTCACGCCTATAGCCTCCAGAAAAACCATCCACTGAGCCTGACTCGCTATTGTAACCAAAACTGAGATCGTTGTAACTATGAGAGCAGCCAGACATAAATGAATCAAATTCATGATTATCACCTGCAAATACAACATCCGTAGCGCCTGGCTTCCTGTCATAGTCCAGACCAAGATCCCTGGAGCTACGTGAATAACCAGACATAAAAGAATCGAGTTCTTCTGCATAGCCTGTGAACAAACCATCAGTGGAGCAGGATCGCCATCTCTGAGAATAAGACCGCTCTCGAGAAATTAACTCTTGGTAGTAGTTTGACCTGTTGTTTGATAGGTAAGTGGAAGAGTTAAAGTCCGGTGGTATCTGAGAAGCTGCCCAGCAGCTCTGATCTCCATTTTCTGGAACTGACGCATTTATTCCAGGGAAATCAACACTCCTTTTCTTCCTTAGCTCTGAAACTTCTACATTGACATTGTCCTCAGTTTCTTTTTTAGATTCCTCATCAGCAAATATTGTAATCCCTGAGGGCTGATCCTCATCTTCTACATCTGAAATATCTCATGCAGTACCCGAAAAACATCAATTAGAACATAAATCGTCTAGAGTAAACAGTAACGGAGAAAGAAAAGATTTTCTTTCAGGATGGTCCCGCTTGGGGGTTTGAACAGACCAGTATAACAACTAAAGAAATGACGAACAAAAGGAAAAAGAAAGTGGAATTTAAAATATAAAAAACACTCATAACTACATGTCAATGTCTACTAGGTAAAAATAAAATGTGTTTGGCACTAAACAAATGAATACATAAGAGTTTCAAATACAGCATATGCATTCCATAAACATGATGCTGTAAATAATACTCCTATATATAAAAAAATTGTTAAATGTTTAGCAACGTGTTCCAAATTTGAGGCAAAAAACAAAAGAAGTTACCTAAATACCCCAGCGGGTATCCCAGTTCACGCATTCTATTAAGCCATGGAGGTGGATCAAGTTCCTGAATAACAGAAAAAATAGCTTTACTAACCTTGCCAAGCATTATAAATATAAAAGACTACACCAAATTATACAAAGTTCAGATTTGTGCATTTTCTTCCTTTCGTAGAAATTATATTATTACTCGTAAAAATAAGTTGTTTAATAGTTGACATTTGTTCCCAATAGGCCAATATCACTGTTTCTATTAATTATGGCATAGTATAAATTTGTCACATTGAATTCTACGCACTTAAGGAAACTTATCAAACCTTTGTACCCCTCCTCTGTCCCAGTTTAAATGACAAAAAAATTACCATGTTTTAGGCATGGATTTTATGACATGACGAAAAGATATGTATTTAACAAGATACTCCTATATATTACATGGACTTCACACATGCCAAAAGTTTTGACAAACATATTTAATTTCGACAATTTCGATGATGAAGGTTTGACCAATGATAAGTTCTACACGGAGTACTCAATAGACGTAACTCGCATGGTAGCATCTTAATCATGTAATAATGAGATTATTATCACTTGTAACATTAGAAGACAGAAACCAGACAAACTTCAACAGAACTAATAAGCTTTATTACCCCAAGACCTAGTAGCTCCCTTGTTTCGGTATCAAGAGCACCGGGCTTTAGTCCGTCATACTTCCCGCAAGGAGTATTTTGATAATACCGAGTTGGGAGACGAGGTCCACCAACGTGGTTCGTTCTTGACTGGAGCTGTTTCCGAGCATTGCTGACAGCAACATTATCTCGAGGCTTCGGGCACTCCTTCACTGAATGGCTATAGGAACCACAGTTAAAGCAACGAGAAGCATTCAGAGGTTCCAAGCCTCTGTAAGACAAAGCAGTTGGATAAGTGCATTAAACAAATGTACAGATTACATAACCAAGAGAATAGAATATGTATATGGATAAAAGATTATCTAACGGATAAACGCCTACCTGTTCTCCTTGGTAGATCCATCAGTTAACGTCAGAGCAAATGCATATTCTCGATCATAAAGAGGAACAGAGTCGCATTTCAATGAGACACAGTCCATATTTTGCTTTTTCCTCACTTGGTTGTCCATCAAGAAAGACTTGCACATAAAAATGACATAAATTACAGACTGATCAAGTATTTCAAATTATATAAACATTACTTGTTCATCTTTATTTTGAGCATGACTTTACTGAATTCAAAAGGAATCAATAAAAGAAACTTTTTGGTCACCTTTGACTGGAAACCTTGAATCAAGCAGAAACACCAAAAAAAATGGAAAAGAACATAAAAATAGATAAATAAACTTGAGAAATAATATGAAGAAAAAAAACCTATAGTTTTACCTGGTAATAATTTATATCCTAAAGGCCCTCAATGCATACCAAGACAACCTCAAGGATTGCAAACCAGTATTTTTTACTACTTACTAGCACTGTATTCTAGATGTAACCTGTGCCACCCAAGGCCAATTGAACACCAAATTATTTTCTAGGTATTTGGGATCTAAGCAGGAGTTACAAGATTTTACAAACTCTTGCACTCCCACAATCATATTGGGATAAGTGATCTTATTAAGATGATATATAATTTCTGTGCATCTACCCCACAATATAATCTAGCAAGCATGCATGCATGCAGATGCAGCAAGAGAATGTACCACAGTAGACTTTTCTGTGCCAAACTGTAACGCGGGAAAGTAAGTTTCTTCGCCACATTCCAAAGCCACATATGAATCCTGAAAGATGATCAATGGGAAGTCTAATGTGGCTTCAGTGAATTGGTTATAATAGTGCCGCATAAATTAAATATAAAATTTCAAAATGTTGCTTCTCCCAGTATTGTAAATTAGAAAAGAACATTCTTGCCTTGGATAAAGAACAATATTGGGCATGCCATTTTGACCAATTACTTAGAAGTTCCTCAAGCTTCGTTTTGCTCTCTCTACAATTAAGGAGATAAAATAGTTACTACTGAAACACT
Organism: Panax quinquefolius; assembly: GCA_020205615.1. Lineage (NCBI taxonomy): Eukaryota > Viridiplantae > Streptophyta > Magnoliopsida > Apiales > Araliaceae > Panax > Panax quinquefolius. Next base: position 7,865,770 of record CM035173.1, on the reverse strand, counting down.
CATACATAGTCGAGCTAAGCATTGCATTTGTAAACAGTAAAAAAAAAAAAATCATCCAAACCTTGACAAGAAATCGTATCTTATGTGCACCGATGCCTGCTGATCTTCGTAAGTTATTCGAGCTCTCTTAGTACCCAAGACAGCTGCTACATTTGACTCAAGGAAAACAAATCAGAGTACACAAAGAAATAGGGAGTAACAGTTGAGCTAAAACAATGAGCAAGTTAAACAATATTTATGGATCAAATATTGATGGGATTACTAGTCACTTCTATATACTCCTAAGTTCCAGGTATTTATTTAATGACCCAAAGAAATTTCACGGGCAAAAAGGATACAGCTGTCATCTAGCCTATGGTTGCAGGTACTTTCCTTAAGGCAATCTCCGCAATTTTTTTCTGTTTGAATATCAGAGTTAGAGCCATACGTTTTCTCGTCAATCATATCAGTTGCATCAAATTTAGCATTTCCCTCAGGTGGCCTGTCTACTGAGTCATTACCAACAAGTACTCCAGGGGAATGTTGCTCATTGGTTCTGCTTTCACTCTCAGTGTGCCCAAAATTATCCTCGCTGATTATGCTACTTGTTGCTTGAGCAAAATCAGACTGACAATTAACAATAGTGGGTTTTAAGTCGCATTTGGGTGAGTCAATATCGACGCTGCCAACACTGAATCTAATTGATACTTGAGAGTTAACTGAAGATTCAGTGGCCATGTTGTGATGCTCAGAGCTAGATTGAGACCTGCCCTCAATGTACCACACTTCAGTTGGCCATATACCGATATTTGTTTTAATAACCAATCACTAAACAACAAACTACCCTGCATAAAATGCTGCATTGTTAGTGAAATATGAGTGGAGCATTTGATTAATGCCAACAGATGATAAATGGTGCCATAATACTTTATCCTTTCTTCACAATTGTGATATTACTCTGGTAGATAACAATTTTTCTCAATGAGAAGAAGTTTCTTTTATGCAATTTTCCACACAATTTACACAACTGAATAATGACAATCAAGGATATGTAAACCATGAGGCTGAGGGAGACGCTTTGTGATCTTCCTAACCAAATTCAGCAATGTCTAAGCACTTGGATTCAATTACAAGCTTATAATAAAACCCTAAAAGGTTCAGCTTCTTAGCACCCAAAAAAAACAGCTTAAGCAACACTCATAAACTCCAGATTATAAGCAGACAACAAGCATCAACCCAAAAAAAAATATCTAAACCCATAAATCTATCTTAAGAAGGTCAAATTAAAATGGAACTAAGAAATTCAATAGTGCTCAACATCCATACAGAAAGCATTGTAAAATGAAATATATTGAAAAAATAATAAGTCACTAATTATGCAAAAAACACTTAAACCGACTATTAGGGTTTGAGAATGGAATATGCAACAAAGAACAAGGTCCGAGAAATCATGATTAGGGTTTTGAGAAGTAGAATTTTACCTTGAGATTCAAACTAAAGACTTCTCAAAGAAACGATTGGTAAAGAGAGGAGCAAAGTTCATGGGGTTTGTTCGTAGAATTTCCGCGATTTTCGGTCGGGTGTAAGTATTTTAAATTGCATTCACATCGGTACAAATAGGGTGTAAAATGAACCGAGTTCCTCATATTTAGTTGACAAAATTTATTGGATATAAAATAAAATTTGATTAGCTCGAGCTAATAAGATTCTCATCTCAATATCGATATAATATTAAAGTTTGAATAATTTATTAAATTTTAAAATTTATTTATATTTTAAATTAAATTTGAATCAAATTTTTAATAAAACGAGTACGAATCGAGTTTGAATTATTTAGTATATTAACTACAAATATTAGGTAGGGGGGAAAGAGAAAGATCGGGGAGGGAAAACTTTGTAATTTAGGTTCAATTTTTTTTTAAAATTGTTTTGTTAGTAGGGAGGGCTATACGATAGGAAACGATTGATAAAAATATAATTTAGTAGGTAACTAATAAGACTATTGGTACTGCTGCTCTGGTTTATAACAATGGTTCAGCAATACAATTAGCAGCAAAGCAACAAGAGAATTAAGTTCAGTTACAGCAGCATTAACAGGTGAGGTGATGATGGACATGAGCAACAAAACTAAAATTTTAAAATTTTATAGAGTTAATTTAATAATTTTTTAAATTAATCAGTAAACAGATTTTTTAAAAAATTAACAAAGGAAAATGACATAATTAACAAAGGGAAAGAGAATGACAAAAAAACAATTAACAAAGAGAAAGGGAAAGAAATAAAAAGACAGTACATTATTATTATTATTCTTTGACTTTATCTTTCTTGATGAGTATTTATTTATGAAAAACAACAATATTTTTATAGCACATTTTTTCTTTTAATAAAAAAGAAATATTTAAAATTAATGATTAAAACTAAAAATGCATGTTCTAAAGTTAAAACCCATGACGGAGGGAAATTAAAATCTTAGTAAAATGTATTTATTTATTTATTGGCAACCTTCTCCTCAAGTAGGTTAAAGTGTTCTCTATCCATCCATCCAGCTATAATTATTTTCAAATGCTTAATTAATTGTATGTTTTAATGCTCAAATTCATTGCAGATAAATGTTTTAAGTAACTAAACCAGACCTCCTAATAATTAACTAAAGTTTGATCAGGATATCAATCAATTCATATATATTTAAGCAATCACAAATCACAATCATTGATAGATTAAAAATCAACAAGTCTAGGGTTGTACCGACCGGTCCAAAATAAAAAACAAGTCCTGCAAACAAAATCTAGAGGCTTGGAATGCTGATCCAATTAAAACACCACAAATGACAAATAGTATATCTCATCATTTTATCAGTGGATTAAAACCACTCTGCACCAAAGTCTCCAACCCCTTGAAGAGTGGTTTCGGAAGGTTTTCCCAGTCATACCATTCCCAACCATCACACTTTTCGGGCTCGAGATTCTCGGGAAATTGATTGGCGTCTGCCAAGAATGCTCGCATGAATATGGCAACAAAATGAGCTGGTTTTGGTTCGTTCAGCACAACATTGTTTCTGACAGTTAAAAACTCAATATTTTCGATATCTAATCCTGTTTCCTCTTTCACCTCCCTGGCAGCACATTCCTCAAAACTCTCCCCTGGAAACAAATAAGTGGGAAATAGAGATGAATGAATCAAAGTGCATATAGGGATGCCACCATTGTCATTGAACTGAAAAACAAATAGTCACTGAAAATTGTATAGTTAGTTAAGCAACAATTTCATCAGTCGTAATAGAGTTTTTTTTGTTAGGATTAAAAGAGCACATTAGCACAAAACCCAATTTTGCAAGGATGAGCTCAAGTGACTTTCACTGAAGATCAATCCATTTGATCCTTGAAGCTATGACAAAATTAGCAGAAAAATTGGGAGTACTTGGGATGGTTGAAGGATTTTTTTATATTATTAACTCCTTTCCCCCTGTCTATAAATCTGAAAGCCACCAAACAAATATTTATCCTACAAGGTAGTATAATTTTAGACCATCTCCGAGCCCAAACACCAATAATAGAAGTAACATTAATCGGATAATATACATACACATACAAATATACACACACACAAAAGACAGAGCATCCGGTTATTCTTACAAAACAAATTAGTTATACCTGTCAATGCATTTGTTTACCATATTCACTTTTTTTGGTCTTCCATATGGATGAGCAAACATCATCATCCTATATTACTCCCATTTTTGTTTTAACAGTAATACTACTGTGTAACAAGTGTTAAACTATTCGAAACTATTTGTACCTTAATTTCTTTCACATGTTAAATTTCAAACACCAAGGTTAGATATATAATTAAAGTAATTCGTTGTCACATCAAAAGAAAACCATTTAAAATTTTCATTGGGGGATAAATTTGATTATTGTAGCTCGTAAAAAACAAACAAATGGAATAAATCTTTATATATATTTATAGGTAAAAATGAGGTGCCGTGTAACTTTTACGACACTCTACGATGGTAGAGTATTCACTCTATGATTTGTGAATTCACTCTACTATCGTGGATCAGAAGTAATTATTCAAACTACTTCTACAATCGTAGATCATGTAATCTTTAAAACTATATATATATATATATATATATATATATATATATATATATATATATATATATATATATATACTCTAATATTATAATATTCCAAGATTGTTCTTCATAATATTTTTTAAGCATGGAATGAGTTTTGATTCTATATATTTAATATTATATTTTCTATAGATTTGAAACTTCAGTAAACAAGATCCCAGCAACAGTACAATATAAAGCTAAAAATTAATTTATTTATTCCTAGGTGTATGTGGGACATAGCGACAATTGAAGAGAAACGAGAGGGGTTTAAGGACTAACCGAACTCGAGATGGCCGCCGGGAAGAGCAAAGGTGTTGTGACCGACGGAGGAGAGGCGCCGGCCCAAGAGCACCATATTCTCCTTCAACAGGAACACCGCTACCCCTACAAACGGAGCCGGCGTCGGCGTAAGTGATTTACCCTCCATTTTCCAATCCCCGTCTGGCAGTGGGGCGAATGATTCGAAGGTTTTTTGGTCAATTAAGGAAAAATAAAAATAATCCCCTCCAAAATAGAACTGCTACAAGCTGCTTTTCTCCCGCGCCGTTTATATTGAAGTTCTTGTATATTTGGGCTTCGGAATTATGCATCGGGCCCATTTAATAAACATTTCGGTCCAAAATGCAGACGTCTATTAATTAAATCTTGTTATAATAAATTTATGTTAAATTATAATTATAAAATTTATTGATATATAAAATTATAAAAAAGTCTAATTTTATTTATTGCATATTTTTTAAAAAAAGTTATCACGGATACTTGTGAGTTGTATTATATATTGCGATAAATTTAAGTTAAATTACAATTGTAAAATTTATTCTTACATAATATTTGTATGAATTATAGAATAATATTATTTATTACATATCTTTTCAAAAAATATCATTAATACTTATTCATTGACAATAATAAATCGACATAAAATTCATAATATTTAATTACTAAATATTTATCAACATAATTTATAATTGAAAAATCGACGTAAATATTTGTACTAGATATTATTTTATAATAATGCATTTAGATATACAATAAAACTTGTAGTAACATTATCAATATATTAATTTTATTCTATTTATAATTCATAAGGTATTATAGTAAGGATTATAAAAATAACATTCTATATTATTCTTTCCGTTAAAATTTCAAACATAGAGCCCCGTGAAATAGGATCATTGCATCCCTACTTATAAATTTATAATGGTAGTGAATTTAATCATTTAACGTATAGTATAGAGTGCAACGTAGTAAATATTTTTGGAAAGAAAATAATATATATTGTGAATACTTATTTCAAATTTTTAATTATAAATTACTTCGATAAGTTTTAGTAATAATTTTTTTGAAGATATACATAATGTTTTCAGACCCAGATCGATCATTAAATCGTAAAAGATACCAGGCGGATGTGTCATTGGTCTAACCAGTGGTTGGACCGTTATTGACCCAGTAACGTCATTAATATATAATAATAAATATATTAATTATTATTATATATTAAGGGTTATATATATATACACAATCGCCAGATTATGGTGACGAGTATTTTCATTATGATTTATAGCTTCACCCGTCATCATAGTAGTCGTAATATAGAACGACGCTATAGTCCAAAAAATTATCGTCATAGCCGACTGTGTAATACAGTACATACATTTTTTTATATATTAAGTATAATACTTAGTAAATATGTAAAATTAATCAATTTGTCTACAAAAAAAAAAAACTAAACTTATTTATATAATGTTTACTTTATACAATTCAAATAAATACTAAATCCATACAAAAATAAAGATATTAAATCATGATAATAACTTAAAACTTAAGACTTATGAGTGATAAAATTAAACACAAATGAACATAACAAATCTCTAAAATACATTCAATCAAATTGAAAGGTTTAAATTAAAAAAAAAAACACAAAAAAAATTCGGTAGGGAATCGGTTAAACCAATAACCCAATTATCGGTTCACTAGGTCGAGCGGTTCAATCGAGGGATCATCGATGATCGAGTTTTGATTTAAACTAGTTAATTAGTTCAAATCAAACTGAAATTTAGACCGATTCCAATTTTTAACAGCCCAACAAAAGATCCGATCCGAATCGAATCTAATAACCTTGGAGATACATTATAAATAAAGTACTTTTATTATTTTTACTAATCCCATTCCCACACATTAATAAATTTGATGTCAAGGGTCAATAGTCAATACACTACAAACTGAGGTCCTAACCAACAAAAAAAATATTGTCCCAAAGATGTCGCTGTAAATGACACGTATTACTATTTCCTTCGTACTTTCGCGGTAAATATCAGCCCATTCACTCACTCGGCACAGAAAATTTTCACCTCTCTTCCAACATCTCCATTAACGCTCCATATTCTCTCTCTCAAACTTTTTCTCTCATCTCTCTTTAAAAATATACAAACACTACCCACTTTCTCTTTCTATACAGTATACATCACAATGGCGGACATAACAGACGATATAGCAGAGGAGATATCATTCCAGAGCTTTGAGGATGATTGTAAGCTGCTGGGTAGCCTACTCCAGGACGTTCTTCAGCGCAAAGTCGGAACAGAATTGATGGAAAATTTTGAAAGAACTCGAATCCTTGCTCAGGTCAATTATCCCCTTAATTTCAGTCTTTCATTTGTTTATTTTGTGTGTTTTTTTCCAGCCTAAACTATTATTGCCTCAAATTTATTATTTTCTCACTCGCTCATTCCACTATTTTTCTCGATTCAGTTAATTTCCTCGACGTATGATTTTATGGGGTTTTATTATTTTTACATGTACGTACCTTACATGCAAAAGCACAAGCAGATATTGATAGATGGAAAAGGATAACGTGTTTGCAAATAGTTGTGTTATACACGTCCCAAACGGAGACTCCCATAGCATACACTGATTGTACGGAGACTCCCATAGGATACACTGATTGTTTTTGTGTCAAATGGATATCTCCTTATGGGATGGAGGGAGTGATATTTATTATATGACTATCTGAATTATTGCGGGTAATCTTTCCTTCTCTGCCAATACTGGTTTGTCAACTAAGTTTTGGAAGAAATACTGTTCTTTAATTCCAATTATGTGGTCATGCAAATGCATGAACATATATAGAGGCAATTATATACGTAAACATTTGTGTTATTTATTGGTATGTGCATGTCTCGTTATTCATGGAAATTGTTGATTTAGAGTGCATGTAACATGAGGACAGCAGGGATTGAGGACACTGCAGAGTCTATAGAGAAGCAACTAGCATCGACTCTATCCAAAATGACATTAGAAGAAGCCACAACACTTGCCAAAGCTTTCAGTAACTATCTCAGTTTAATGAGCATAGCTGAAACACACCACAGGTAGTTTTTGATTCCCTTACTTTTTATAGATATATCTTATGCCTCAGTTGTTAATTTGGATTTAGAGAAATGCATCAACACTGTGAGTCCATGTTCAAATTAGGGTTCACATGACCTAATTGAATTAAATGCGCAATTAGGGTTCCACGGCTTCATTAAGGGTGCAAATTAGGGTTCGCATAACCTAATGAAATAAAGACGGAAAAGTCAGAAATAAATGTACGAGACCTGCGAAAAACCTCCACGTGTCCCGAGGCAGAAGACGCGTGGAGGCGGCTCGTTTTGGGAATTGATTGAGGGATTGGATTGGTGGCTAGAAGGACAGGGCAATATGGGCATTACTCGAAGGACTAAAGGGTATTTCTGGAATTTCCCTGAAGGCATGTGCCTTGCACATGACTACTTTCCAGAAAACCCTATAAATACCCCTTCCATTCCATTTGGAAAGGGACTTCTCTGGAGACGGAAGACTTGGACTCTTGGAAGATCAAAGGGACCATTTTGGTGACTTAAAGGCTGAGAGATTCCACCTAAAAGCACCAAAGGGGTTTGGACATTCTCTCAACTTGAAGGACTCAAGAAGGCTCTTGGAATCCCTGTTACCCTAACACGGTTCCCGGATTCTAGGGGTTCTGCCACGCGTCGTTGGAGTAATCGCCCACTGTCGCTCTCCCTCTTGATCAATCAATCAATTCCGTACTTTTCGTGGATTTCTCTCCTCCTCAACCAACACGAAACCCTAACCCTAAAGAAGGTCGATTTCCTTTGCCACATTTCTTTAAGCGACTCTCTTTGGGGAGGTGGAGAATTCGTGAAGGGTATGCCCACAACTCGAAGTGGGAGAACTACAGAAGAGTCGCTTCACCAACAAACATTACCTCACCGGATCTAGTTCCAAGGCAAGCCACTCTCAAGCTTTCCAAAGCGCAAAACCCGGATTTTGACCAACCACTTATCAAGACGCTTGTAAGGAAGTTCGACATCACCACATATGGCCAATCAACAACAAACCAACGCAAAAAAGCGAGGCGAGGATGCGGTGGAGACCCGGACGAATGATGTGCAACCGGAGATGCTCAAGGCATTGAAGGAAGCACGAGAAGAAGCAAGGAATGATGATGGCCGTGATCTTTGAAATGTAGAGAAAGCAAGAGGAGATGGGAATTTCCGGCGAGTTGATCAGATTCCCACTTTTAAGGCCATGTTCCCGGAAGTTTGCATGGGGAACAAGCGGTGTGGAAGACAACAATAATGGTAGCAACAACAAAGAGAACCACATTGTACCTCCATTAACGGAAAGTCAATTGGTTCCAATAATCAACTTGAAGCCCGAGCAGTGGTGGCGTGCCTGACCTAGGATGGAAGCAAGCCAACCTCGAGCAAACATCATCTCGCTCACTATTCCATCATTTTCACGGTCTGCAAATGCCAACCATTCCAAGCAATGTCCGGTGAATGAGCCAACAACTTCCACCGATGCAATTTGTTCATGATCTGCAAGTGTCCATCAACCAATTTCTACCATACACATCACGCCGCAGAAAAGAAGATATCACAACACCCCGGAGAGTTCACGCTACTGAAGCCCGTATGTGACGAAGGATGATATGATTGACGTGATCAATCAACTTCGCAGACAGAACATCTCGACCCTCGAGTTGGATTTTACTCCTCCTTACCCCGCACACATTCGGAGGCAACCTTACCCAATGGTATATTGAGCACCCATGCATTTCCAAAATACAACGGGGAAAAAGGAAATGTTAGGGAACATATTGCCGTGTTTGTAGAGTCAATGTCTCCGTGGCTCTGGATATGACGGAAGTGAACAACCACAACTTGTTGATGCGGGAATTCAACAAGACTTTGTTGATAAAGTGCCTTTAATTGGTACTACAATTTGGAGAAGGGTCACCCATGATTGGGATGACTTAAAATTACAATTTTTCAAGAAATTTTTCTATGTGCGTAAACAGTAACCATTGTGGAGCTTATGCGGTTCAAGCGAAACCGAATGAGGAGTTGTCGATTATGTTGACAGTTCAGGCCCGAGCACGTAGTGTGCGAACCGATTGAAGAAAAGAACTTAGTCGGCATTTTGCAACAATGGTGCCTTGGATTCTTTCAAGCCCCACCTCATCACCAAGGCTTGTGATTCCTTCACGACCTCTCATCTTTTGCACAAGACTTGGGAGGAATCGTTACATTGCCCACTAACCATGCGACGCCATACATGGAAGGGCAAGATGACAACAATTGTGACTTTGGTGACTCTCATCAAAACCACAAGGGGAGAAGGAGAAACACGAAAAAATTTTGATGAAGCGAGAGGAAAGCACAGAGACAAATATGCAAGAAAGCGGTCCCGGAGGCTATCACGTATAGTGATAAAGCATTGAGGGTTTGTATGAACAATGGGTTGAACATGGAGTGGTGAAACCCCCAAGGCCTAGATTTGCGGTGTGGAAGAAATAAAGAAGACCGGACTTACATGTATTCCACCAATACGGGACACTCAACGATGGATTGTTATAACTGCATGAGGATATTCCACGAAAAGTGGCAAATGGGGAGATTGAACTTGGAAAAGAAAGTAGTGTTCATGGCAAGTCACGCCAAACCACAAAGGGAAGGAAGCGTGCAACACTGTTATTCACAACACGTGCCCGTAAGTGGAGATGATGATGGAAGAAAAGGAGGAGTGTGATCCGGACTGCGGTGTGGCGGCATTGATGAACGGAGCCAAGTTCGTAATTTTTGATCGGATAGGATTGGCCAAGAAGCGAGGATTTAGGCAACCCGTGGCAATTATCAAAATTCAAACGCAGGAGACTTGCGTAGGCCATAAGCAAAGGATTTATGAAGACGATAGAGGAAGAAAAAAATAAGATATCTTTCTCTAAAGCTGATAGAGAGATAAGATACCCGCATAATAGGCCTTTGTATGTGGCGATGAATCAACGGCATTGAGGTGCGGAGGCATTTATTGACAATGGAGCGTCTCAGTAAATATTATACCCCTACACCGTGTTCAAAACAGTTAGGCACCGCCAGAAGAAGAAGATTGTGCAGAACAAATGAACATTACCGGATTCGCCAATCAAAGCACGAGAACCCTAGGACACGTTAAGGTGGACATGCAAGTTGGGAAGATTCGAGGGCTGTAATGTTCCATGTTGCCGAGGTGGATGCATCATATCATGTCTTCTTTGGGAAGGGTTTGGCAAAACGACTACTGGGGTGGTACCCTCGGTCTTTCATCAATGCCTTAAAGCTATTTGGAAAGGGAGAGAAGTGAAGGTACCAAAGAACTCGGAATCCTTTGGACCGGAGGAGGCACACATCACCGGAAGCAACTTTCTTTGATGATGTCATTGAAGAGGAGAGAACAGATTGCAGACTGATTCCCTAAGACTAAAGCAAGTCGGGGAGGAAGTGCAGGAAGATAAGTTCGTACTGCGAAAAAGAAAAGAAGAAGACCTCGGAACGCAGAGAGAATGTTCTAAAAACAAGAAGCCAAATGGAAGAAGGAAGAAGAGAAAAGAAAAGGCCAGCAGATCCTCAAGATGCCGAAATATAATAAATGTCAAGCGGATGGCACAATCTGAGGAGGCGCCAAGACAAAATGGGAGAGGGTTCTTAAAACTGACCGGAAAGGTGGTGTTTCGATTGTGACGATCTGAGGGAAGAGCCCTTGGAAGTGTGTGAACCAACGGCTTAGGAGGTGTCCCCACTCCAAAGAATAATGAAGAAAAGAAGAAGGCAGACAATGTAAGGTAGAACCACTCCGAATGCTTCGAGGATAGGCCAAAACCTCAACAAAATGAATTAGAGGAAGTTAATTTGGCAACAGAGGAAGGAACGCCAAGACCGACTTATGTCAACAAGGAGTTGGATGCTAAATGAAGGAGAAGCTCGTATAATTATTGCGAAAATATATAGGATGTCTTTGCTTGGAATTACGACGAGATGCGGAATTGACAAGGATCTTGTGGAGCATAATCTAAACATAAGTCCGGAATGAAGCCAATTAAAACAAGTACCTCATGACTATGCACCAAGTAGAAACTCAAATAAAGGAAGAAATCAAGAAGTTCTTTGGAAGTAGGGTTCATCAAGCCAATTCAACATCCAATATGGCTATCCAAAGATTGTCTTAGGTAAAGAAGTCAAATGGACATGCCTACAAATATGTGTGGATTTCAGAGATTTGAACAAAGCATGCCCAAAGGACATGTACCCATTACCCAACATGTAGACACTTTGGTAGATCTGACGGCTAATCATGAGACGATGTCATTCATGGACCAGGTTTGTGGGTTACAATCGAGATAAAGATGTCCGTAGAAGATCAGAGTTAATGACCTTTCGCACTCTTTGGGAATTTCTACTATGTAGTAATGCCATTCGGGTTGAAGAATCTGCGGGCAACTTATCAAAGGGCAATGCACGCCATATTTCATGACATGATTCATGATATAGTGGAGGACTACGTAGATGACATAGTAGTGAAATCCAAGAAGGCGATAACTTCATGTGGAGGACTGAGGAAAGTGTTCGAGCGGTCTTAGAAGGTATAAGTTGAGGATGAATCAGAAGAAGTGCGCCTTTTTGGGATGGCGGTGAAAATTCTTGGGCTTCTTGGTGCACAATAGAGGCTTAGAGGTGGACTCAAGCAAGGTAAAACAATCACAGAGATGCCCCCACCAAAAACGCAGAAGCAGGTTGAAGAGCTTTCAGGGAAAGTTTCATACATGAGAAGATTCATGCCAAGATTAGCCGAGGTCACGAACCTTTGGCAAATTGCTAAAAGGAAAGGCTGATGGGACCTGGGGAAAGACCAACAACAGCGTTTGAGAAGGTGAAAAGAATTTTGGCTTCAAAGACAAACAATGGTAGTAGTTCTGAAGAGGAATCTGGTTTGCAGTTGTACACCACATCTACCAAGAAGTCCATAGGTGGATTGATCACGCAGGAGGTGGACGGAGAAGAGAAACTCAGATATTACATTAGCGGATAATCCGAGGACCCTAAAACCGTGTATTCACAAGTGGAGAGGCATTGTCTAGCATTGGTATTCATTCATGCAGAAAATGCGGCATTATTTTTAGCACGAAATAAAGCTTGCAACAAAAAAACCGATCCAATCAGATACCTATTAACTAAGCCAGCATTAGTAGGAAGACCTGCCAGATGGATGATGATTCTTTCAGAGTACGACATCAAATGTGTAACACCGAAGGCGATCCGATGTCAAGCCTTGGCAGACCTGCTGGCTCAATTTCCAAATGGAGAATATGAACCCCCTTCTGAGGATCTTCCGGGTGAAGAAGTAGAATCAATCGAGTTGAAAAATGAGGACCCAGAATGGTGGAGTTTGGCTTTTAATGGAGCATCCGCAGAAGGTAAAGGCGGAGCAGGAGTGGTGTTGACCACTAAAGAAGGAAATGAAGTGGCCTTGTCATATAAATTGGATTTCCCTTGCACAAACAATGAAGCAGAATATGAGGCGTTCATACTAGGATTGTTGGCAGCTCAAGAATTGGGAGCCAAATATCTTAAAGTAAAGGGAGATTCAAACCTCATAGTGCAACAGATAAGAGGCCAATTTGGAGTGAAGGAACCTATCTTGGCGCCATATCGAACTGTAGCACAAAAGGTGATGGAGGCTTTCAAGAAGGTGGTGATTGAATATGTGCGAAGAGGATGAATAAACAACTGATGCACTTAGAAAGCATCTCTCGAGTCTATGTCCAAGGTGAGAATTTGGATGTAAAGGTAATGAAGAGAACCCTCCCAACCACGATGCTAAATTTGTTCCCCAAAGACATAATAGATGATTGGCGTACGACATCTCTAATCAATTGAAAACAAAGGAGGAACAATACCTACCGTAAATTCTGTAAGTACAACATCATCAAAGGTGTCTTGTATCACAAAAGAAGCGGATGGTGTGTTGACACGATGCTTGGGGAGGCAAGAGCGAGATAGAGTCCTACAACAGTGTGCATGACGAGAACTGCGGATTAAGCGAACATAAAGCTTATATCGTGAGGCTCGCGGCGTCGAGGGTATTATTGGCTGAAATGAAGAAGGAAGCGATGCCTACAACGCCAATGTGTTTCATGCCAAGGATACCCTGGGGAGGATGAATGCGCCTTCATTGAAGATATAGTGGATTGGCGAATCCCTTATGTGGAGTTCTTGCAAAGCGGGACTCTTCCGACCGAAAAGAAGGACGCAATTATAATCAAGAGGAAGTCACAACGTTTCTTCTTGTAGAATGGAGAATTGTTTAGAAAGGGATTCAATGGCAAGACCTTACGGTGTCTGGAACTAGGTGAAGCCAAAGATTTGGTTTACCAAATGCACAAGGATGAACACCAAGGGGGAGCCAAGTTGTACAAACAACTTATCGATCATGGTTACTACTGGCCAAAGATGGAGGGAGATAGTCTAGAATTTGTTAAAAAGTGCCACATTTGTCAAATACATGGAAACTTGATCCATGCTCCCGCCGTGGATTTGCAAACCTTGGCAACACCATGGCCCTTTCATACATGGGGAATGGATCTTATAGGTCCTGTTCACCTTAATTCCAAGGGTAACATATGGATTTTAACTGCCACCGAGATGTACACAAAGTGGGTGGAGGCAATACCCTTGAAGAAGGCCACGGGACCAACAGTGGCCAATTTTATCAAGGAGCACATCATTTGCCGCTTTGAATCCAAGAAGATAATTTTATCGGATAATGGAACTCCCTTCATCAATAGGGATGTCAAAAATCGATGAAAAGATACAGGTGAAACATTATAAGTCATCACCATATTACCCGAAAGTGCAACGGACAAGCGAGGCTACAAAACAAAACCTTGATAAAATTTTATCAAAAACCCTGAGACGATCATCCGAAGACATGGGCGTAATAATTACCAATAAGCGTTATGGGCATATCGAACTTCAAAAAGGATGCCTACAAAGTAGACCCCATATGCTTTGGTTTATGGTGAAGAAGTTTGTTTGCCATTGAAATAGAAATACCTTCTACTCGAATGAGACTTGAAGCTTAGTCGAGGAAGAAAAGCGACTAGCGATACTGAGGCCTTAGTTGACTTTCGAGATAAGGCTAAAGAAAAGCTTGAACGGTACCATGAAAGACTGCGACGACAATACAATACCGCAGTAGTACCACGACGAATTTTGGTGGGGGACCTGGTACTCAAAACGGCAACTCAAGTCATGAGGGGGACCCCAACCACCAAATTTTACCCCAAATGGGAAGGCCCATATAGGGTACGAGAGATCTCTAAAAGCGTAATGCAAGATATCTCGTGTGGGATCGAGATCTTTATCTCGGGCCCATTGAACTTGAAGTGGGTAAAGAAATATTACACATGAGAAGAGCATCACAAAAAGTTATACTTTCAACTTCAAAAGTAATCGAGGCACCTGACTAAGTACAGCCCTTGGAAGTTACACTTTCAAACTTCAAAAGTGATCGAGGAACACGATTAACGACCCTCGGCGAGCTTACACTTTCAACTTCAAAAGTGACTGAGGCACCTGAGTTTAAGCCCTCAACCCCAAAAGTTACACTTTATCTTTAAAAGTGACAAACTTTATGCTTTATTCGACAAAAGCAAGAAAGTTACACTTTACCTCTAAAAGTGGCAATCGTTATGCTTTCTTCGACAAAAGCAAGATTTACTAATGAAACGTTATGCTTTTCGTTAAAAGCAATTTTATTATCAATAAATTTACAAACTTTCACTTATACTTGAATATTATTTTAAATTTCTTAAGAAAAAAGAGTATAAAGTTAAGTTTTGGTTTGTGAAAACTATATATACATGTTTTTGATAAAATTCATATTTACTTGTGGTTGTCTTGTAATATTAATTTGAATAACTTGAGATTCAATGATAAATATTGAATTTTAAGGAATCATTCAAATTAAAAGTAATCAACAAGGTTGAAGAAACTACATTTTGATAAATGAAACATGTGTAAATGAGTTTTTTGAAATCGGAAATCGAAAAAAAACTACTACAACAAGTTATGATCTAAAGGCCAAGACATATCAAATCAAGAGGAGGCATAGCTAAAGCTTCCAAGTCAAGAATGGCGCGATCTCGAACCTTAAGATTTGCGACTTTTCAACTCCTTAACTTGTTGGATAATTCTTAAGTCCCGTCATTGCACTCCACATCCTCGAAATTTAGCATTTAGATCCCGTGGTCCTCTAAATCTTGAGACCCTGGATCTTCGGTTTGTTTCGGCTTCATCAAGCTCGAAAAGTCAGCACTAAAAGGAATCATTTTCACACTTACGCATACGTCAAACCTCCTCCGACGTGGTGAAACAAGATTAAAAATTGATTTGAGAAGATCCAAATTAACACGAAAAAGGAGACATGTCAACACCCACGCCTTCAAGGTCATTCACATCATCACTAAACCTCTTCAAATCCTCGGCCATAAGGAATATAAAAGATGTTATCATGCAACCCAAGAACAAAGGCGACAATGTCGGTGCTAGGAAGAAGGTTTGGTGGAAGCTGTCTTAATAATCAATCGGTCAAGTATCTGCGGAAACCGAGCTAGGAGACACTCCAGATTTTCCTGACTAGGAGATGATATCTGAAAACCCCTCCACGGAACAAGATCCCCACTTGGATTGAAGGAAGCTATGACAGAAGCCACTTTAGACGCCACCATAGAATTTGACAAGACAAGAGATGGAGGATCAGAAAGATGTTGTATGGTGATGATTCCTCGAAGCCTTGGCCACCGGAGGATATCCAAGGTCACTATAAAGCGCGAGTGGGCGACATCCTAGGAGAACATCAAACAAAGCCGTAACTCAACAGCAAAGGCAAATCTTTCATCCTCTCACCAAAACAAAAATGTCAAAGCATAATATATTATAAAAAAAAATAAAAAAATACTCACAATATATTGAAAGAAAGATACTCACAATATAGCCAATGGAAAAGGAGTCAGGAGATGCCACGGAGACGGAATGTCATTTAATCCACCCAAAGTACTATCAATAATGCCCTCACGATCGATCACTAACTCCGGCAGACTCCTTCCGGGAGGATGGACATCGCCAATAGTCTCGTAAGGATTCCCCTCGAGGAGGTAGGAGCCTTATTAGCATCTTTAGGCCCATCATATGGAGAAGTCATAGGAAGGATTGAAGAAATCGATTGTATCACCCACAAAGCAGGACTTGGGCTTACATCGGATAAAGTGTCTTTAAGCATCAAGGCTAACACAATCATTATCACGAAGAAGACGACTCGACACCAATAAGGATAGGTTGAGAAGGCTCACGATTGGCGAAACCGGCCGCAGCTACCTCACTCATATGTAGTACGAAATAAACCCAAGAGGAACATCATAATCCTCTTCATTGACCTCTGTAATCTGAAAGTCAAGAAAATAAATACATAAGGAAACACGAAAGCAACTATACGAGGGATAAAAAAAATATGGAAATGTCATAAAAAAAAAAAATTACCAAATTTCTACGTTGCTTCTTGACCGGACCCCTCGGTTCTTAAGATATACTAGAACCAAAGATCATCAAGAGGACGCTTCGATGATGGCTTTAAAGTGAAGCCTAATAACGGACGACTAACCGAACCCACGATAGAAGTAATAGGAGGATCCACCTTTAATCGAGAGTGGTAGATGCTTTCGCTTTAGAACGGGTGATTCTCATTTCCTCGGCACCAGAGGATCCTTGGGGAGGAACTGAATGAGGTATCTGTGATAGAGATGCATGAGACGAAGCCCGTGGTGGAAGTCTCCTGGAGGTAGTAGGGACATGTGCCTAAAGAATAGTTGGGTCACTTCGAGGATGAATGCCTCTTGACCGAGGATGAGAAGACTTAAGCATCGAGCCTCTCACGCTCAATGAGCCGACTCTCGGTTG
The DNA here is from genome assembly GCA_020205615.1 of Panax quinquefolius. NCBI lineage: Eukaryota > Viridiplantae > Streptophyta > Magnoliopsida > Apiales > Araliaceae > Panax > Panax quinquefolius. Next base: position 7,848,355 of record CM035173.1, on the reverse strand, counting down.
ACCAACGTTACGAATCGGATAGTGGTCTTAGGAGAACATAGCAACTGGCCCATTGGAGACGTTCGGAATAAAAGCGGTAGAGAACAAATCAAGTATCATCCCCCATCTTTTAAGATTGACCGCCAATAATTACGCTTCATTGGTAGTATATCGCCTAATCAAGAGAATCATTCGGTGTGACAAAAGGAAGGGATTTATGAGGAGCATTTGGAGGCCTTGGAAATGCCCACGTAAAAGAGGGAGAGGTAGAGACAGAGTTGAGAAGGGCAGTCTCATAAGTCTCCTGACAAGTGTGGCCAAAAGGACACTCATGGTCAAATCCAAACTGCCTCATGACCCTGTGAGGAGAATAAAGCACAGTGCCAAAACCATTATCTTCGACGAAGTAAGGAAGCTCCGCACTCAGAAGGAAGACGAACCAAGACAACGAAGAACCACTCAATTCGTTGATATCTCGAGTAGGAGCGAAAAAGTGATGCCTATAGAAGTGGGGTGAGACGATCGCCATCATGTCTCAAACAATAGTGTATGGACAAGTCAGAAAGCATGAAGAATCATCGATAAAATGTCGTGATCAATTAGATCGGTGATCAATCCAAATGAAATGTCAGGAGGACAATGTTGTCTGATGAAGAAGGATCTGAATCTTGCTTTTCTTCTTAGGAAAATGTGCGGGGTAGAATATCTCAAAAAGTGCTCAAGAGAAAGATTTGAAGAAAGGAGCGGGGGAGCGAAGCAATTTACATCATACCTGAGTAAAGAAACAAAAAGATTAATAAGAAAAATTGTAGTGTGAAAGACAGTTAATAAAAATACGAAAAATGGATACCTCCCAACAGATTCCTTCATAGCGAGAATAGTTTCGTCCAAACGACGATTCAATGTTCCTAAGAAGAGAGGAGCGAGAGGAACATTTAGACCTCGAGATAAAGCATGTAAGCTAAACCAAATATACGAAGTCGAAGGACCATCTACGGAGACCCGGGAAAAATGAAGCGGGATAACCACATAGCCAAATAAGCGCCTAAGGGAAAAGGGCAAGGCTCTTCATGGAAAGTGAGGACGACTTGTTATAGTCGAACTATTTCGTGTCCGCCCAGAATCCTCAAGAAGTAAGCGCACCCATGATAACCCGAAATTCTTTTTGGTTAGAAGTCTCAAAGTTTGGGAGGAGCATGTCACCTGAAATCGCGAGATATAATTGGGAGCTCGCTTGGAAGCTTCATTAAATAAGCAATGCACTCAACATCTCTGAGACAAGCTAGATATGCTACTGAAGCCGTCTGCACAAACAGGAAGGCTACAAGATATAATCTAGAATGAGTTCATACTCTAAAAAAAATATATATAAATATAATAAAATAAATAAATAAAATGAACGAAATAAAAAAATAAAATAAAAATAAAATAAAAAGATTACTTTGGTAAATGACATAAACGTCCTCTCAGAGTTGGGGTGAACTCCCCCAAGCAAAGGATGAAAATGTACGTGTGGAAGAACACCAAATATGAAATCAAGACGGTAAGAGTATCTTGGTCCCGCTCGGATCACGAAGATCCTCGCGTAATTGAATGCAACGCAAAAATATCAACCTCTCTTCAAAGATATCCACATAATCGAATTTTTTGAGAACCTCGCTCGGTCCAATGTTGCCACCTCAAGACGATTGGATGAGTCTGATATGAAATGAATGGGATTTGTAGGGGTATTCTGCTTTTCTATACACATACGAGGAATGCGAGCGTAAGCAGGAAAAGTTGTCTAAACTTGCAAGCCGTAGCGATATAGAAATAAGCCCGCTTTCTCGGGAGGAGGAAAGGTTAGACGATCATAATTCTTCACTTGTTCCCGAAAATGTCAAAGACCCATAAAAGGGAGCCTTTCCCGATCGTGATGAAAGGAACCTCCTTAGTAGTTTCGTCCAATGGAGCGTTCACCTGAGTTGTCTGCGCAACAAGAAAATATAACATGAGAATTCTAGAAACAAGGAAAGAAAGTGAATGAGCATTTGAAATTAAGTGCTTACCATAACAAGAGAGGGGTATGAAACTTAAATAAGAAGATTGGATTTGGGAAAGGAAGATCACGGACACCTTGGATTCTGGAAAGGAAGATCACGAACACCGAAAGAAGAAAAAAGAGCACAAGTATTAGGAGCCATTCAAATAAAAGGGTAAAAGAAGAACGGGGAAATGTGAAAAAGGAGGCCATTAGGTCGCTTCCCTAAGGGTTGACACAGGATTTAGCCACCTAAGGAGCTCTCCCCTCTTACATTTAACTTCTCCTTACTCGTCGAATCAACTGATTGGAATGAATGTTACTTCACCAGAATATCCGAGCCAATGACCTTGTTAAGGTGAAATGGCTCGGAATAAATTCTTCCTCCTTGCAGGGTTGTCCTTTCTTTCAAAATATCCGAGCAAAGGACCTTGTTAAGGGGAAATGGCTCGGAATAAATTCCTCCTCCTTGCGGTGTTCCTTTCTTCCAGAATATCCGAGCCAATGACCTTGTTAAGGTGAAATGACTCGGAATAGATCCTTCCTCCTTGCGGTGTTCCTTTCTTCCAGAATATCCTAGCCAATGACCTTGTTAAGGTGAAATGGCTGGAATAGATCCTTCTCCTCATGGTGTTCCTTTCTTCCGTAATATCCAAGCCAATGACTTTGTTAAGGTGAAATGGCTCTAATAGATCCTTCCTCCTTGCGGTGTTGTCCTTTCTTTGAGAATATCTGAGCCAAGATCCTTGTTAAGGTGAAATGGCCCGGAAAATAAATACTACAATCACCTGAAAAGGAAATAAATCAAGCAATCATGAAGAATTGACAAGAGGAAGCAATTATCGGGTGCAAAGGACTGTTAATGTGTTCGAGCGTGAAGAAATCTCTATTTCTCTTCCCAAATTATGATTCCATGGGTTACAAGTGAATATCAAATTGGAGGTCGAACATCACCAACGAATGGTCAGGTACCTTAGTTATGGAGCGTGAGAGAAATGTATATCACCCTCTTTTTTGGGAGCACGAAAGCGGGATCAGTGTTAAAATCAACAATGCGTTTATGAACTTTTGGCAAAAACCATGTATGCAAAAACAGGTACATCTGGCTCTTCCTCGGCAAAAAACCATCCATAGCAGGAGGAACAGGTACATCCATGTATTTATGCTTATTATTCTTGCGTGAGTATTTCAATGAATATTTGTATGTGCGCACATGCAATTCTCTATATCTTTAGATAAAATATACAATCATACCGCTTCTTTTTGCATAAGAAATCTAGAAGCTTTGATATGATAACTTAAAAAGTACTCTTAGACCCCATGAGAATTGGACTAATTCAAATTTTTCTAGGAGAGCAATCCGAGAACCTTAGTATATTAATTTGTGTGAGCAAAAAATATGGACCCTTAGTATATATATTTTCTTCCTTCTCTCCTGCAAAGCAGTAGCCCACGTTCACATAGTCCCACACACATGTTATATATTTATTTTATTTGTTTATATGTGTTGTTCCATTACTTTTTCCATCTTCTTCATTTTACTGACATTTGCTAACATATAGAAAACTGCATATGTGCAATAGTATAATAAATGTAAATAGTTCATTGCGTATGCGTGTATGAAAAGTAATGCACACGCTTATTTTATTTCCAGAAATGGTGCTAAGCTTCTGAAAAATAATATATATATATATATATATATATATATATATTAATAATTTTATACTATACAATTAAGTTTTCCATTTTCAGTAATGGTGTTTCTCACTTAATAGTGGAGACATAAGCCGCATATATTATTACATATAATATACACATCCACTAATATAAATATATTTATGTATATATATATATATATATCAATTTTGGCCTGGGACTTAGACTTTGTACCAAATATCAATCAAGCATCATCATTGGCATGGAGTATGTTGTTTTTAATTATTTTTGTACTGACAATAAATATGAATATGAATATCAATCAAGCACCATCATTGCAAAATACTTTTATTGACATGCGTAAGTCTTCCACTCTTTCTCTCTCTCCACTACTATCACGCACGTTTAATTCACCCACGTTATCATGATTTACGGAAGGAACAAGATTTACAATGTATAAAATATTTATGTGTGTTACCACCAATATATGTTTCCCTTAATCATATAAGATTTTATTTTATATAATCTTGATTTTGTTTCCATATTTTCAAAAACACAAAAAAAACAAAAAAAGGAAAGATTTGATCTTATTTGCAAAATAAAATAAGATTTAATTTATTTATTGAGGTAGCTTAATTTAAATTTTAATTGTCTCTTCATTCACATAATTGATGGACTTAAGTCTTTGAATAGTAATGGATTTGGGTTAAAGTAATCGATATGTCTTCCATTTATAATCTGGCTGGTCTAAAACTAGCATGTCTAAGGACTAGTACATAGAAAAAAAGAAAGAAAAAAAGAATAAGAACCAAAGATAGATTTTACCGCATAACATGCCATTTTTATGCCACTTGATCAAACCGATTTTGCATTCACATTAGTCATGAAGCATTATTTCATCATCTGCGATTCAGAATCTAAACGAAATAGTAGTACTACTTTTCTTTTGGTTTATTTAGTTTCTTCTTTATTCTCTCGATTGGTTTATGCGAAAATATGAGAAAAGGAGAAGAAATCTTGGGAATCATGTATCACCCAATTTAGTTAAACTTTTTGTTACGGGTTTATATATATATATATATATATATATATATATATATATATATATATATATAAAGGAAACAAAGATCAGTGCAGATTTGGAGAAGATTTTTAATATTTCGTGGGTGAGCTACCCTAAGGGTCCTTTCTCCAAGAATTTTTGTTTCGGGACTTGCAAGATCGAGTTCAGCACATTGTTCAAAAATTTGAAACACGACTCAAAGACTTGAAGAAATTTGCACGATCATCACCACTCCAAGGCGTGGTCGACGTCACAGGGGGGCAAATGTGAGTCCATGTTCAAATTAGGGTTCACATGACCTAATTGAATTGAATGCGCAATTAGGGTTCCACGGCTTCATTAAGGGTGCAAATTAGGGTTCGCATAACCTAATGAAATAAAGACGAAAAAGTCAGAAATAAATATGCTAGACCTGCGAAAAACCTCCACGTGTCCCGAGGCAGAAGACGCGTGGAAGCGGCTCATTTTGGGAATTGATTGAGGGATTGGATTGGTGGCTAGAAGGACAGGGCAATATGGGCATTACTCGAAGGACTAAAGGGTATTTCTGGAATTTCCCTGAAGGCATATGCCTTGCACATGACTACTTTCCAGAAAACCCTATAAATACCCCTTCCATTCCATTTGGAAAGGGACTTCTCTGGAGACGGAAGACTTGGACTCTTGGAAGATCAAAGGGACCCTTTTGGTGACTTAAAGGCTGGGAGATTCCACCTAAAAGCACCAAAGGGGTTTGGACATTCTCTCAACTCAAGGACTCAAGAAGGTTCTTGGAATCCTCATTACTCCTAACACGGTTCCGGATTCTGGGGTTCTCGCACGCGTCGTTGGAGTAATCGCCCACCTGTCGTTCTCCCTTCTTCAATCAATCAATCAATTCCGTACTTTTCGTGGATTTCTCTCCTCCTCAGCCAACACGAAACCCTAACCCTAACAAGGTACGATTTCCTTGCCCACAAACACTCAATCCCAAATAGACCTTCACGAGCTTTCCCATTGATAACCAAAGGAGTAGGATTATATTTATAGTAACCCATTTATGTAATATCCCCACAAGTATTTTTTGATTTTGCAATCGATCATTAATTGGCATTTTGGCTGGTAGCACCTCTATATTTTCCTTAGTATGCATGCCTTTGCTTAGTTATGTCTTGGTCTGTTTGCTAAAGTCTTTCATGCTGAGTATTATATTATTGTTAGAATTTGAGCCTAAATTAAAATGAGTATTATTAATTATTTGAAATGATTCCATATATCAACGTGTTCTACTCCATGAATAAATTAAATTAAGTATTTGGAAGCTCAAACTCATAGAGTAATGAATGAGAAATTAACTCCCAAAAATCACCCTTGGAAATGATAATAAATATTTGTGGGAAACCAAGTCCCATATGTGTTAAGAACTAAAATTTTGATATGTTTATATACAAGAAAATTGTTCTTGGGTTTGGGTCCCAAGGAGCACCCAACTTTTGTGAAAGGGAGTGGATTTAGCCAAGACTTGGGTCAAACCCACATATCGCTACCGCCACCAGAATTTGAGTCGGGGGTGCAGGTCATCAGATATAATTTTTAGACAAAATTTATTGAAATTTTTAATTTTTAATTTATTTTATTTAGTTCTATTATCAAAACTGTGTCGTTTTGATAAACATTATTTATTTTTATATTATGTCATTTTGGAAAACGTTACCTGCCAAACGGACGCGTTTAAACTGCGTCGTTTTGGAAAAGACTATATGCCTGAACGGAAGCCCCAAAACTATGTTGTTTTTGGCTTAACAGACGCACCCTTTTCTGCTAAGCCTAAACTACGCTGTTTTAGTTCTATTAAGCCTAAAACTATGTTGTTTTTCATACGAACGGACGCGCCTGAAGCCAAAATCTACGTTGGCTTAAATGTGCCTTTTCAGTTGGTTGTCCCTTCTGATGGGTCACTAACCCTATAAATAGATAAGAGGGGGCAACCTTTTCATTCATTCAAATTCACAAGCATTAAGCATTCTAAGTCTTTTTCTTCATTTTATTAGCAGTTTATAGTTTCATTTAGAGAGAGAGTTTTGAGCATTATAATTTTGGTTCGTTGAGTATCTTGGGAGATGAATGCTATCAACTCTGAGCACCGTAAGGAGGGTATAATTGTCTTAAGGACATAGTTGTAATTCTGTAATTAAGCACACCTAGAGGGGGGTGAATAGGTGTAAATACTTAGAAGTGATCTACAACGACCAATTTTCAAAGTTTACTATAAAGAGATCAGTAATCTACCTGGCCTAACCCTCGTCTGTCCGTATTAGTTATATACTTTGTCTGTTATAAATGGACAACTAATACCTGTCCGTATTAGTGTAAAACTTTTTCGACGTAAGCAGAAACTGCAGAATATTGAAGCCAAAAAAAACAGAAGCAAAACAATAGAAAATCACACCGAGATTTTTTACGTGGTTCAACCCCTATCCTCTACTCTAGTGGCCAAATCCACGTCCAATCCCAACTAGGATTGGAGACTCACTTTATTAAAATAATATTCAGCAATTACAAAGACAATAAAACTCCTCATTACAACGACGATCGATTGGACACCTCTTGCTTTTCAGACTCTCTGCAACACCTCTCACCTCTCGAGACTTTGATACTTTCGTTAGATCAGATGAATATTACTAAAATAAAAACCCCAAGCCAACCTAGACTTGTCTTATGTTTACAATATATATGAAATAAGGAATACACGAACACCGTAAACCAAGACTAAAAGAATGATATGATAATTGATGTGTATCTTGGATAACTTGAAGAGTTTCGCTTCGAGTCTCTTGTGTTCTTCATGAAGTCGTAAATAAAGATATATATAAAGAAGAGAAGCAACAACTATGAAACCTTCCAATTCCTCCAAAGAATTCGGCTATATCTTTTTGATTGAAATAGGAGATCCACGTTACCGATGACAACATCAATAGATAAGAAATACAACTATGAAGAAGTCAAATGAAAATCAAATACTAGTTGAAAAAGTCCTATTAGCAATTAGCAAGATCCCTTAAAAATAGCAATTACTGTTTAGCATGTGACAAAATAACATCTCCATCAACTTTAAATAAGAATCCTTCATAAAACCAATTCCTAAAAAATCTCCCAAATACATTTAAATTGGTAGCTCAATATATATATATATATATATATATATATATATATATATATATATATATATATATATATATATATATATATTGGAAGGATATAACCCCACAATAAAATATAAGAAATTTAAGGAATATTAAATGATTTTCAATCTCCTTAAATTACTCCAATTTGAATTAGTCTTTAAAGCATATCAGGATTGCATATAAACATATATATATATATATATATATATATAAATTCTATACATAAAAATTTAAGGCATGTGACAAAAATAACCACCTTGATTTACTCACTCCAATACTGCATTAACTTTCGTGAGCTAGGAGACAAAGTGATTAATCCATGCAATAACCCATGCACACTATTATATATCATATAATTAACGTGTATAAAATTATTTGAATAACATGACCCAATTAAATTATAAACCAAAATAAAATCAATTAAGCCCATATAAACATTGTCATCATTAAAACCACAAAGTATAAATACTAACAATAGTACCAAGTACTAGCTTTGACAAATTAATTTATGCAGTTTGAGATAAGTTAATATATATATAGTGTTCATTCTATTTTACTAAGAATTATAACATCACAGATGGCGGAAGTCACAAAATGTGGAACATTTATCAAAATCCTGTGATGACATTTTCAATCAGCTGGTACATGGTGGAGTTCCCCCGGAAGAGCTTTATAACACTGTTTGCAAGCAGGTGGTTTCTAACTCAAAAAACAGGCATGTTTAGCTGATTCATTTTTTATCAATGTGTTAGTAATATTGGTTTCCTATCCTTCTAGGAGGTTGAAATTGTTCTCACCGCCCATCCCACACAAATAAACAGGCGAACTTTGCAATACAAACACATTAGAATCGTAGTACGTTGTTTAGCAATCTCCACTTAAATTGTAGGATTCTCAATTGGCAAATATTAACTTTTTCTTTTATATATAATTATGGAATTTTGTTCATCCGGCCTTTGCAGCATCTTTTAGAGTATAATGATCGGCCTGATCTTGCACGTGAAGATCGAGAAATGCTGATAGAAGATCTGGTGCTTCTTGCTCATCAATAACTTGCAATAAATTTTATAAAGCTCTGTCGAATTCTTATATGATTCTAAACCTATGGATTTGTAGGTAAGAGAGATAACTTCAAAATGGCAGACAGATGAGCTCAGACGTTACAAGCCTACACCTGTAGATGAAGCTAGAGCTGGTAAATTTCGAGTTATCAAACACATTATGAATTTCATGTTTCCATAAGAAAACTATGTAAGTTAATTTTCAGGCTTACACATTGTGGAGCAGTCCCTTTGGAAAGCTTTGCCTCTCTATTTACCCCGTGTCAGCAATGCTCTAAAAAAGGTTTGATTTCAACCTGTATCTAGGAGATCCTTTTTGTATGAAACTATGCATATACTTATTCCGTAGGTTCTCATTGCTTTCCTAAGATGTTTCTTATACTTATTTTTCCTTTCAGCATACTGGAAAGCCACTTCCACTGACTTGTACACCAATAACATTTGGATCTTGGATGGGGGGAGATAGAGATGGAAATCCAAATGTGACAGCAAAGGTGAAGGGTTCACCATTTTCTTGTATTTATGTTGTCTACTCTCGCTTCTATGAGATGAAGTTATAAACTCTCCCCCGTAACTGGGGGATAATATAATTTGTTGAAGCTTAAATTCTTGGTGAGAACATACTTGATACTGTCTGTGTTAGGAGATTGAAATGATGATACATGTACTACATAACTAGTGTTCAATGATGGGGTATTTTTCATTGTTCGAATGATGAATGGTCCATGACACTTAGATGAGAGGAATTATTTTTTCCAAATTTTTTCATGTCAGCAATCTAGTTGGGCTTTGAGTGCCCTCGACTCTAAATAGCAGAATGGAAAGCAAAAAGTCCAGAAGTAATTGTGATCTAAACCAGCTGTATTCCTGTGCACGTTTAATAGAAATTTGTACCCTTGCACAGAGACTTCTGTACATTGCAAGTCAACAAGTGAAGCAAGGAAACAGAGTGAGGGTGGAGGGTGGGGGGGGGGGGGGGAGCCTTTAAGACCATTCCTTGCACCCCCTCCATACCAAACATTAGAAAAACTAATAAAATAGGAAAAAGAATTGTAGAAGCATGGTTATGGTGATACACATTTTCAATGTGTATTACTCTATTGCTTCTGACATTTTCATTGACGGCTATCCTCCTAAGAATTATTATAATCTCAATTTTTAAGATACCTATAACTTTTTTCCACTAATAAATCATTTCATATTACTTGGAACATTCATTGTGCTTCATTGGTTGCCCTAGAAGCCAATTTTTTGTGCTACTTGAAGTCACTCTAAGCGTCCATGGTTCATCATTCTAAATACCTTCCACATTCCCGGTCTACACCTCCTCAGTCACCTCTTCCAGGGCTCATTGATTGATTAGTAGCTAACAAGAGAATTAAAATAGAATCTAGTTCATAGTCATATACTATTGTGTTCATAACCTTCTATTAACATTTGACTTGAGCTGGTTTTGTTTCATTTTATGTCTATTAGGCTCATCATCTCAAGTAAAGGTTTTCCTCTTCTATTTCAGGTGACAAAAGATGTCTCTCTCTTGTCCAGGTGGATGGCTACTGATCTCTACATACGTGAAGTTGATCACCTCAGATTTGAACTTTCTGTGAACCAATGCAGTGATAGATTGTCAAATCTGGCAAATGAAATTTTAGAAAAAGGTTTAGTATGCACGCATTTTATCTTTTTTACTGTTCTGGATTGCTTTTGGTTCTACCCTGTTCTCCTGTTCTGAGTAGTCTTGCTAATTTGATGATTCTTTATTGACTAAGGTGTGTATCTGGACCTTGTAAGACAGACATAAATATTAACTGTCGAGATGAAATTTGGTCAGGTGGTGGTCAAATATTCATTGATGATGTACTTTAGATGGGAATTTTTGCGCGATGTTGTCTAAAATAAGATTCCAGTGCTTAGAGTTGCTATGTGGCAACTGGCAGCTGATATTACATTTCAAATAACTGTAACTGCTTTAACTTGTGAGACCAGATCTACATAAGCCTGATAAATCCTGGAATGACCATTAATTGAAAGCACTGTTTATAAATTACTATGTTCTTTAGGATTTATATGCTCTGAAATGTGATTTGGCAACAGAATTTTGCTGACTTGGATCTGTTACATCATGCCACTTTATGTGATGACTTCTTTTACTAAGTTTCCATAACTTCTCTTCAGCATTAGTTTTAGTTAAATCAATTAATTAATCTCATGGTATTAATTTTTTGAGAACATGCCTAATTTAACCTTCTTCAGCTTAATTTCAGTCTAGTTGCATGAAAGTAATTCTTCCGATGGCAACTTCTTTCCTTAATTTTGCTTACTTTAAATTTAGTTCAGTAAATATTCTACTTATTTTTGAAGACGAACTAAACAAGTTTACTTACATTATGGAGTATGTTTATTCACATAACTATCTCTTCAGATCTCACGAAGCTCCTTCTAAAAATACGTGAGCTAATTTTATATTTGATGCTGGCTCAATTTATTCAGAAACTTCTTCAGAGGATCAGCATGAAAGCTGGAACCAACAAGTGAACCGGAATCAGTTCAAGCATCATGGTTAAAACATTCCAGCCCTTCCTACACAACTTCCAGCTGGAGCTCATATACCATCTTGCACAGGTTAAATATCTCGTCTTGGGAAGTTGCCTGTTTTCAAGCGAACTGTTTCTCTCAGCATATTTAATTGTTTTGTTTTCTCTTCATTTTTATCTGTGGAACATCATGTTTGAATGACTCAGTGAAATAAAATGTCATGGAAACAAGCCCTTCTCACTCCACCTATCTAGTAACTCTTTGCCATGGTAGTATTGAAATGTGAATTGTAAATTTTCTGACCAGTAGGATCAGGATTCATAATGGGAATTGACAGTGTTGTGTTCTGCATTTCAAACAACTTGTTTATTTGATGGATTTTTTTGGCAAAGGTGCTGGATGAACTTCAAAGCCTGCAGAATTTCAGGTTCTGCATTTCCCACAGAAAATGACCTGCGTGCCATATCAAGATGAGCGGCTTCATTCCTAGCATTCCATTCTTCAATCGTGTTCCACAAAGCAATGCTTGGGTTCAAATCCTTACTTCTTAATTCTTGTAGTGTTAATGGGCAAACCAACCTTCTTCCACTCTCCTTACATTCCTTAATTGCAATATTGCTATATTTATTTCCTGTTACTGTTAAATTGGCCTTGCTATCTACATAAATTCTTTTACCATTTTAGCTTTTATTATGTTTGATTTAGCAAACCATTTATCAGATTCCTTGTTCAGTGATTGGATGTTTGTTTGATTTAGCTTTCTGTGCATACGTCAACAAAGAAGTCTAATCAATTACTTGTTTAAAATATATGTATTTGTAGAATGCAAGGATGTGAATCCTCATTATCCTCGTCTAGATCTTCCTGGGACTGAGTACATGCCTTGGAACCATCAGGTAAATATAGTTTTTGGAAAGCAGGTATTTATATTGGAAATTCGTTGGATGATTCGTACTCACTATTTTAATCCTGAATCCGCAGACCACCTTTACTTATGTAAAACTTAATTTCAATTTTCAGGATGGTCAGGCTTCTTCATGCCAGGATTCAAGAAAAGATCTTGACAAAACAATTGGAAACGGAAACGCTAATTCTGAAAATGTCCAGCCACCTTATACACCCCGTTCTGCTTCTAGTTAGAGAAAATTATTTGCTGAATCTCAGATAGGGAGGACCAGCTTCCAGAAACTTTTGGAACCAAGCCTGTCTCAGAGACCTGGAATTGCTCCTTATAGAGTTGTTCTTGGGGACGTAAAAGACAAGGTATTTTTTTTTTAACTGAGCGTTGAATTGATGATAAATATGCAATATTGCTATATGAATGCTGAAGCTCTATATAAACCCACATGTTACCGGCCTGGGGTAATGTAACATTACCTTGGACTTGATTATAAAAATATATTTATTATATATATACTGTCCATTCTATTTTACTAACAATTATAACATCACAGACGGCGGAAGTCACAAAATGTGGAACATTTATCAAAATCCTGTGATGACATTTTCAATCAGCTGGTACAGGGTGGAGTTCCCCCGGAAGAGCTTTATAACACTGTTTGCAAGCAGGTGGTTTCTAACTCAAAAACAGGCATGTTTAGCTGATTCATTTTTATCAATGTGTTAGTAATATTGGTTTCCTATCCTTCTAGGAGGTTGAAATTGTTCTCACCGCCCATCCCACACAAATAAACAGGCGAACTTTGCAATACAAACACATTAGAATCGCAGTACGTTGTTTAGCAATCTCAACTTAAATTGTAGGATTCTCAATTGGCAAATATTAACTTTTTCTTTTATATATAATTATGGAATTTTGTTCATCCGGCCTTTGCAGCATCTTTTAGAGTATAATGATCGGCCTGATCTTGCACGTGAAGATCGAGAAATGCTGATAGAAGATCTGGTGCTTCTTGCTCATCAATAACTTGCAATAAATTTTATAAAGCTCTGTCGAATTCTTATATGATTCTAAACCTATGGATTTGTAGGTAAGAGAGATAACTTCAATATGGCAGACAGATGAGCTCAGACGTTACAAGCCTACACCTGTAGATGAAGCTAGAGCTGGTAAATTTCGAGTTTTCAAACACATTATGAATTTCATGTTTCCATAAGAAAACTATGTAAGTTAATTTTCAGGCTTACACATTGTGGAGCAGTCCCTTTGGAAAGCTTTGCCTCTCTATTTACGCCGTGTCAGCAATGCTCTAAAAAAGGTTTGATTTCAACCTGTATCTAGGAGATCCTTTTTGTATGCAACTATGCATATACTTATTCCGTAGCTTCTCATTGCTCTCCTAAGATGTTTCTTATATTTATTTTTCCTTTCAGCATACTGGAAAGCCACTTCCACTGACTTGTACACCAATAACATTTGGATCTTGGATGGGGGGAGATAGAGATGGAAATCCAAATGTGACAGCAAAGGTGAAGGGTTCACCATTTTCTTGTATTTATGTTGTCTACTCTCGCTTCTATGAGATGAAGTTATAAACTCTCCCCCGTAACTGGGGGATAATATAATTTGTTGAAGCTTAAATTCTTGGTGAGAACATACTTGATACTGTCTGTGTTAGGAGATTGAAATGATGATACATGTACTACATAACTAGTGTTCAATGATGGGGTATTTTTCATTGTTCGAATGATGAATGGTCCATGACACTTAGATGAGAGGAATTATTTTTTCCAAACTTTTTCATGTCAGCAATCTAGTTGGGCTTTGAGTGCCCTCGACTCTAAATAGCAAATGGAAAGCAAAAAGTCCAGAAGTAATTGTGCTCTAAACCAGCTGTATTCCTGTGCACGTTTTATAGAAATTGTACCCTTGCACAGAGACTTCTGTACATTGCAAGTCAACAAGTGAAGCAAGGAAACAGAGTGAGGGGGGGGGGGGGGGCTTTAAGACCATTCCTTGCACCCCCTCCATACCAAACAATTAGAAAAACTAATAAAATAGGAAAAAGAATTGTAGAAGCATGGTTATGGTGATACACATTTTCAATGTGTATTACTCTATTGCTTCTGACATTTTCATTGACGGCTATCCTCCTAAGAATTATTATAATCTCAATTTTTAAGATACCTATAACTTTTTTCCACTAATAAATCATTTCATATTACTTAGAACATTCATTGTGCTTCATTGGTTACCCTAGAAGCCAATTTTTTGTTGCTACTTGAAGTCACTCTAAGCGTCCATGGTTCATCATTCTAAATACCTTCCACATTCCTGGTCTACAACCCCTCAGTCACCTCTTCCAGGGCTCATTGATTGATTAGTAGCTAACAAGAGAATTAAAATAGAATCTAGTTCATAGTCATATATTATTGTGTTCATAACCTTCTATTAACATTTGACTTGAGCTGGTTTTGGTTTCATTTTATGTCTATTAGGCTCATCATCTCATGTAAAGGTTTTCCTCTACTATTTCACGTGACAAAAGATGTCTCTCTCTTGTCCAGGTGGATGGCTACTGATCTCTACATACGTGAAGTTGATCACCTCAGATTTGAACTTTCTGTGAACCAATGCAGTGATAGATTGTCAAATCTGGCAAATGAAATTTTAGAAAAAGGTTTAGTATGCACCCATTTTATCTTTTTTACTGTTCTGGATTGCTTTTGGTTCTACCCTGTTCTTCTGTTCTGAGTAGTCTTGCTAATTTGATGATTCTTTTTTGACTAAGGTGTGTATCTGGACCCTGTAAGACAGACACATAAATATTAACTGTCAAGATGAAATTTGGTCAGGTGGTGGTCAAATATTCATTGATGATATACTTTAGATGGGAATTTTTGCGCGATGTTGTCTAAAATAAGATTCCAGTGCTTAGAGTTGCTATGTGGCAACTGGCAGCTGATATTACATTTCAAATAACTGTAACTGCTTTAACTTGTGAGACCAGATCTACATAAGCCTGATAAATCCTGGAAAGTCCATTAATTGAAAGCACTGTTTATAAATTACTATGTTCTTTAGGATTTATATGCCCTGAAATGTGATTTGGCAACAGGATTTTACTGACTTGGATCTGTTACATCATGCCACTTTATGTGATGACTTCTTTTACTAAGTTTCCATAACTTCTCTTCAACATTAGTTTTAGTTAAATCAATTAATTAATCTCATGGTATTAATTTTTTGAGAATATGCCTAATTTAACCTTCTTCAGCTTAATTTCAGTCTAGTTGCATGAAAGTAATTCTTCCGATGGCAACTACTTTCCTTAATTTTGCTTACTTTAAATTTAGTTCAGTAAATATTCTACTTATTTTTGAAGACGAACTAAACAAGTTTACTTACATTATGGAGTATGTTTATTCACATAACTATCTCTTCAGATCTCACGAAGCTCCTTGTAAAAATATGTTAGCTAATTTTATGTTTGATGCTGGCTCAATTTTATTCAGAAACTTCTTCAGAGGATCAGCATGAGAGCTGGAACCAACAAGTGAACTGGAATCAGTCCAAGCATCATGGTCAAAACATTCCAGCCCTTCCTACACAACTTCCAGCTGGAGCTCATATACCATCTTGCACAGGTTAAATATCTGGTCTTGGGAAGTTGCCTGTTTACAAGCGAACTGTTTCTCTCAGCATATTTACTTGTTTTGTTTTCTCTTTATTTTTATCTGTGGAACATCATGTTTGAATGACTCACTGAAATAAAATGTCATGGTAGTATTAAAATGCAAATTGTAAATTGTCTGACCAGTAGGATCAGGATTCATAATGGGAATTGACAGTGTTGTGTTCTGCATTTCGAACAACTTGTTTATTTGATGGATTTTTTTGGCAAAGGTGCTGGATGAACTTCAAAGCCTGCAGAATTTCAGGTTCTGCATTGCCCACAGAAAATGACCTGCGTGCCATATCAAGCTGAGCGTCTTCATTCCTAGCATTCCATTCTTCAATTGTGACGCCCCCAAAATTAGGTATACATCACCCATCTTGAGTCGCCACTTACATGGTATGCAATTTAAATACAACTTATTAACATAACGT
The DNA here is from genome assembly GCA_020205615.1 of Panax quinquefolius. NCBI lineage: Eukaryota > Viridiplantae > Streptophyta > Magnoliopsida > Apiales > Araliaceae > Panax > Panax quinquefolius. Next base: position 7,831,866 of record CM035173.1, on the reverse strand, counting down.
AAATGTACAATACGACATAAATCGTGAGTTTAAATACAAATATCGTCTACTAGATATTATACAAACTCAAACAAAAAGTCTTCATTACAGATTATTATCACACTATTTTTACGAATAGTGAGGACTACTAATGCTATCTTCGGGACCATCACTCGTTTCCCAGACTAGTCCCAAATATATTATCATTTCAAGAGAATAAAGGTGAAAGAAAGGGTGAGCTCAACTAGCCCAAGAAGAAATATTATGACTAAGATAATGCGAAATAAATTATCAATAGTCTTCAATAATGTTAAACCGATAAAATACAATAGACAATCGGTTTAATCTGCAGCTGAATATCTGATCCATTAAAAGAGTCAAGTAGAAAATAAAGTCTACTATCTTTTAGGTTTTAAAAGGTTTTTCATCATCATTGTATAGCCGAGACTCAAACTTTTAATAAATATTCCACATCATCGAATCACCCCTCGCACTACTGACCAAGGATATTCTTTAGTATCACGACCACAATTATTCATGCTCTACTGCCAAGAATATTTGTGTATTCATTAATGGTCATGATCATCGTACAACAATCATCCCATCAATGCACTACGGCTCTGCTGAGGATTTTATCACATCATTTGTAACATTACGGTTAATGATTACACAAGAATAGTCTCTCGGTCATAATCATACCAAGTCCATTTATGCACTACAAAATACGTATGACTTTCAAAAAAAATATAAACATGAGGATGATGACAATGATATAAGAATTCAATAAAACAAGTTCAAGAATTATTTTATCCGTGAATTATTAACGTCCAAATTGTCAACATGATATCTTTGTTTTGTAGAATAAAATTCAAGAATGATCAGAAGAATATTTCCATGAAAAGATACTGGATGAAACGCAAATATCAAGGATATTCTACTAATTTCATGGAGTATAGAAGTCAAAGTTTTAATCAACTGGGTATAATAAAGAATGGAATAACAAAAGAAATCACCATGCATGCGATAGATCGCACAAGACGGGTTATTCCAACAGAATATAAGTAACGGAACCAGGTCAGGTGAAATTCACACCGACAGGATGTTCCAACAAAATAATAAAGATGGAACTGATCCTGTAAAACACACGATAGGATATTCCAATGTAATAATAAAGATTTTAACCAGTCCTGTAAAACACATGCATGTGATGTTCCAACAGAATAATAAAGATTTTAACCAGTCCTGTAAAACACATGACATGGATGTTCCAACAGAATAATAGAAGAATGTCACCAAGTATAGGGTAAACCGCGTATACAGGTTATTCCAACAGAATAAATAAGAATGGAATAACATAAGGATTTCACCAAGTATAGGATATGCCGCATATACAGGTTATGTATAGGGTATACCACTTTTACAGGTTATTCCAACAGAATAATAATGAATGGAATAATAAAAGTTCTCTTCAAGAAGAAAGAATAACACCCCTTACCTTTGATAGGAGATTGAATCTTTAAAGCAGACAGTAAGAATAAAAAATACTCTTCTTCTTTCTCTCTTATTCTTTCTATACTTTCTCTCTATAAGCTTGAATGAATTAAGTGAAAAATAATGAAGCCCTAGCCTCTATTTATAGAAGATTTCTAGCTTAGCACCTTAGTGTGAAAAGTGCAAGTGGCTCGACGAATTGGTTTGGACGCTCAGTAATGTGAAACGACAAGTGTGGTTCGACGCCTGTAATGTGAAGCGACAAGTGGTTCGACGTCTGGTAAAAGTAATTACTATTAACGAAGGTAAATACTATTGACAAAGGTAAATACTATTCACAAGGGTAATTACTATCGACGAAGGTAATTACTTATCGACGAAGGTAAATACTATTCACATGGGTAATTACTATCGATTGGCGAAGGTAAATACTATTCACACAAGTAGTAATTACTATCGACGAAGAGACTCTTAGATGATGACATATGAGCCCCTCCCCATAAAATAATCAAACTTACCACAAATCATAACACATAAATAATCTTTCAATAATTATTAATCATTTATAACTTGTCGTCTCAATTATTGATTTAATATTATAACATATTATACAGATGATATCTTGTGACAATAATTGAATCAATAATATAAGAGATATGATGCAAAATTCTTCATGAGCGATAATTGAAAGCATAAATGTGGTGACTTCTCACGTAAGCATCGATAATCAATACCGCAGTCTTCTATACAACTACGCCATTCATCGTACTTTTACCACCGGGTAGTTCAACAGTTTTAACGGTAACACCTCCGCCGTTATTTTTATAAAATATTTTTGTCGTTTTCTCAATCCGATAATAATTCTGTTGTGGGGTCCACCAATGATTGAGCCATTGTACGAATATTCCCTAACAAAAAGAATATTCCCCGACCAAACGAATATTTTATAACAACTTGCATACTTTGCAAAATTTATAAATATTACCCACAACTATAACATTATATCAAATTTATTCCATAATATTCAAAAATAATATTTATAGAAAAAAAATTCATCTTTATTTATAAAAGCTGGGGTCTTACAACCTCCTCTTCTTATGAAATTTAAGCCCTCGAAATTAGGGTATGCGATACTGGTATGTCAAAGAGGTAAGGATACCTTGATTTCATTTCAGATTCTAACTCCCAAGTCATTTCCTCAACATCGTGGTTCCTCCATAAAACTTTGACTTGAGGTATAACCTTGGAGCGTAGAATATGTTCCTTCTTATCCAAAATTTGAACAGGAACCTCTTCATACGCCAAATCTTCCGCTATTTCGTCCGATTCTAACTTCAATAATATGGTTGGTCTTTCACATATTTACGTAACATAGATATGTGAAAAACGTTATGAACACGAGACATATTTGGCGGTAGAAAGCGAGTCTATAGCTACGCCTTCCTACTCGATCGAGGATTAAAATGGACCAGATGAATCGAGGATTAAGTTTCCTCTCTTTCCAAATCTTGTAACTCCTTTCCATGGAGCAACTTTTAACAACACACGATCTCCTATATTGAATTCCACGTCCTTTCGATGAAGATCAAGATAACTCTTTTATGTCGATTTTGTGAGGTTTTTATACGTTGTCGGATCGTTTGAATCTTTTCCCGTGAGTCATACGTACTCAACTCCGGTCCCAACAACGCGTTGCTTCACCCACCTCATCCCAAAGATCTTGGAGAACGACACTTTCTTCCATACAACGCTTGAATGGAGCCACGCCAATACTTGCTTGATAACTGTTGTTGTAGGAAAACTCCACCATGGTAAAAACTTGTCCCAACTCCTTGAAATCAAGAACACGAGTCTTAATAGATCTTGAGAGTTTGAATAGTCCTCTCCATTTGTCCGTCCGTCTCGAGGATGATATCTGCCGAAACTAAATCGTAAAGTCCGTGCCCATAGCTTTTTGCAACTAACCCAAAATCGTGAAGTGAATCTTGGGTCTCGATCGAAACTATGGATCTGGCGGCATACCATGCAGATCTTCTGATCTCGTTTATGTACATACGACAGCAAGACGCGTTCAAGTGTATAAGTTTCTCGTGTCGGTAAGAAATGAGCGGACTTGGTCAATCTATCAACAATGACCCAAATCGCATCAATGCCTTGAGAAACCTTAGGAAGACCGTGAACGAAATCCATGGTAATGTGCTCCCACTTCCATTCTGAATTTCAAGTGGTTCAGAATGGACCTTTTGGTACTTGATGCTCCGCTTTAACTCGTTGACAAGTTAGACACCTTGAGATAAACAAATATATCTCTCTCTTCGTATTGCTCCACCAAAATGTATGATGAATATCATGATACATTTGGTACTCCTGAGATGGATTACAAATGGTGTGTTGTGCGCCTCCATCACGATATTATACTTTAAATCGAGGTCGTTAGGAACACAAAAGTCCGGAGTTGACTCAAGTATTCCTTCTTCATCGATTCTTGCTTCCTAAGATAGCACCCTCTTGCACTTTCTTTTTCATACGCGCATCGACTCCAGTGTCCGTAGCTTGCGGCTTTAACTTTATCAATTAAAGTCGGTTTCTACTCAGTATACTCGCTTATCATCACACGCGTCCCCTGAGTCTTTAATTCTATCTCCATCCTTTGCAAGTCACACAAAATGGGCCTTTGCGTTGACAATATCGCACTCGTATCTTGCATATGATTTTCTACTCAATCGTCGTCGCCTACCACGCTTGCTTTTCCGGGATGGTATTGGATGGTATGATCATAATCTTTCAATGATTCGAAGCCAACGTCGTTGTCGCGTGTTGAGTTCCTTTTGAGTGAAGAAATATTTGAGGCTTTTATGATCCGTAAAGATCTCCACTTTCTCCCCATACAAGTAATGCCTCCAAATTTTAAGTCTGAAAGACAACAAATGCCAACTTCTAGATCGTGAGTAGGATAATTCCTCTCATATTCTTTGAGTTGTCGCGAGGCATAAACTATAACTTTTCCATGTTGCATAAGAACACATCCCAACCCTTTGCGCTCAAGCATCACTATAGATGACAAATCCTCAAGAGCCGGATGGTATTGTCGAGCAATCTTGAAATAAGTCTCCTCTTGAGTTCTTGAAAACTCTTCTCACATTCTTCGCTCCAACCGAACTTTGTATCTTCCGAGTCGGTTGAGTCGATGGAATAGCGATTCGAGAAAATCCTTCCACGAATCTCCGATAATAACCAAATAAACCGAGAAAGCTACGTGCTTGGTCATTGATTTAGGTTGTTCCCGACTTTGAATAGCTTCAATCTTTCTTTGGTCAATGATATTCCATGACTTGATACCACGTGCCCGAGGAATGTTACTTCTTCAAGCCGAACTCGCATTTCTTGACTTGGCATAAAGCTTATATTCACGAAGCTTTTGGAGTGTCGACCTCAATTGTTGCTCATGATCTTCACGGCTTTTGGAATAAATAAGGATGTCATCAATAAAGACGACCACAAAGTGATCTAAATATTCCTTGAATACTCGGTTCATCATATCCATGAAGGCGGCGGGAGCATTAGTCGATCCAAAGGACGTGACTAGAATTCATAATGCCCGTCTGAAGTTCTCGAAAGCCGTCTTTGGAATGTCGGTGGTTCTAATCTTCAATTGGTGATATCCTAAAGAAAATCAATCTTTGAAAAGAATTTGGCTCCTTGCAAATCGGTCAAACAGTCATCAATACGTGGCAATGGATACCTATTTTTGATGGTGACATGATTCAACTCCGATAATCAATACAAAGTCGCGTACTCCCATCTTTCTTCTTCACGAATAAAACAGGGCACCCCAAGGAGAAGTACTAGGACGAATAAAGCCAATGTCTAACAATTCCTGCATTGGGTCTTTAACTCCTCAAGTTCAATAGAGCCGTTCGATATGGGGCTTTGAAATAGGTTTTGTCATCGGGTTCAAGGTCGATACAAAATTCAATTTCACGCTCTAGGGGTAGGCCAGGAAGTTCTTCGGGGAATACGTCAGGAAATTTATTAACAATAGGAATATCGTTTAAAACTGACGTATTTTTATTTAAATCTGTGACATGAGCTAAGAAAGCTTGACATCCGTTTTTCAATAAACGAATAGCTTTATGGCTTGAGATGACCGTGATTGATTTTAATGGTTTGGTCGTTTGAATTCGCATAATAGGTTGATTAGGAATATGAAAGCTAACAACCTTACGAAAACAATCAATTTTGCATGATAAGTAGTTAACCAATCAATCCACAGAATCACGTCAAATCTGAAGTATTTTTAATGAAATAAGATCGACGGTGTAATGTGAGGGTACCGATTTGAACCAAAACAAGACTTATAAACGATTGGATGTAATGAAGGTTTCTCCCAACGGAGTTTCCACGAGATAAGTCAAAGTCTAATTTCTCCGAGTCAAATTTAATCGATGAGCGCAAGTAGGAGAAATAAAAGAATGGGTAGAACCGGGTATCAAATAAAGTATAGACTTCATTGAGTTTATGATAAGCTTACCCGTGATGACCTCATTCGGTTCCTCGCTCTTTGGGAGGTTACAACAAATGCTCTCCTCAGACTACTGGGGTTTGAATTTTCCGGGATGGCCTTTGGTGCCTCCATCCTAGCTTGAATTTGTCTTGATGGCAACGACAAAATCGAGCTAAGTGACCTTCTCTTCCACAATTATAACACGCTTTGACTGGCATAGCGCATTGATCGATGTGTCCCTCTCCTCCGCATTTGAAGCATATGATAGGTGGTCTTTCTCCTTCCTTAACAATGGGTCTTTGGTCTTGCCTTTCCATCATTGTTGAATCTTCTTTTCTTGAAATGTCCATTCTTATTATTTTGGCCCTCGATTACCACCGGTGGTTACCATATCCGCCTTTGTTGATTCCTCTCACGCTTGTTGTCACCACTTTCGATGACTATTCTCGCCGGTATTATAATTTTTACGGCGCTTCTCTTTTAGTTATATTGACTCATTATCGCGCTCCACTAATCGAGCCCTATTTACAACATCCGAATACAAACACGCTTTATGAAAATAAGATGTTGACGTATCTCCGACTTCAAACCTCTTAAAAACATTCGCGCCATTCTCTTCTTCATTATCCACCAGTGGGGACGAAACCGTGATAACTCCGCAAATTTTGCCTCGTATTGCGACACCTGGTCATATTGTTTTGTTCCAACTTGATAAATTCCACTTCCTTCATGTGGCGAATACTTTCGAGAAAGTATTTGTCGTTGAATGACTCTGGAACTTCTCCCAAGATATCTTCATCTGAATGAGGTTGAGTACGCTTTCACCGATTCCCACCAAGAATCCGCTTTCTCCGCATGAACATAAAGGCGTGAAGGGAACCTTTTGCTCCTCGGAGCATCCCAAGACATCAAATATCTTGTAATCTGCTTTATCCACTTCCGGCAAGTGGTTTTAGCTCTCCCTTAAACTCCGGTGGTCCCAGCTCCTTAAATTGTTTAATGCGGTGACCGCTTGAGAGTTTTCCGTGTTTCCACCTACGTTTTGGACAGAGTCGCTCTACTTTCTTTGTTGCATAAATTACATAAAGCCTCCTCAACATTTGATCATTCGTCGTTTTGGTCGGTGTTGTTGTTTTCGTTGTGAGGATTGTCGCCTTCGACGATGCATTTATCCTCGATTATTGATATGTGGTGAATCAACGATCGCTCATGCTCCATTCTTATTCTCAACATTCTCGGATGTCATTTTCAGATCATCGCCACAAAACAAAAGATTAATTGACATTTAACAATTATCTTTATATTACGACCGACCAATAAAATAAAGACAAAAAACTTAGGTAGGTCATACTAGCGAAGGTATTCCCCGCCTCTCCCTCCTAGTACTTTTCTCACATCTTAGCGTGGATCATATCCTTAGCTCGATACTGCAACCATGACGCCCCCAAAATTAGGTATACATCACCCATCTTGAGTCGCCACTTACACGGTATGCAATTTAAATACAACTTATTAACATAAGCTGCCGGTATGCAATACGACATAAATCGTGAGTTTAAATACAAATATCGCTACACTAGATATTATACAAACTCAAACAAAAAGTCTTCATTACAGATTATTATCACACTATTTTTACGAATAGTGAGGACTACTAATCTTATCTTCAGACCATCACTTTCGTTTCCCAGACTCGTCCCGGCTATATTATCATTTCAAGAGAACAAAGGTGAAAGAAAGGGTGAGCTCAACTAGCCCAAGAAGAAATATTATGACTAAGATAATGCGAATAAATTATCAATAGTCTTGATAATGTTAAACCGATAAAATACTGATGTACAATCGGTTTAACTGCAATGAATATCTGATCCATTAAAAGAGTCAAGTAGAAAATAAAGTCTACTATCTTTTAGGTTTTAAAAGGTTTTTCATCATTTGTTATATAAATTTGAGACTCGGCTTTAATAAATATTCCACATCATCGAATCACCCCTCGCACTACTCTGGCCAAGGATATTCTTTAAGATATCGCGACCACAATTATTCACGCCTACGGGCCAAGAATATTTGTGTATTCATTAATGGTCATGATCGTGCCAACAACCGTCCATCAATACACTACTGACCATTGCGAGGATTTTATCACATCATTTGTAACATTACGGTCGTGATTACAAGAATAGTCTCTGGTCATAATCATACCAAGTCCATCTATGCACTACAAAGCATGTATTTGACTTTCAAAAAAAATATAAACATGAGGATGATGACAATGATATAAGAATTCAATAAAACAAGTTCAAGAATTATTTTATCCGGGAATTATTAACGTCCAAATTGTCAACACGATCTTTGTTTTGTAGAATAAAATTCAAGAATGATCGGAAGAATATTTTCATGAAAAAGATATCTTTGGATGAAACGCAAATATCAAGGATATTCTACTAATTTCATGGAGTATAAAAGTCAAAGTTTTAATCAACCGGGTATAATAAAGAATGGAATAACAAAAGAAATCACCATGCATGCGATAGATCGCATGCATGACGAGTTTATTCCAATGTAATAATAAATAACGGAACCAGTCGTGAAATTACAATCGAGCGGATGTTCCAACAGAATAATAAAGATGGAACCAGGATCCGGTAAAAAACACGCGATAGGATATTCCAATGAATAATAAAGACGGAACCGGTCCGGTGTAAAACACATGATGTGGATGTTCCAATGTAATAATAGAAGAATGTCACCAAGTATAGGTAAACCACAGTATACTGAGTTATTCCAATGTAATAAATAGGAATGGAATAACATAAAGATTTCACCAAGTATAGGATACGCCGCATATACAAAGTTATGTATAGGGTATACCACTTTTACAAAAGTTATTCAAATGTAATAATAATGAATGGAATAATAAAAGTTCTCTTCAAGAAGAAAAAGAATAACACCCCTTACCTTTGATAGGAGATCAAATCTTTGCAAGACGGTGTAATAACAAAATACTCTTCTTCTTTCTCTTATTCTTTCTATACTTTCTCTCTCTATAGCTTGAATGAATTAAGTGAAAATAATGAAGCCCTAGCCCTCTATTTATAGAAGATTTCTAGCTTAGCACCGCCGTGTGAAAAGGCGAGTGGCTCGACGAATTGGTTTGACGCTCAGAATGTGAAACGACAAGTGGTTCGGCAGCATGTGTGAAACGACAAGTGGTTCGACGTCTGGTAAAAGTAATTACTATTAACGAAGGTAAATACTATTGACAAAGGTAAATACTATTCACAAGGGTAATTACTATTGACGAAGGTAATTACTATTGACGAAGGTAAATACTATTCACATGGGTAATTACTATTGACGAAGGTAAATACTATTCACAAGGGTAATTACTATTGACGAAGAGACTCTTAGATGATGACATATGAGCCCCCTCCCCATAAAATAATCAAACTTACCACAAATCATAACACATAAATAATCTTTCAATAATTATTAATCATTTATAACTTGTCGTCTCAATTATTGATTTAATACTATAACATATTATACAGATGATACTGTGACAATAATTGAATCAATAATATAAGAGATATGATGCAACAATTCTCAGTAGTAATAATTGAGCATAGTGAGTGACTTCTCACGTAAGCATCAATAATCAATACTGCAGTGCTACTATACAACTACGCCAGTACATCATTTTTTACCACCGGGTAGTTCAACAGTTTTAACGGTAACACCTCCGCCGTTATTTTTATAAAATATTTTTGTCGTTTTCTCGATCCGACAATAATTTTGTTATGGGGTCCACCAATGATTGAGCCATTGTACGAATATTCCCTAACAAAAAGAATATTCCCCGACCAAACGAATATTTTATAACAACTTGCATACTTTGCAAAATTTATAAATATTACCCACAACTATAACATTATATCAAATTTATTCCATAATATTCAAAAATAATATTTATAGAAAAAAAATTCATCTTTATTTATAAAAGCTGGGGTCTTACAATCGTGTTCCACAAAGCAATGCTTGGGTTCAAATCCTTACTTCTTAATTCTTGTAGTGTTAATGGGCAAACCAGCCTTCTTCCACTCTCCTTACATTCCTTAATTGCAATATTGCTATATTTATTTCCTGTTACTGTTAAATTGGCCTTGCTATCTACATAAATTCTTTTACCATTTTAGCTTTTATTATGTTTGATTTAGCAAACCATTTATCAGATTCCTTGTTCAGTGATTGGATGTTTGTTTGATTTTGCTTTCTGTGCATAGGCCAACAAAGAAGTCTAATCAATTACTTGTTGAAAATATATGTATTTGTAGAATGCAAGGATGTGAATCCTCATTATCCTCGTCTAGATCTTCCTGGGACTGAGTACATGCCTTGGAACCATCAGGTAAATATAGTTTTTGGAAAGCAGGTATTTATATTGGAAATTCGTTGGATGATTCGTACTCACTATTTTAATCCTGAATCCGCAGACCACCTTTACTTATGTAAAACTTAATTTCAATTTTCAGGATGGTCAGGCTTCTTCATGCCAGGATTCAAGAAAAGATCTTGACAAAACAATTGGAAACGGAAACGCTAATTCTGAAAATGTCCAGCCACCTTATACACCCCGTTCTGCTTCTAGTTAGAGAAAATTATTTGCTGAATCTCAGATAGGGAGGACCAGCTTCCAGAAACTTTTGAAACCAAGCCTGTCTCAGAGACCTGGAATTTGCTCCTTATAGAGTTGTTCTTGGGGACGTAAAAGAAAAGGTGCTTTTTTTTTAGTTGAGCGTTGAATTGATGATAATATGCAATACCGCTATATGGATGCTGAAGCTCTATATAAACCCACATGTTACTGGCCTGGGGTAATGTAACATTACCTTGGATTTGATTATGGAAACAGTCCTTCTCACGAGAAATATGCATCAAAGGCCATAGTCCATGTCTATATTCTAATGGGTTCACTTACACAGTATGCTTTAGTAATCATTCAGTTTTAATGTATGAAGAATTCTCTAGAATATGTATTGTTATAATTCCTGTGCATATAAGGCTGCTGAGATAGTGACTGAGGTAGTACGAGCAAGGTTGTACGCACAGTATGAGATAGTGACCGAGGTAGTATGAACAAAATATTTGAGAAAGGTTTTAGACCGTGGAAGCATCAATTGCCATGATCAAATGAATGATGATGGGAGGTGATTTCTTGATGAAAGCATTATAGAAGAGTAAGAGTGAAAGCATTATTGAAACTATAATTGCATCAAAGGGTTCCTTTTGATACCCAACGGCTCTGTTAAACGTCTGCTTATTTGTTACTGACGCCAATTTTATTTTGCATTTTTATATATGAGAAGATCTAAAAATTGCATATTTTTCGTGTGAGCTCAGCTTGTGAAAACACGAAGGCGACTGGAGCTTCTCCTTGAGGATCTTCCCTTTGAGCAGGATCCTTGTGCTTATTATGAGACTTCAAGTCAGCTTTTGGAATCGCTTCTTCTCTGCTATGATTCTCTGGTACTCATTTCATATTTTAATCACTTTTGCACATCCCGATTGTTACACCTCAAGAGTAGAAGGAAACTATGTTGGCTTTCCTTGTGACTAGTGATATTTACTGACTAGGAACTATAATGTTTGCAGCAATCATGTGGATCAGGGGTTCTAGCTGATGGTCGGCTTGCTGACCTCATCAGAAGAGTTTCTACCTTTGGGATGGGTTTAATGAAGCTTGACTTACGTCAGGTTTGTTTTCTGGAATGGAGATTGTAACATTATTAGGTTATTTGGTCTGAAGTTCTTTGTATTGTACCAGGAATCTGGTAGACATGCTGAGACACTTGATGCAATTACTAAATATCTGGATATGGGTACATATAGTGAGTGGGATGAAGGAAAAAAACTAGAATTTTTAGCAAGGGAGCTGAAAGGGAAGAGACCACTTAGTCCTCCAAGTATAGAGGTAAGATCATATCTTCTTTCCAGCAATTATGGTTATCCCACCTTGGTTATCTATGAAGAATGCTAAATTTTCTATGTTTTCTGAGGTAGATTGGTACACTCTTTTCGATGTAGTTCCCTGGTCAGATGGTCTCACAAAGATCGGTAGTTGTGTTTCCAGTTTCAAAGATTTGTCACGTTTTTTTTGTCCTTTAATTTTATTTTTCTTATTTTCAGCCTTCTATTTTAATCTCTTCAAATTTGCCTTTTTAGGTTGCTCCTGATGTTAAAGAAGTCCTGGACACATTTCGTGTTGTTGTTGAGTTAGGAAGAGATTCACTCGGAGCTTATGTGATTTCCATGGCCTCACATGTATGTTAACTTACTAGTGTTATATCGAATATTGCTTAGTAAAAACCTGCATAGTTGATGTTGCGCCTTTGCAGCTCCTTGACTCTTTTGATTTCCTTTGTTTACTCCATAATTAGTAACTTTGTTTGTCTGTACTTGCTAATTGGCAGGCAAGTGATGTCCTTGCTGTGGAGCTTTTGCAGAAAGATACCCATCTTGCCGTTGCTGGTGAGCTAGGCAAGCCATGTTTTAGTGGGACGTAAGAACGCACCTCCTTGTTTTTATGTTTGCATATGAGACTACAATTTCTTAATGTTAAACTCTTGCTGCTTTTTGGATGTGTTCTGTTATAGTTTTATGGTGGCATCAAGATGGCATATATTAACATAAAGAAACTATTGTTTTAGGGTCTGGGGATGGGATGCATTTATATGATTTCTAGTTTTTGATATGAATGTATTTTTCTGTTTGTGGATATTTACTTGGTAAATTGACGATGAGAACAATTTCAGTTTTTCAAGGGAGATAATTTAAATGTGTTTTCTATATTGAATGACGAAGAGCGAACATGAATATAAGGTCCTATCTACCCTCACTAATGAATGCCGTAAGTTGTCATGAAAAAGTACGGATTGCTTGTGTGCTTGGGCGCAAAAGCATTAATGCTGTATGCCTTCTTTTACTGGTCAGTTTTTGAACTAATTATGCCTTCGTTTATGTAGTTCTCCTTGCTATAATATAAGAACATACTCTTAAAAGTGACGTTGCCTGACTAGCAGGAATGGTAAATAAAAGAGCTTGTAAAGAATGAGATATATAAGAAAAACATTTTGTGTTGCCAGCATGTTGAATTTAGATTTGCCTAAACCTTTGCATGTTCTGGCACACCCTTACATATTCATATTGCACAGGTAGCATAACATTCTGATCAATTTCTTTCTTTTGTTTTGGGTGAAAAAGATTGCGGGTGGTTCCTCTTTTTGAAACTGTGAAGGACTTGAGAGGAGCTGGCTCAGTGATCAGGAAATTATTATCAATTGACTGGTATCGGGAGCACATAACTAAGAACCATAATGGGCACCAAGAGGTACTTATGTACTAAATATAATGGGTTTGTTTCTTTATTGAAGTCTTCGTGAGTTTTTGAGCTTATGCAGATTTCATTGGCAGGTGATGATTGGATATTCCGATTCCGGTAAAGATGCTGGGCGGTTTACTGCTGCTTGGGAACTTTACAAAGCTCAAGAGGATGTTGTTGCTGCATGCAATGAGTATGGTATTAAAGTTACTCTGTTCCATGGGCGTGGAGGGAGCGTCGGTCGCGGTGGAGGTCCCACCCATCTTGCAATTCAATCTCAACCACCTGGTTCTGTAATGGTGAGTTTTCAATTGTTACTCCTTGAAGGTTAAATTTACTTTCAAGCGTCTATGTTTCAATCGGTGTTCATTTTGTAAATTTTGTAGTTCAGTTTATTCTGTATTGTGTTTAAAATTAGGTTTTCCCATTTCCCAACCAGGAATAGGGGTATATCTGTATTTGATGGGGGCAAGAAATACGATTAACTTCCATGAATAAGATCAAGTTTCGTGGCTTTGAACTTTCGTTGTTTTTTTTTGTTGCTTTTCTGGCTTAAATGGAATCTTGATTTCAACTTCTTTTTTTATCCAATTTCATTAATATGTCCCATTGCAACAAAAAACTATGTGCTGGTGGTCACTGGGCATGAGAAGCTTTCTGATAATAACCGGAGCTTAAGGAAGCTGATTGAAAGCAGGCTTCCCTTTCTTAATCCATTGAACATGTTGCAGGTGGAGATATTGAAGAGATTGAGACGGGACGATGACAACGCTAAACTTAGGGATGCATTGCTCATTACTATAAATGGGATTGCTGCTGGGATGAGGAACACTGGATAAAATTATAACTATATAATAATAATAATATATCCATCCTGGTTCTTCAACTACACTTACTTTTATATATATATATATATATATATATATATATATATATATATATATAGTGAATGATCCATAACATCTATATGCTATGAAATAAAAAGTGGCATATAATATTTTAACCATCCGTTTAATTAATGAATGACTGATATTTAATTTAGAAAAAACCCGTCCGCTAGACTTACTAGCAGACAACGTATTAAGTAAAAAGTTTACCCATTAGGTCTAGCGGACGTATTAAGTAAAAAGTTTACCCATTTTGCCCCCATGTGTCAAACATTGTATAGCTATCAAAGCCATCCGCTAGACATACTAGCGGATGGTTATAATACAATCAGTACACCACGATGTTACTTCCTGGACTGCAATACCCAGTATATGTTACTTCCTGGACTGCAATACCAAGTATATACCTACAATTCAATTACAACACTGCAATTTACAGTACATAGCAACATCAATTCTACATACCTACATCAATTCAATTACAACACTGCAATTTACAGTCCCAATGGCAAGGGTTTGGGCTGGCACCAGTGCACCCGTTGCTTGTTGGTGTCCAATATTGCCAGCATTTAATAATGATGAAACACCAGAGTTAACTTTTTCCTACTCTCCTGGCATAGGGGATGGAGCCAAGGGAGTTGAAGGAGATGGGACAATAAAGGGTGAGTTTACAAATTGCAAAGGGGTGCCAGCCTTAGCAATAGCATTGAGCATATTTTGTTGGTCAATTTGAGGAGATGGATGCTGTGAAATTTGAGGAGACGCAGGCTGAAGTAACTGCGGTGAAGAAGTAGGAAATTGAGATCCCGACTTCAGCTGTTGGTGGTGATATGCTGAGCGCTGACCTAATGAATGATGTTGCTGAAAAGCTCCTGATTTAACACCCATTTGTTGTCTCATCTTCAAGTCGTTAGTATCAGCCATCTGATGAAGCTATGGCATCTGGTTTGACTGCAATTGTGCAGGTTGCTGAAATTGCTGCTGCTGCTGCTGTTGCATCAACTGTTTATGGATGAGATGTTGCTGCATTTGGCGTTGTTGAATCTGCTTTAATTGCTGATTCTGCAGAATCTGTTCTTGCTATTTTAGATGCTGGTGCTGAAGCATATTCGAATTTGGTTGTAGGGGATTAAGATTTGGCTGCAGAGTATTCATTTGATTTTCAAGGGGCTGCAATTGAGTCATCTGAGATTGTGGTTGTTGTGATTGCTGGATGGAATGCATATCAGCATATGAGATGGGGGAAGTAGTCCTTGCAGAGAGGAAACAGGCTTCCGAGGCCTATTTGAACTGAGAATGCTAATTATTTGCTTTTCATAAGAACCTAACTTCTCCTTGTAACTAGGTTGTATATTGTTCTTGGAAACTAGCAATAATGTAATAAAGCGCTCCAATATATCCTTAAAAGCTTTAAGCTTATTGAGTTGCAGGTTCTTTCCGTGCTGTGACTGTGGTTGCTGTAGAAGAGAGTCGTGCTGGAGGGAAGAGGTATGTGCAATGAGAAGAAGAATAAAACCCCACTGTTCCTGTGATAGTAATTTTTTTTTTAATTGACATGACATGATAAAAATCAAAGGTGGACCGCAAAAGGTTCACATCAATGACCTTTATCTGAAAGCAAAAGGTTCATACTTTCAGGTGCCATAGCTTATAATATGATATATATAAAGATACTACCACTTTCACATCAATGACAATTGAAGTTATAAACGAAGTCCCACCGCTTCTACTCAAACTGTTAAACACATCAATGCAACATAAATGATAGCCATAAATATTAAAATATGCAAGTAACAAATAGAATATAAACTAAATATTAGGAGAAGGGAAAAGGTTATAAGTAATGTCGATCAATCCAACCTTTATCTAATTTGTCTGTGCCTAACTCACGTCGTGACAATGATACTTTCAAATATACCTAGTTGCTTTACCAAAATGGCCAAAATGCTATAGCATAGGACTGTTGGCTGCTACTGTTCAGTCATCAGTGCCATCAAAATTCAAAATATTGTACCATTGAGTAACAAATATTTTCTAGAATAATAACATTGAAAGCAGTACAAGATATGATGCTGGTAAAATGTGTTTATTTTCTTCAAACTGTAGAACTCATGGCCAAGAGAATAGCCGGTATAATTTAGTTTCAAACAGTAAGATATGATGCTTTCTTTATTCTGCAAACAATTTTGATTGTTATGCCAGTAGTTTATCTTATTCTGAAATCTTCTTAGCAGCTTACAGCCTGTAGCAATCTTGTAACTTCTACCAGCAAATGTGATCCATTGCATTCTACTAGTAACTTCGATTTTTGCTATGCATAATTGTAGGTAGAAAATTCCAATATAGCGTGGATATCTCATTCTGGAGAGTGGCAATCTTTTCTTCCACCCCTCTTAAGATTTAGTTTAGAAAAACACATAAAAGTTCAGTGTTATACAAAAGCTTATTTGTCACATTAAAAAGCTTATTCACATTAAAAATTTGTTCAAATATTGTCTAGTGTTATACACACTTACTAATGATGTTTGTGTAACTCCGCTTAGCCAATTGATACACATAAGAAGAAAAAAAAACTAAAACAAAAGGGTTCAATGTAATTTTCTGGTAGTGCATAAGTACTTACTTAAAATCATCAAATAGAGATTACAGTGACCTTGATATAATATAGAAGCGGGGGAACAAATATAGCACGGCCATAATTAGAAAAGTAACCGCTGTTGTAAGTGCATACCTTATAAAAAAGAACAGTTTTCCCACTTCCGCTAAGCCCAGTAAGTACAATGGTATTAGATGTCTTGTGCTTGAAAATGCGAACTGCAAATTAATTGAACTGCAGATTTCACAGAGATTTAGTTTCTTAGCGAACTTGTTGTCGATTTGCATATGACCACTTCTAGGGTTCTAGCGGTTCGCCCAATTCAAAGAACGCAAATTAAATTAACTGCAGATTTCACAGAGATTTAGTTTCTTAGCGAACTTGTTGCCGATTTGCAGATGACCACTTATAGGGTTCAAGCGGTTCGCCCAATTCGCAGGACTAGGAACGAATGCAAGCACTGTAGTGTTTTGTCTCTGTCTTGGCTAATTGGGTAACTAGGGGGCATTGATTAAACACGTCCGCTAGTAAGTCTAGCGGACGGCGTACTCCTATTCTAATTATTTGTTAAAAGTACGATATAGATGTTATATGCTATTTTTTGATTCATAGCAAATAGATCTTATGAATCATTCCCTATATATATATATATATATATATATATATATATATATATAACTTAATAATTGTATGATGCCTCCTAATTACTGGTGAAAATTTTCTTTTATTTGGTGATGCATGCATGCTGCATAAGTGAAAAGTGATCTTCTATTTACAACTATTAATATATATATATGCATGTCTGCCCTATAGGAACTGACGAATTAAGCCCCCAATTGTTGATCGACGGATTGGGTTGGATTCACACCACGATTTGATGGATTGGGCTGGGTCCAACCCTAAGCTAGAAGTTTGGATGAAATAAACCTAAGCCCAAATGGACCCAACCACATCCTACTAGTTAATCCAATTTTCTAGTCCTAAACTATACCCACCCAACGCTTAGATACACTTCACACTTGTACTTCCATGACTAGTTTTATGAATAAAATTTTATTTTTTCAAATATAAGTTATGAATGTAGTTGGGGTGGAATGGAATGACACTAATTAATATACTAGTCATGTTTATTTATAATATATGAGATTATAATTTTAAAACGTAGGAATGAAACTCATTTTTCAAATATATATATATATCCAGAACTCCCTCAAAAACCTATATAACCAAGAAAAAATAATGAAAAGGAAAAGAAAAATAAAGTAGCTCGATCTGATCGATCCCTGTAATTTCCATTGAAAATGAATTAATGGATAGTATGATACCTTTAGTTGTTTTTTAAATGGAATCCGATGTCCTAAATCGTACTATAGATATTATATGTATCCAATCTCTTCTCTTTATAGAGATATTATTTGTTTCTTATCAACGCCATAGAAATCATATAAGATGCTATATGTTGTTAAAAGAAGACACCATCCCTGCAGCTCTAGGGTGGATGTAGTGAGGTTCAATCAATGACTCCTAAAATATTTTTTTTTTCTTCAAAATATTACATATACTATATGAGACAAAATAATATATATTCTAACAAATTTTTTTTTTAATTTTAAAAACTAAGTTTTTTTTCTTTATTCAAATTTGAGCCTATTTTATAAATCTAACACAATCATAATATATATATATATATATATATATATATATATCCCAGTAAAATGAAACTGTTTTGGAGCTGCAGGAGTGCGTATATGTTATATATTTCACTTCTTTTCTGAAGATTCGCAAATCTGAAGTTTCAAAATCAATCATTCATTCACGCAAGTTTAGTTTTAAGTGCACGAGTCTTGCATTGCATGCTATATGGAAGTACCTTAATTAATTTTCACTCTGGATAGTGCAATGCTGCCTAACTTAATTGCGTTTAGCTTATATATATATAGCTTTCTACGCGGGCGTTGCGTATGCAGACTATCTTTAATGACGAACAAAATCGTTTCTAAACTCATAATCATAGGGTTTGAACCATTGCAATAGGCCAGAACTGTCACTATAGTCCGGTTCAGACCCTATGACGACGAGTTTAATAACGATTTTATTCGTCGCTAAAAGTGATCCGCATACGCACCACCCGCATAAGAATTTATTTCCCTCTCTCTCTCTATATATATAATGGTAAAAACCTGAGCCACTCAGATAAAAATGGTTGAAAAAAGACCCAAAACATTTGGTCCAATGGATATGAAGCTAACCCACCTCTGTAGTGGAGAGGCACTTGCAAAAATGAAAGATTAATTAATGAAGTGATGAGAATACTTCTTAAGTATGTATGTGTAAGACAAAAAAATGGAAATGTTTAGAATAGAAATTTTAGACTATAAGCTACATACGTAAAATGTTGACTAGGCTGCTTTAATATTAATATAGATCAATTTCTTTTGATATATCTATCATTTGTACAGGAAAAATGGGCCATTAGTAGTTTCTTTATTTAAATGTCATTTTGGAGAAATTATTTTTGTACCTCTTAATCTAGAGTTAAATTAGAATTACCAACGCATTCGATCGTTAATTAATCTATGCGTTTAATTCTAAAACATCAAGTAAAAAGGAGTAAAGGGAGTTTATATGCACTGCATGTTGCCCCATTTCCATATATAAATTAAGTCGACCCGAGTGCTATCTATTTATGACTCTTAATTTTGAACAGAATGAGTAATAAATCACCCAACTTTTCACCATTCATGCATATACATATAACATGTGATGAGTTGTTTTATAATTTTGTAGAACGTACCAAGAATTTAAAAAGTTTTACTTACCAATAATGCATGCATGCATGATGATACACTTGGTCATATCAATCCAAATTCATACTGTTTAACCTTTAATTTCTTCTGCTTAAAAAAGGGTCGGTAGCTAGCTAGCTATACCACCACCACCACCACCACCACCATCACTTTCTTTTTTCTTTTCTATTTTAAAAAAAAAAATGTTGAATAGAAAAGTATATACATATATATTGAGATTAGTCAAAAAGATGGTTGTGCCTTTTAAATTGTAAGACCCTTACTTTGCCACCTAGCAGCACCCAAAATGAAAATTTGCTATACACGTGTCTCGATCGGATATATATATATATATATATATATATATATATATATATATATATATATATATATATATATATATATTTTTCCAATCATGCACAGCATAAAATTAGTAAACGTGTAACTACTGGAGTACTACTACATAACAACATATTAGTTGGAAAACCCCATGTAAATTAAAGCTTATAAAAGAATTAATAATATCTTGTCCTGCGGAAAATAAATTAAGTCCATTATATATATATATATATATATATAGAGAGAGAGAGAGAGAGAGCAAATAGGGTAAACCCCGAGTTTTGAAGCTACTTAAAAAGCGAACAACAAAAAAATGAATCCTTTTGCGAATTACTATTAAGACATATTAAAAAAAAGAAGCTCTCTTCCTCGAACAAAAAGAAAGATCAATAATACGAAAGAATATCAAATATAATAACCGACTATTTTAATATTTCCAAAGTATCATTTAGATATCACATTATAACTAAGTCAAAAAAGTAATTACCAAATAGGGCCTCCTTTATTAAGAGTCTAACACTACTCTCAAACAATTAAAAAATCCCAAAAAATTGAATCTGATGATGAAACCCCAGGCACATAATAATTAAATTATTTTGTACAAATTATATGCTTTAAATATGTAGAATATTACAATAATCAGTATATGTAGAATATTACAGATTGATTATTTGCTTTAATATTTAAGTATTCTATTTAAGTAATAAAAGGAAGAAAATATTTAAGGGGGCCCTAAAAATTTTTGGACCTAAAGCCCGGGCACCGTGGGCTTTAGCCCAGGGCCGATACTGAGAGCAAAGATCAAGAACATTCTCTTTAAATAACATTCTTTTATTAAAACTACGTCGTTTTGGAGTCTTTTAAAAGAGAGTGATCCCACTTATTTTATTTTATTTATAAAAATGCCACCCGCGGTCACTCCAAAACGACGTAATTTTAATAAAAGAGTGCTATTTAAAGAAGAATGCTCTTGATCCTTGCTCTATATATATATATATATATATATATATATATATAAAAAGCGGGTGTGGCTATTCAGGTACACGATTTTTCAACAATCCTTCTGGGCCCACACAGGGTAGTGATCGGATAATTTTTTTTTTAATTATAATTCTCAGATAATTTGTAAAATTTATTAGAATTGTATTTTTTACGGAATTCAGTGATTTATGTGTTATTTCAATACATGTAAAAAATAGAATTATACATATTGTACAATTCAAATCTTACATGTATTCAAATGATATCCAAATTATTAAATTTTATAAAAATTTTAATTCTAATAAATCTTATAAATTATTTAGGAGTCATAAAATTGCCCGATCACTATCCCTGTAAGCAAAATCCGGTCCCCTAGCATTTTTGATTTTTCAATGCATGCAGTAAGCTTAAAATTCTTGTGGCGCCAGTTGTAGCTTGTATATCAACTTAATCGGCCCTTATATTTTACTCCTAACTATTTGACGTTTTAAAGTTTTTTATTTATCTCTAATTAATTAACGTTTGTTCAAATATAAGAGAATTAATGATAATTTTTTTAAAATTACCCCTCATTATTCTACCTATTTTTTTGATCCTTTAAACTCTTTCTCTCCTTATCCCAACAAAACTATCTTTATCTCAACAAAAGATTTAAGGGTATTATAGACAATTGAGTACTATATTTAATATTTTCCAATCATTATCTTAATTCTTGTATTCACCTCTAAAACGTCAAATAATTAGAGATAGAGAGAGTACGTATGTGCAACTATGGGTTGTTCGGAAGTGTGTAGGGGGCGCGACACAGGTGCAAATTTCTACAATCGTCACAGGTAGGCCTAGCAAAATATGGTTATGGTTCCATTTAAGAACTAAAATTATATTAACCATTTTTAATATGGATAATGTGGGTTGGAACCATATGGTTATGGTTAAAAATCTTATTAACCATATTAACCATTTTAATATTGTTATGGGTTATGGGTTTCATGAAGACCTGATTTGACACTAATATTATGTGATTATGTATATACCCCTTACTCCCACCCTATCCCATCCCATCCCATCCCACCCCACCCCAACCCCACTACCACTAAAAAAAAATAATATTATGTGATTATGTATATACCCCTTACCCCTTAACCCCACCCCACCCCACCCCACCCCACCCCACCAAACCAAAAATAATAATATTATGTGATTATGTATATACCCCTTACCCCCACTCCCACCCCCACCCCTACCCCTACCCCTACCCCTACCCTACCCCCACTACCCCCCCTTACCCCTATCCCCACCCCAATCTACCTAACCCACCCACCCTACCCCCAACCCCTTACCCCCCCACCCCACCCCACTACCTCCACTACCACTAAAAAATAATATTATGTGATTATGTATATACCCCTTACCCCCCACCCCACCTCACCCACCCACCCCACCTACCCTAACCAAAAATAATAATATTATGTGATTATGTATATACCCCTTACCCCACCCCCACTCCAACCACACCACCACCACCACCCCTACCTACCCACCCACCCACCCCACCCCACCCCACCCCACCCCACCCCACCCCACCCCCACCCCCACTACATCCCACTCCACCCCACTGACACAACATTTTATCCATTTATCATACGCCTGTCAATCTGATTAAGATTCACTCATCTTTAATATCTGCTTAATCACAATCCATAGGTTTAAAATAGTTTTAATAAAAATATTAGGATGATGACAATGATATATCAATTTAATAAAACAAGAATAATTTATCCATTACAACGCCCATATTGTCATTACATTCTATACTTATTTAGAATATTCAGGAATGCTAAGAATATCCATGATCCAAAGCACTACCGTCAAGCGCTAAATATCAAAGATATTCCACTAATTTCACGGAGTATAAGTCAAAAACTTTAACCAACCGAGTATAATAAAGAGTGGAATAAAAAAGAAATTACCATGTATGCGGTAATTGCAAGATGCTGTGTTATTCCAACAGTAATAATAAATAATGCGAATTAAATCATGCAGAACACGCACCGATTGTGATATTCAAATGTAATAATAAAGAATGGAATAACAAGTAAATCACTATGTATGCGGTATTTCATGACAGATGTTATTCCAATGTAATAATAAATAATCAACCAGTCCCATGATAACGCATGCAGCATGAGATATTCCAATGTAATAATAAAAACGAAAACAATCTTTCCCATGTGAAACGCACAAATAGGATTATTTTTCATCTTTTATTTCTTTAGCGCTTAAGAAAGCTTTGAGAGTAAATGTAAGTTTCTTCAAGTATATCCCCGCCTCTACCGCTTTTCTGAGTACTTTCTTTATAAGGTAAGGGTATTATTTTTTTATATTCATGAAATGTAACTTCATTATTCTATTCTTTATTATTCAGAATAACCCGCCTCAAGGCACCGCATGCACGGTGATTTCGCTGTTATTCCATTCTTTATTATTCTCGCTTGAATATCCCGCTTGGCAGAGGTACGCCTCGACCGTTCTCGTTATTTATTATTCTCGCTGAATAACTTTTCGTGGCAAGCATGCATGGTGATTTCTTTTGTTATTCCATTCTTTATTATACTCAAAAAGTTAAAGTTTTCGACTTTATACTTCATGAAATTAGTGAAATATCCTCGATATTTGTGCTTCATCCAAGATCTTTTCATGAAAAAATATTCTTCCTAACATTATTGAATTTTTACTCTAAGAAGAAGTATCATGTTGTCGACAATTTGGACGTTATTAGTTCCTCGGATAAATTAATTCTTGAACTTGTTTTATCAATTCTTATATCAAAACCGCCATCATCCTTATGTTTATATTTTATCGAAAGTCATATGTGGGTCTGTGGTGCATGAGATGGACTTGGTATGATTATGACTGTGTGATTATTCTAGATAATCACGATAATAATGTTACAAATAATGTGGTAAAAGTCCTCATCGTCCGTGAAGCATTGATGGACGCTATTGGCATGATCACGACCATCGATGAATACACAAATATCTTTGGCCGTAGCAGCATGGATAATTTGTGGTCAGGATACTAATGAATATCATCGTCAGTAGCAAGTGTGGATGATGTTGATTATTTATTAAGTCGAGTCCCAAATGATAAAAGTGATGAAAACCTTTTAAATCATAAAAGATAGTAGATTTTATTCTCTACTGACTCTTTTAATAGATCAGATGTTCTTTACCGCAGCTTAAACTTGATGTCTATCAGATTTTATCAATTTAACATTACAAGACTAGTGATAATTTATTCGTATTATCTTAGTCACAATATTTCTTACCGCTAGTTGAGTTCACCCTTTCTTTCACCGTTCTTCAGAAATTAAAATGTAGCCGGACTAGTCGGGAAAACGAGTGACTATTCAAATGATAGTATTAGTAGTCCTCACTATTCTCATTAAATACCGTGACAATAAATGTAATGAGGACTTATTCTCGAGAGTGGATATTGTCTGTAAGACAATATTTGTATTAAAAACAATGCCTTTCTTGTTGTATATTAAAGATTGTATTTAGATTCTGCACCATGTATTTATGCGACTCAAAATAGTGATGTATACCTATTTCGAGGCGTCACAATTAATATCGTAGCTTAGGGATATGATCCCTGGCTGAGATGTGAGACAAGAATTAGGAGGGGAGAGACGGGGAATTCCTTCTCTAGTATGACCTATCTAAGTCTATTTGATATTTAATTGGTTGGTCAGAGTATAAGGATAATATGTGATATGTTAATTAACCCTTATTTTGTGGCAGTGTTTGAAAATGGCATCCGAGAATGTTGAGAACATCAATGGAGCACATGAGACCGTTGAGTCTCCACAGATCAATAATCAGGATAATGTGCATCAGGAAGGCGACAATCCTCAGGCAAACAACAACATTGACCAAATGATAAACGATGGAATATTCTGAGGCTTCATGCAATTCATGCAACATTAGGCGAGGGCGGCTCCTGTCCAAAATGTAGGTGGAAACACTGGCAACTCTCGGACGGTCACCGCCAAACAGTTCAAGGAACTGGGACCACTGGAGTTTTTTGGAGAGCCAAAACCACTTAAGGTGGAGACGTGGATAAAGCAGATCTATAAGATATTTGATGTCTTGGGATGCTCCGAGGAGCAAAAGGTTCCCTTTTCCACCTTCATGTTGCATGCAGAGGCAGATTACTGGTGGGAATCGGAAAAACGTACTCAACCTGTCGCACTGAAGATGTCTTGGGAAAAGTTTCAAGAACTGTTCAACGACAAGTACTTTCCCGAAAGTATTCGGCATGAAAAAGAGGTAGAGTTCATTAAACTGAACAAAATAATATGACCGTGTCGCAAAGACGAAGCCAAGTTTGCCGAAATGTTCCGATTTAAGTCCCCATTTAGTTGATAATGAGGAGAGAATGACACGAATGTTTCTAAGAGGTTTGAAACCCGAGATACGTCAATATCTTATCTCTCATAAACTGTGTTTGTATTCAGATGTTGTTAATAGGGCTCAGTTATTGGAACGCGATAATGAGTCAACCCAACCAAAAGAGAACAGCCGGCAAAATGATAATACCAGTGATAACAATTATCGAAGCGGTGACAATAAGCGTGGAGGAAATCAACATGCCAGAAATGGTAACCACTTTGGTGGTAATCATGCCCGAAGCAATAAGAATGGACATTTAAAGAAGAGGAGATTCAACAATGATGGAAAGACGTCAGCATCTGCACCTGTTGTTAAGGAAGGAGAACGACCACCTATCATATGCTTCAAATGCGGAAGCACTACAACAAAAAGGCTTATCAATGATCGATTATCGCCGATCGTGATTTCGGTCAGCAGATATATATCTCACAAAATGTACGGTCTCGACGATAGTCGTCGATAAAATCTGGTCATTGGGATGCACATCAACGACCACTTATTAGCGACCGAGATATCTCATGATCGCTATGAGCGTAATCGAAATGACAAATACGGCCGCTTGAAATGAAAGCAGCATGGTCCAGAGCCAAAGCTGACGTGGTCCACGTGTCAGCGACCATTATCGTGACCGCGTCGCGGTCAACATTGATTATCTTGCGTCATTATCGTTCAATGACCGCACGCGGTCATTGATATGAAAAAAACATTACTGCCAGATTTTTTTTTTTTGCGAAATTCCCAAAACCATACACTGCTTTCTACCCGCTTTATCCCAACACACATACACATCAAGATAAACAACATACAAAACAATATAAACATCCATCGTCCACCAACACATACACCAAACTAGTATATAAACCTTTAAAACCAATATGATTTGAATAAATATAATAACATTTCAAAACTTGTTTAAGTAACATATATACAAAACATCCAAATAATGAATATACAAGTACAAGGTTATGTCAAGCGTTATCCCTCCTTGATCACCCTGTAATTAACAAAATAATAAAACAAGTTACAAATATAATAAATATGTTGATACTGGTATATATTACGACAATACATACAACAAATTGATTTTATACCTCGTCGCCATCCCCATGCTGTCCTGCTGCTGCTGCCGCTACTGCTTCAGCTAACTCCTCAGGATCAAGAGCCCCCAGGTGCCCGCCCAGTATCTTCAGAAGATTTCGATCTTGACATATAGCTCTCACACAGTCAGCCGGAGTATGAACAACTGGATGACTCGATGACTGTGAAGACTGGGTAGCAGAGCTGCCTGAGCCACTGAAGGATGGGCGTCGTCGTTGTCCTTGACCTTTAATGTAGTTCTTCTTCACAACAGACGCCCTCTCCCACAACTCTTGATCAATAAAGTGGACGTGGAGTGCCTTCGAGATAAGCCATTCATTCAATAAGCGTTTATAAGTATCCTCATCATCATGTTAACACTTAAATAGTTAAAAATAATATTTTGTAAGTATTAATAAACAAGATTAGGTTGTTAAAACTTATTACCGCTTATCCGGATAGCCTCAGCGGAACCATCACGGTGTACGTACACATCCAAATTAATGGATAAGGTGACCTTGAGACCGAGACTCTATACAAAAACAAAGACAATATTACTAAGTAAAATGGGATATTTTCTACAATTCATGATTATAAACATATTAAAACTTGTAAATCGTGCTTGGGGAGTGATATCTTTGAATCGTGAAATACCGCCGCCTGTATGTTCCTTTAGCCTTTTAGCCATCGGATACACCCGAGGCTCATGTTGGTGGCGGCGATCTTTCGTCTTTTCACCCAAATTTCTCACTCTCCATTGGGGCACACATCTCATTTATATGGATTTGGGTGCACCACTGTGGGCTATGCTCGTGCATATAATCCTCTCCCCGGCTGGGATGGTCGATCTCGGCATTGTGAATGGCTTTTTGTCGTTCTTTATTCAAGTTGTCCTTGGTGCGACCGCGCACTTTTGCCAGAATAATGTCTGAATCACTGAAGCATGCGCGTCCTCCCATCTATACCGTTTTAAAAAAAAAAACAATAATAACATTACTAAATAATTATCCTTTGAATATTATATTAATATTATTTGTCATAATTAAAAAAATATATACGAAATTACGCTGAAACAAAGCGTCCTTGTGGGCGATAGGTGTGTTCGCCACGTAATCACGAGTGTAGGCCAATTACAAACACAAATTGTGATATGCACTTGACGATCTTATTATCCTAAAAATCACTATAATATACAACATCAATTAGCATATATTAAAGCAATTTATATCTAAGTTATAATATTTGTGAACATTTTCAAACTTATACTTATAATACTTATAAAAATTTGCCATAGTCTCCCTATAATATAGACTAGCCACATGCACGACTCAACATGCATATATGGACATTTCTAGGCACCCAAGACACAAACCAAGAGAAATATACAAATTTTCAATACAATAAGACCAAAATAAAACATTACCATATAATATCAATCAAAACATTACCAATATACAATAAATGGAATCTTAAATGCTTTTATATAAATGATATATGGGACGACGTGCACGTCTTTATTCGGAGGAGGAGAATCAATAATAAGAATCCGATCATCGGGATTAGTAGGGCCTTGGGCACATTATTAGGCCCCCCTACCCAAGCCGCTTTTTCTATTTGCTTGAAGCCATCTGTATATTACAAATTTCAAGATGTTATTAGGAGTCATATTTGATTATATGTATATGATAATAAATAAACATGTGATGATATAAACATGTATATATATGAATATAAAATGACAATAAACAAAAGTTGCATTTAAATAGTTTAAGTACATAAACATGACAATGATATAAAAACATGTATTGCTAAACATACATTGCATGAGTTCAAGTGTCAATGTCGATTCGAATCATCTTGTATCGTGTTGCAGATTCATAACCATCATCCGCTTCAGATTCGTATCGATTCGATCAATAACTCTTTCTCCTCGATATCAATGTCATCCGACACAAGTATTGACTCGGATCTAATTCATGTGGTTCATCTCCACCATCTAACCGGATTACTTCATTGTCGTCCTCCACATTTATTATAGTCCGACTATGAAGCATCTCGCTTCTTGGTAAATCTCCCCATCAACTAATTCTACACGACTACGCCACGGAGTATAAATTACAACTTGCCAATCAGTGGGCGGTCTATCCTTTTCCTAACAGGACTAGGAGTGTAGTATACTTGTCTTTGTTTGAGTTGGTAAAACAAACGGTTCGTTGGAGTACGCAGACCTATGGAGGTCAATATCGACGATTCCCATGTCCACCAACACGCATCCCTTTTTCCTCAATCAAACCAACGGCACTTGAACAAGTGAATACGACCCCGTCGCGTGCCTCAGACGACAACTCTACGATTTCCTCCAACTCCCCATAAAAAGGCACGCACCAAGCTCATTGTAACAATATCCTTGGACACACACTCCGAGTTTCGTTGTTCTTTTACCGCTACCTATATGCCTTTGTGTGAAATTCACAACCATTTATTTTGTAAACATCATACGGTGACTTGATCCTATGCGGTCCCATAGCTAGGACTTGTACATTAGCCTTTAATCGTTGATCCCTCAATCAAAGCCTACAAAACTCCATCTTATTAAATGAAGTCATAGTTATCATATGAAGTATATATATTATATATATATACACTACGTGCTTAAAATTGAACTTACTTTGTCCTTTAGCCAAAGTGCAAAGTTTTTATCCCGATTGATTTGAATATCTTTATCGCTTATGTCGGCATGCTTCACTTTTAACTCGTCATCGTGACAATCTATACCATGTTATAAACATTAACATATTAGAATAAATTTTTAACTTAAAAGATAAAATATCAAGTTTACATGTGTACCTCACAAATTCGTCAATCTCCTCACAATTGAGAAGAATGTAAGTATGTGCGGCATGTAATTCTTGCTCAAAGAGGAATATGCGCTTCCCTTTTCCATAAGCGCGGCCCGAGGGACCAAATACAGAGAGCCACCATTTAGTTCAACATTTCCCCATCATCATGTCTCGATACTCGATTGGCCTTTTCACAAGACTTCATCCTAAAATAATGCCGAGACAAACGTAGATATCTCATCAAAATCTGTATGCCTCGCATATCGACCCCTCGACATAAGCTCTATTCTTCACCTTCCTCTTAAGGTTTCCCATCACCCTCTCGAAAGGGTACATCCATCTATATTGAATCTGGACCCCCCAACACGAGCTTCATAGGGAAGATGGATTTGCAAATGCTCCATGGAGTCAAAAAACCAAAGGGAATATTTTTCCGGTTTACACGTGATCTCTATGATGTTCTTCTCAAGTACAAACATGTCCTTCTCATTCAATGATTTTGAACACAAGTCTTTGAAGAAACGACTAAGATCCGTCAAAGCATCCCATATTGGTTTATCAAGCGTATCCCGAAATGCTATAGTATTTAGTCTCTCCATGAACACACGATACTCATGACTCTTCATCCTTGCAATTTCCACCCGTAACACACCTTGCAATGTTTGACGATATCCATCCGGTAGTTTCAGAGACTTAACCCATGTGCACACATCTTCAACTTTCTTTTTGGACAATGTGTACCTTGCATGCGGTTTGACAATCTTACCATTAGGAGATTCATAAAGTTCTAATCGAGGACGCTTACAAATATCTTTCATCTCCAAACGTGCCTTATCGTTATCTTTTGTCTTCCCCGTAACATTCATCACAGTGTTAAACACATTGTCAAACACATTCTTCTCAATATGCATCACATCTAGATTATGACGAATCAAATTTGTAGACCAATAAGGCAATTCCCAAAAGATGCTTCTCCGAACCCAGTTATGAGATTCACCAAACCCATTGATTATGTTTGTCGCATCAACCTTACCAAATAGGATAACCTAATCTCATCACACGATCTCGCATCTCCGTTCCCGACAATCGCGGTGCAGGCATATCATTATCTACTTTCCCTTTCCTGAAGTGTTTTCTATTTCTTCGAAACGGGTGATCTACCGGTAAGAATTGACGATGACAGTCAAACCAACAAGGCTTTCGACCTTTTGATAGATTAAACGACTTTGTATGCTCCATACAATACGGACAAGCCAACTTCCCGTGTGTACTCCATCCAAATTTAACATACCATAAGCTGGGAAGTCACTTATAGTCCACATAACCGCTGCCCTAAGGTTGAAATTTGTTTTCGTTGCAACATCCCAAGTCTGTACTCCATCCTCCCACAATACCTTTAACTCGTCTATAAGAGGTCTCAAGTAAACATCTAAGTTCTTTCCAGGACTCTTAGGACCAGGAATCACGAGTGAAAGAAATAAGTATGGTTGTTTCATACACATCCAAGGAGGCAAGTTGTACGGAGTAACAATCACAGGCCAACATGAGTAGTGCGAGCAATTTGAGTGGCCAAACAGATTGAAACCATCGGTGGACAATCCAAGCCTCACATTTCTAGGTTCCAATGCAAATTTGTGGATGTGCTAAGTTGAAATCTTTCCAAGCACCGCCCATCTCATGGATGATTTAGTTCTCCATCTTTAGTGGAGATTTCGCGTGCCAACTCATATGTTCAAATGATCTTAAAGACATGTACAATCTTTTTAGTCGATGTGTTATTGGAAAATACCTTAGAATCTTAAATCGGTATACTTGATTTTTTGTAGTCACACCTCTTTATTAGGCCTAAACCGTTCATGATCGCAAAACGTGCACCTTATCATCTTGTCATTTTCCTTATAAAACAACATGCGATCGTTGGGACATACGATCGATCTTTTGGTATCCAAGACCCAACTTCTTCACCATTTTCTTACAAAAGTAATAGTTACTGGGTAATTTCTCACCGTCAGCAACATACTCTTAATTGCCTTTCAAGAGCGACTCAAAACACTCATGGCTCATGTTGTGATCACCTTGATGTTAAGTAATGTCGCCATCGCAGACAATGTAGTGTGTTTGGTGCAACCATGCCACAATGGCTTCACTACCCTCGCCTAACAACTTAAAGAAGTCTTTGGCATCGTAATTCATAGGTTGCTTCTCTTGCTTGCTCCCAATCAAAATCGCCCCGCAATATCATGGACCATTTCATTCATACGATGAGTACTACGCCTCGAATTGTGTACTTGTGTGATGCCACCATCTCTTCTCTACGCCCATGTGCCCACCAAAGATTCTTCGTAATTTCTCATGAACCCGTAAACAAGTAAATGATAGTTTACCATGTCTCTCGTCCATATAATTTACATTTTACACTTTAAACATGGACATCGTGATTCTGCGACTTACCATTCATACATTCTGGGTGACTATACGCGATACTCCAAAAACACTTGGCAACCAAATTTAAATTCAATCAGAAGCACCTATCCGGGTACTTGACTTTCGTCGTGCCATCCAACTACTGATGCTGAATAGAGGTCCATGATTCCACTAGTACCTATACTACGACAACATTATAAATGTTAACATATGACTTGGCATACTTATAACCATATGACTTGAGCATACTTGTAAGCATGCATATGATTAACATTTAAGCATACTTCTAAGCATATGACTTAAGCATACTTGTAACCATATGACTTGAGCATACTTGTAAGCATATGATTAACATGTTTGAGTATCTTGGAGATTCATTCATATCAACTAGTGTGCTAAGGCGCCTAACATGTTTTAAGATTATACCCTCACGGTCCATTTCTATAATCTTTTATGTTTTGGGATAGTCACAACATAATTGAACACAATGAACACATAATGATAATATCAGAAATGATAACAATTGAAAAGTTTCATTGAACAATACCCTAAGATTCCTAATCGCTAAAATATTCCCAATGCTTCCTTCCAATATCTATTTGAACAATACCCTGAAATCAAACTATTCCAATCTAGCATACATATCAATCAAAACATTACCAATAAGCTAATTTCTATATATAGAACAAATAACACAATCAATGAACCAATTCCATAACAACCAAGCTTGGCTTGGCCCTGCGAGGCTTAAAATTTAAGCTTGGCGTAGCCTCGTGTGGCCCTCATGCCCCAAGCCCAAATTTCATCCACTCTAACATCCCCTTAATAGGCTCTAGTGGATCACCAATAGGCTCGTTAATAGTATAAATGTTCGCAAATAACCCGACCAATAAAAAAAATTTTGCGAGTCTCCCCGTAATATGGATAACCACACGCACGACTGGCATGTATATAAGGTCATTTCTAGGAACACAAGACATAAACCAACAAATTCCATATGAGATACCATAGGAATTGGATGGAAATTATGAACTTATCGAATCCCTATGCTCATAAAAAGAATTACTATCCGCAAATGCAGTTTTAATCTAGAGATTTACTACAAAAAGAGTTTTGCGGTATCCACAAAGATGTGAGGATCAAACTTGTAAACTTTGAAACCCAATCATTTTTCGTGGGAGCAATTATTCACGCTTTTGATTCACATTATGATGTCAATGTCAAGTTCTCAGTCTACAAATGATTTTTTCACAATGACCAATATAATTGGTTAAACTACAAACATAAACATGGGATTCACGAGTCTATATCATGTGCATGACTTCTTATAATAACCAAACTCACACTACCTCTATTGCACAAAAAGAATCCCAAAATATAAATTTTATACTAACTACAATCTAATACATTCATATCCATTTTATCAATTTTGAACATCAAGATTTCACAAAAATCGACTTTAGAAAGTCAAAATGGGACTCTTTAGAAAGTATAAAAGTATAGTTCAAGTATGCCTTAAAATCCGTGCAAAAAGCAGATCTCAAAAGCTATGACATGCAAAGTGGTACCGAGGGAGTATAATAAAACAAGTAAAATTAGTCCCACATTCATTATAAGAACATACACCCAAAATTTATACTTTGGTGTAATTGTGAATTACCATCATTTGTGAATCCTCCCTCTCATCTAGAAAATTAACAAAATCAAATTACCCAAAGTATCTGCGTATTACCCAAATAAATTTTACTCTAATCAAAACTTATAAACCAAACATAATCATATTACCCAAATCGACTTCAAATACTAATAAAATCATAATCATATTACTCAAACATAATCAAATCCATATATATCAATCTAATGCATATATAATAAAATTCATATTCAATATTGAAACATTATACATTGAAATCAATACCTCAAGGGTGGGTGGTGGTGGTGGTGGGCGTCGGTTACAATGATGGCGGCAAGGGCTTCTTCTCTCTGCAGGCGTGACCTTCTCACTCTTCTTCCCTTCTCCTCTTCTCCCTTTTCTTTCTCCTCTTTTTTTTCTCTTACGGTTCAATTCATCATCGAAAGGAGGTGTGGTGATAGATTAAAAGAATCGTGATCGATAATAAATAATGACGCACGCGGTCATTTGAATATTTAATGATGTGGAAGTTTCAAATGACGTGTCGATCATTGATAATGAGAGGTCGCAAAAAAATAAAGGCGCCAACATTTCCACCAATTTTAGGCGGTGAAATTGTAAGAATGACCACTTAGCGACCGTGACACGGTCATAAAATATAACAATGACTACATTTCCTTCGATGTGAAATGGCGTCATTGATTATAAGTATCTGCGACCGGATGTACGGTCGCTGATATTGTTGGTCGCTGTTAGAGCATTTTCTTGTAGTGAAGGGAGGGACACATCAGTCCAAACTGTGCGATGCCGTCCAAAGCATGTTATAATTATGGAAGAGAAGGTCACCTAGCCCGATTTTGTCGTTCACCGAAGATAAGCTCAGCTAGGATGGAGGCACCAAAGGACTCCCCAAAAAAGTCAAATCCACTAGTGCAAGACATAGCGTTTGTCGTGACCTCCCAGAAAGCAAGGAACCCGAATGAGGTCATCACGGGTAAGCTTATCATAAACTCTAGCGAAGTATATACCTTATTTGATACCGGTTCTACCCATTCCTTTATTTCTCCTACTTGCGCTCAACGCTTAAATTTGACTCAGGAGAAATTGGACTTTGACTTATCTATCAAAACTCCGCTGGGAGAAACCTTCATTACATCCACTATTTATAAGTCTTGTTTGGTTCAAATCGGTACCCTCACATTACCTCGTCGATTTTATTTCATTGAAAATACTTGCATTTGACGTAATTCTGTGGATTGATTGGTTAACTACTCATCATGCAAAAATTGATTATTTTCGTAAGGTTGTTAGCTTTCATATTCCTAACCAACCTATTATGCTAATTTAAGCAACCAAACCATTAAAATCAATCACCGCTCATTTCAAGCCATAAAGCTATTCGCTTATTGAAAAAGCGGTTGTCAAGCTTTCTTAGCTCATGTCACTTGATCTAAACAAAAATACGCCGGTTTTGAATGATATTTCTATTGTTAATGAATTTCCGACGTATTCCCCAAGAACTTCCCAGCCTACCCCCAGAGCGTGAAATTGAATTTTGTATCGACCTTTAACCCTAAGATAAAACCCATTTCCAAAGCCCATATCGAATGGCTCTATTGAACTTCGTGGAGTTAAAGACCCAACCGCAGGAATTGTTAGACATTAGCTTTATTCGCCCCTAGTGCTTCTCCTCGGTGTGCTCTTGTTCTATTCGTGAAGAAGAAGAAAGATGGGAGTATGCGACTTTGTATTGATTATTGGGAGTTGAATCATGTCACCATCAAAATAGGTACCCATTGTCATGTATTGATGACTGCTTTTGTAAGACCCCAGCTTTATAAATAAAGATGAATTTTTTTCTATAAATATTATTTTTGAATATTATGGAATAAATTTGATATAATGTTATAATTGTGGGTAATATTTATAAATTTTGCAAAAGTATGCAAGTTGTTATAAAATATTCGTTTGGTCTGGAATATTCTTTTGTTAGGAATATTCGCATAATTGCTCAATCATCGGTGGACCCCACAATGTAATTATTGTCTGATCGAGAAAACGACAAAAATATTTTATAAAAATAATCTACGAGGTGTTACCGTTAAAACCGCTGAACTACCCTAGGTAGTAAAGTACAAGAATACGCTGTGGTCGCATAAGAAGACACTCAGATTGATTATCGATGCTTACGTGAGAAGTCACTCACCTATG
Organism: Panax quinquefolius; assembly: GCA_020205615.1. Taxonomy (NCBI): domain Eukaryota; kingdom Viridiplantae; phylum Streptophyta; class Magnoliopsida; order Apiales; family Araliaceae; genus Panax; species Panax quinquefolius. The sequence continues at coordinate 7,796,286 of CM035173.1, read as the reverse complement.
CTTTCAATTATCACTACAAATAATTGGCGATCATATCTCTTATATTATTGATTCAATTATCACACAAGATCATCCTCAGTATAATATGTTATAAGATTAAATCAATAATTGAGACGACAAGTTATAAATGATTAATAATTGTTGAAAGATTAAATATGTGTTATGATTTGTGGTAAGTTTGATTATTTTATGGGGGGCTCATATGTCATCATCTAAGAGTCTCTTCACAATAAGAATTACCTTTGTGAATAGTAATTACCTTCACAATAGTATTTACCTTCGCCAATAATAGTAATTACCCTCAGAAATAATAGTATTTACCTTCACAATAAGTAATTACCTTCGATAATAAGAATTACCTTTGTGAATAGTAATTACCTTCACAAATAGTATTTACCTTCGTTAATAGTAATTACCTTTACCAGACGTCAAACCACTTGTCGCTTCACATTACAAAGGCCGAACCACTTGTCGCTTCACATTACAAAGGCCAAACCACCAAATCAAGCCACTCGACTTTTCACACTAAGAAAAGCTAAGCTAGAAATCTTCTATAAATAGAGGCTGAGGGCTTCATTATTTTCACGAATTCATTCAAGCTATAGAGAGAGAAAGTATAGAGAGAATAAGAGAGAAAGAAGAAGAGTATTTTGTTACTACACCGTCCACAAAGATTCAATCTCCTACCAAAAGTAAGGGGTGTTATTCTTTCTTATTCATGAAGAGAACTGTTGTTATTCCATTGCTTATTATTCTCGCTGGAATAACTTCGTATAAGTGGTTTACCCTATACTTGGTGACATTCTTCTATTATTCTCGCTGGAACATCCTCGTCTCATGGTGTTTTTCACCGGACCGGTTCCGCTTTTATTATTATTCTTCGCTGGAACATCCTCGTGCGTGTTTTACACACCGACCGGGTTCCGCTTTTTATTATTCTATTGGAACATCCTCGTCATGTGTTTTTTACACCGACTTCGGTTCCGCCTTTTTTATTATTCTCATTGGAATATCCTATCTCGTGTGTTTTACACCGGATCGTTCCATCTTTATTATTCTGTTGGAACATCCCGCTTGCAGTAATTTCACCGACCGGTTCCGTTCTTTATTATTCTGTTGAATAACTCCGTCTGCGATCTATCGCATGCACGGTGATTTCTTTTGTTATTCCATTCTTTATTATACCCAAATTGGTTAAAACTTTGACTTCTATACTCCATGAAATTAGTGGAATATCCTCGATATTTGCGTTTCATCCAAAGATCTTTTCATGAAAATATTCTTCCGATCATTCTTGAATTTTACTCTACAAAACAAAGATCATATTGATAATTTGGACGTTAATAATTCCTAGATAAAATAATTCTTGAACTTGTTTTATCAATTCTTATATCATTGTCACCATCCTCATGTTTATATTTTTTTTAAAAGTCATCCGTGGCCTCAGTAGTGCATGGATGGACTTGGTATGATTATGACCGTGAGACTATTCTTGTAATCATGACCGTAATGTTACAAATGATGTGGTAAAAATCCTCAAATTAATGTCAGAGTGCATCGATGGACAGCTTGTTGGCATGATCATGACCATTAATGAATACACAAATATTCTCGCCCGTAGTGCATGAATAATTGTGGTCGTGATACTAAAGAATATCCTCGGCAGAAAAGTGTGCGGGTGATTCGATGATGTGGAATATTTATTAAAGTTTCGAGTCTCAAATTTATAACAAAGATGAAAACCTTTAAAACCTAAAAGATAGTAGACTTTATTTTCTACTGACTTTTTTTAATGGATCAGATATTCCGCCGCAGCTTAAACCGGTTGTCTATTGTATTTTATCGCTTTAACATTGTTGAAGACTATCGATAATTTATTCTCGCATTATCTTAGTCATAATATTTCTTATCGGGCTAGTTGAGCTCACCCTTTTCTTTCACCGCTTCTTCTCAGAAATGAGAATATAGCCGGGACGAGTCTGGGAAACGAATGATGGTCCTCAAGATAAGATTAGTAGTCCTCACTATTCTCGTAAAATAAAGGTGATAATAATCAGTAATGAGGACTTTTTGTTTGAGTTTGTATAATATCTAGTAGATTTATATTTGTATTTAAACTCACGCTTTATGTCGATTGCATACCTACAGCTTATGTTAATAAGTTGTATTTAAATTTCGCACCACGTAAGTGGCGACCCAAGATGGGTGATGTATACCTAATTTTGGGGGCGCCACAACTTGGTATCGTAGCTTAGGATATGATCCCTGGCTAAGATGTGAGAATAGTACTAGGAGGGAGAGAGACGGGAATACCTTCGCTAGTATGACCTACCTAAGTTTATGTGCTATTTTATTGGTTGGTCGTAAGATAGGGATAATTTGTTACACGTCAATTAACCTTTTGTTTTGTGGCAAGATTCAAAAATGACATCCGAGAATGTTGAGAATAAGAATGGAGCGCAGCGATCGCCGATTCACCACATATCAATAATCGTGAAAATGTGCATCGTGAAGGCGATAATCCTCATGCAAACAACAACACCGACCAAATGATGAATGATCAAATGTTCGAGGCTTTTATGCAATTTATGCAACAAAGAAAGCAGAGCGACTCCGCCCAAAACGTAGGTGGAAACACGGAAAACTCTCTAAGGTCACCGCTAAACAATTCAAGGAGCCGGGACCACCGGAGTTTAAGGGAGAGCAAAACCACTTCGCTCGCGGAAGCATGGATAAAGCAGATTACCAAGATATTTGATGTCTTGGGATGCTCCGAGGAGCAAAAGGTTCCTTTCACGCTTTTATGTCATAAGAGAAAGTGATTATCGGTGGGAATCGATAAAACGTACTCAACCTCACCAGATCAAGATATCTTGGGAGAAGTTCCAGAGTCGTTTCAACGACAAATACTTTCCCGAAAGTATTCGCCACATGAAGGAGGTGGAATTTATCAAGTCGAACAAAACAATACGACCGTGTCGCAATACGAGGCAAAATTTGCGAGTTATCACTAATTATATCCCACTTGGTGGATAATGAAGAGAGAGAATGGCGCGAATGTTTTTAAGAGGTTCGAAGTCGAGATACGCCAACATCTTATTTCTCATAAACCGTGTTTGTATTCGAGATGTTGTAAATAGGGCTCGCTTAGTGGAACGCGATAATGAGTCAACACAACTAAAAGAGAGAGCAAATTAAGAAAATTATAATACCAAATGGCCGAGAGTAGTCATCGAAGCGGTGACAACAAGCGTGAGGGGAATCAATAAAGCAGATATGGTAACCACTTCGGTGGTAATCGTACAAAACAATAAGAATGGACATTTCAAGAAACGGAGATTCAACAATGGTGGAAAGACGCCAAGACCAAAGACCCATTGTTAAGGAAGGAGAAAGACCACCTATCATATGCTTCAAATGCGAGGAGAGGGACACATCACCCAAATCAAGGCATGCCATCCAAAGCATGTTATAATTGTGGAAGAGAAGGTCACTTAGCTCGATTTTGTCGCTTACCAAAGACAAATTCAAATTAGGATGGAGGCACCAAAGGCCATCCCGTAAAATTCAAAACCTAGAAGGTAAGGGAGAGCGTTTGTTGTGACCTCCCAAAGAGCAAGGAATCCGAATGAGGTCATCACGGTAAGCTTATCATAAACTCTAATGAAGTCTATACTTTATTTGATACCCGGCCTTCTACCCATTCTTTTATTTCTCCTACTTGCGCCATCGATTAAATTTGACTTCGAAAAATTTAGACATCGACTTATCTCGTGGAAACTCCGCTGGGAGAAACCTTCATTACATCCATCGCTTATAAGTCTTGTTTGGTTCAAATCCAGCACCTCACATTACCGTCGATCTTATTTCATTAAAATACTTGATTTGACGTGATTCTAGGGATTGATCAAGTTAACTACTTATCATGCAAAATTGATTGTTTTCGTAAGGTCATTAGCTTTCATATTCCTAATCAACCTATTACGCTAATTCAAACGACCAAACCATTAAAATCAATCACTACCATCTCAAACCATAAAGCTATTCGCTTATCAAAAATGGATGTCAAGCTTTTTTAGCTCATGTCACGATTTAAATAAAATACGCCGCTTTTAAACGATATTCCTATTGTTAATAAATTTCCGACGATTCTCAAGAACTTCCCTGCCTACCCCAGAGCTGTGAAATTGAATTTTGTATCGACCTTGAACCCTTGCAGAAAAACCTATTTCCAAAGCCCCATATCGAATGGCTCCTATCAACTTCGTGAGTTAAAGACCCAACCGCAGGAATTGTTAGACATCGGCTTTATTCGGCCCTAGTACTTCCCTCGGGGTGCTCCTGCTCTATTCGTGAAGAAGAAAGATGGGAGTATGCGACTTTGTATTGATTATCTGGAGTCAATCATGTCACCATCAAAAATAGGTATCCATTGCCACGTATTGATGACCTGTTTCGACCACCAAAGCAAGGAGCCAAATTCTTTTCAAAGATCGATCTTCGCTCCGGATATCACCAATTGAAGATTAGAACCACGACATTCCAAAGACGGCTTTCTTAACCCTGGTGACGGGCATTATGAATTCCTAGTCATGTCCTTTGATCGACTAATGCTCCCGCCGCCTTCATGGATATGATGAACCGAGTATTCAAGGAATATTTAGATCACTTTGTGGTCGCCTTTATTGATGACATCCTTATTTATTCCAAAAGCCGTGAAGATCATGAGCAACACTTGAGGTCGACACTCCAAAAGCTTCGTGAATATAAGCTTTATGCCAAGTTGAAGAAATGCGAGTTCGGGCTTGAAGAAGTAGCATTCCTTGGGCACGTGGTATCAAGTCATGGAATATCCGCTGACCCAAAGAAAGATCAAGCTATTCAAAGTCGGAACAACCTAAATCAAAGACCAAGACGAGCTTTCTCGCTTAGCCGGTTATTATCGGAGATTCGTGGAAGGATTTTCTCGAATCGCTATTCCATCGACTCAAATTGACTTTGAAGATACAAAGTTCTATTGGAGCGAAGAATGTGAGAAGAGTTTTCAAGAACTCAAGAGGAGACTTATTTCAAAGACTGCTCGGACAATACCATCCGCCCTTGAGGGATTTGTCATCTACAAAGGATGCTTCGCAAAAGGGGTTGGGATGTGTTCTTATGCAACATGGAAAAGTTATAGCCTATGCCTCGCGACAACTCAAAGAATATGAGAGGAATTATCCTACTCATGATCTAGAGTCAGCAAATGTTGTCTTTGACTTAAAATTTGGAGGCATTACTTGTATGGGGGAGAAAGTGGAGATCTTTACTGGATCATAAAAGCCTCAAATATTTCTTCACTCAAAAGGAACTCAACACGCGACAACGACGCTGGCTTGAACTGTTGAAAGATTATGATCATACCATCCAATACCATCCTCGAAAAGCGAACGTGGTAGCCGACGCATTGAGTAGAAAAATCATATGCAAGTACGAAAAGCGATATTGTCAACGCAAAGGCCCATTTTGTGTGACTTGCAAAGGATGGAGATAGAGTTAAAGACTCTGTGGACGCATGTGATGATATAGCAAGTATACGAGTGGAACCGACTTTAATCGATAAAGTTAAAGTCGCTTGCTACGCACTGGAGCCGATGCGTATGAAGAAGAAAGTGCAAGAAGGTGCTATATCCAAGCAAGAATCGATGAAGAAGGAATACTTCGAGTCAACTCCAGACTTTGTGTTCCTAACGACCGATTTAAAGTATAATATCATGATGGAGGCGCACAACACACCATTTGCAATCCATCTCGGGAGTACCAAATGTATCATGATATTCGCCATACATTTTGGTGGAGCAATACGAAGAGAGAGATAAATACTGCTTATCTCAAGGTGTCTAACTTGTCAACGAGTTAAAGCGAGCATCAAGTACCAAAAGGTCCATCAGAACCACTTGAAATTCCGTAATGGAAGTGGGAGCACATTACCATGGATTTCGCACGGCCTTCCTAAGGTTTCTCAAGGCATTGATGCGATTTGGGTCATTGTTGATAGATCGACCAAGTCCGCTTATTTCTTACCGATACGAGAAACTTATACACTTGAACGCCTTGCTCAGATGTACATAAACGAGATTGTAAGATCGCATGGTATGCCAGATCCATAGTTTCTAATCGAGACCCAAGATTCACTTCACGATTTTGGGTTAGTTTGCAAAAAGCTATGGGCACAGACTTCACGATTTAGCTTCTAAGATATCATCCTCGACGGATGGACAATGGAGAGGACTATTCAAACTCTTGAAGATCTATTAAGACTCGTGTCCTTGATTTCAAGGGAGTTGGGACAAGTTCTTACCATCGTGGAGTTTTCCTAAACAACAGCTATCAAGCAAGTATCGCATGGCTCCATTCAAGCGCTGTATGGAAGAAAGTGTCGCTTCTCAAAGATGCTTGGGATGAGGTGGGTGAAGCAACGTGTTGGGACCGAGTTGGTACGTATGACTACTTTAAAGATTCAAACGATCCGACAACGATAAAAACCTCACAAAATCGATAAAAGAGTTATACCGATCTTCATCGAAAGGACGTGGAATTCGATATAGAGATCATGTGTTGTTAAGAGTCGCTTCCATGGAAAGGAGTTACAAGATTTGGAAAGAGAGGAAAACTTAACCCTCGATTCATCTGGCCCATTTTTAATCCTCGATCGAGTAGGAACCGTGGCCTATAGACTCGCTTTTACCAAATATGTCTTCGTGTTCATAACGCTTTTCACATATCTATGTTACGTAAATATGTGAAAGACCCGAACCATATTATCGAAGTTAGAACCGGATGAAATAGCGGAAGATTTGACGTATGAAGAGGTTCCCTCGCTCAAATTTTGATAAGAAGGAACATATTCTACGCCCCAAGGTTATACCTCAAGTCAAAGTTTTATGGAGGAACCACGATGTTGAGGAAATGACTCGGGAGTTAGAATCAAATGAAATCAAGGTATCCTTACCTCTTCGACATACCGTGTATGTATTTACTTCTAATTTCGAGGGCTAAATTTCATAAGAAGGGAGGTCAGTAAGACCCTAGTTTTTATAAATAAAGATGAATTTTTTCTATAAATATTATTTTTGAATATTATGGAATAAATTTGATATAATGTTATAATTGTGGGTAATATTTATAAATTTTGCAAAGTATGCAAGTTGTTATAAAATATTCGTTTGGTCTGGGAATATTCTTTTGTTAGGGAATATTCGTATAAATTGCTCAATCATCAGTGGACCCCACAACATTATTGTTTGATCGAGAAAACGACAAAAATATTTTATAAAAATAACTACGAGGTGTTACCGTTAAAACCGCTTGAACTACCCTAGTAAAAGTACAAAGAATACGCGTGGTCAGCATAAGAAGAAGACACCAGATTGATTATCGATGCTTACGCTGAGAAGTCACTCACCTATGCTCAATTATTGCACAAAGAATTGCGATCATATCTCTTATATTATTGATTCAATTATTGTCACAAAGATCATCTCAGATAATATGTTATAGATTAAATCAATAATTGAGACGATGTTATATAAATGATTAATAATTGTTGAAAGATTAAATATGTGTTATGATTTGTGGTAAGTTTGATTATTTTATGGGGGCTCATATGTCATCATCTAAGAGTCTCTTCATTTAATAGTAATTACCTTTGTGAATAGTAATTACCTTCATAATAGTATTACCTTCAATAGTATTTACCTTCAATCAATAGTAATTACCCTCATGAATAGTATTTACCTTCACAATAAGAATTACCTTCGCCAATAAGAATTACCCTTGTGAATAGTAATTACCTTCGCAATAATAGTATTTACCTTCTTAATAGTAATTACCTTTACCGCACGTCCGAACCACTTGTCGCTTCACATTACAGCGCCGAACCACTTGTCGCTTCACATTACAAAAAGGCCAAACCCAAATGTCAAGCCACTTTTCGCTTTTCACACTAAGAAAAGGCTAGAAATCTTCTATAAATAGAGGCCTAGGGCTTCATTATTTTTCACTTAATTCATTCAAGCTATAGAGAGAAAAGTATAGAGAGAATAAGAGAGAAAGAAGAAGAGTATTTTGTTACTACACCGCTGCGCAGATTCAATCTCCTACCAAAAGTAAGGGGTGTTATTCTTTCTTATTCATGAAGAGAACTGCTGTTATTCCATCGCTTATTATTCTCATTGAATAACCTCAGATAAGTGGTTTACCCTATACTTGGTGACATTCTTCTATTATTCTCATTGGAACATCCTGTCTGTGTGTTTTTTACCTGACCGGTTCCGCTTTTATTATTATTCTCGCTGAAACATCCTGCTCATGTGTTTTACACGGACTCCGGTTCCGCCTTTTTATTATTCTCGCTGAACATCCTCGTCATGCAGTTTTTACACCGACCGGTTCCGCTTTTATTATTCTCGCTGAATATCCTATCTGTGTTTTTTACACCGGATCCGGTTCCATCTTTATTATTCTGCTGAACATCCTCGCTTGCAGTGAATTTCACCCGACCGGTTCCGTTATTTATTATTCTCGCTGAATAACTCGTCTGTAAGGCCTATCGCATGCACGGTGATTTCTTTTGTTATTCCATTCTTTATTATACCCAAATGGTTAAAACTTTGACTTCTATACTCCATGAAATTAGTGGAATATCCTCGATATTCATGCTTCATCCAAAGATCTTTTCATGGAAATATTCTTCTCGATCATTCTTGAATTTTACTCTACAAAACAAAGATCATATTGATAATTTGACGTTAATAATTCCCCGGATAAAATAATTCTTGAACTTGTTTTATCAATTCTTATATCATTGTCATCATCCTCATGTTTATATTTTTTTAAAGTCATCTCGTGGCTCAGTAAGTGCATAGATGGACTTGGTATGATTACGACTGCAGACTATTCGTAATCATGACCGTAATGTTACAAATGATGTGGTAAAAATCCTCGTCAGATGTAGTGATTGAGTATCGATGGACATGATTGTTGGCATGATCATGACTATTAATGAATACACAAATATTCTTCGCCCGTAGTGCATGAATAATTGTGTGGTCGTGATACTAAAAGAATATCCTCGTCAGTAGTGCGGGTGATTCGATGATGTGGAATATTTATTAAAGCCGAGTCTCAAATTATAACAAAGGATGAAAAACCTTTAAAACCTAAAAGATAGTAGACTTTATTTTCTACTTGACTTTTTTAATGGATCAGATATTCCGCACCGCAGCTTAAACTGGTTGTTCTATTGTATTTTATCGCTTTAACATTGTCAAGACTATTGATAATTTATTCTCGCATTATCTTAGTCATAATATTTCTTCTTCGGGCTAGTTGAGCTCACCATTTCTTTCACCGCTTTCTTCGTGAAATGAGAATATAGCCGGGACGAGCCTGGGAAACGAAAGTGATGGTCCCAAGATAGCATTAGTAGTCCTACTATTCTATCTGTAAAATAGTGTGATAATAATAGTAATGAGGACTTTATGTCGTGATTCACATAGTATCTAATTCAGATTCATTACTATTCAATAATAGTAGTGATAATAAGCGTAATGAGGTTGTAAGACCCCAACTTTTTATAAATAAAGATGAATTTTTCTATAAATATTATTTTTGAATATTATGGAATAAATTTGATATAATGTTATAATCAGGGTAATATTTATAAATTTTGCAAAGTATGCAAGTTGTTATAAAATATTCGTTTGGCTCGGGAATATTCTTTTTGTTAGTGAATATTCGCATAATCATGGCTCAATCATCAGTGGACCCCACAATGTAATTCATTGCTTTGATCGAGAAAAATCGACAAAAATATTTTATAAAAATAACTACGAGGTGTTACCGTTAAAACCGCTGAACTACCCTAGGTAAAAAAGTACAAAGAATACGCCGTGGTCGCATAAGAAGACACTCAGATTGATTATCGATGCTTACGTGAGAAGTCACTTCACCATGCTCAATTATTGCTACAAAGATTGTCGATCATATCTCTTATATTATTGATTCAATTATTGTCACAAAGATCATCCGTATAATATGTTATAAGATTAAATCAATAATTGAGACGATAAGTTATAAATGATTAATAATTGTCAAAGATTAAATATGTGTTATGATTTTTGTGGTAAGTTTGATTATTTTATGGGGGCCTCATATGTCATCATCTAAGAGTCTCTTCATCAATAGTAATTACCTTCACAATAGTAATTACCTTCACAATAGTATTTACCTTCGTCAATAGTAATTACCTTACACCTTCACAATAGTAATTACCTTCGTTAATAAGAATTACCTTCACCAATAAGTAATTACCTCTTGTGAATAGTATTTACCTTCGCCAATAGTATTTACCTTCGCTAATAGTAATTACCTTTACCAGACGTCGAACCACTTGTCGCTTCACATTACAAAGCGCCGAACCACTTGTCGCTTTCACATTACAAAGGCCAAACCAACTTTTCTTTTCACATCATTACTCACTTTTTCACACTAAAGAAAAGCTAAGCTAGAAATCTTCTATAAATAGAGGCCTAGGGCTTCATTATTTTTTTCACTTAATTCATTCAAGCTTATAGAGAGAGAAAGTATAGAGAGAGAAAGAGAGAGAAGAAGAAGAGTATTTTGTTACTACACCGCACGCAGAGATTCAATCTCCTACCAAAAGTAAGGGTGTTATTCTTTCTTATTCATGAAGAGAACTGTTGTTATTCCATCGCTTATTATTCTGCTGGAATAACCTCAGTATAAGTGGTTTACCCTATACTTGGTGACATTCTTCTATTATTCTCGCTGAACATCCTCGCTCAGTGTGTTTTTTACACCGACCGGGTTCCGCCTTTTTATTATTATTCTCGCTGAACATCCTCGTCATGTGTTTTACACCTAACCGGTTCCGCTTTTTTATTATTCTCGCTGAACATCCTCGTCTGTGGTGTTTTACACCGACCGGTTCCGCTTTTTTATTATTATTCTCGCTGAATATCCTATCTCGTGTTTTTTACACCGGATCTCGGTTCCATCTTTTATTATTCTGCTTGAACATCCTCGCTTGCGTGAATTTCACCCGACCGTTTCCGTTATTTATTATTCTCGTTGAATAACTCGTCTGCAAGGCCTCTATCGCATGCACGGTGATTTCTTTTGTTATTCCATTCTTTATTATACCCAAATTGGTTAAAACTTTCACTTCTATACTCCATGAAATTAGTGGAATATCCTCGATATTTGCAAGCTTTCATCCAAAGATCTTTTCATGGAAAATATTCTTCCGATCATTCTTGAATTTTACTCTACAAAACAAAGATTATATTGATAATTTGACGTTAATAATTCCCGGATAAAATAATTTTTGAACTTGTTTTATCAATTCTTATATCATTGTCATCATCCTCATGTTTATATTTTTTTTGAAAGTCATCTCGTATTCTCAGAGGTATGATGGGACTTGGTATGATTATGACACAGAGACTATTCTGTAAATCACGACCGTAATGTTACAAATGATGTGGTAAAAATCCTCAAAGGGTCAGAGAGTGCATCGATGGATGCTGTTGGCACGATCATGACTATTAATGAATACACAAATATTCTCGCCCGTAGAAGGCATGAATAATTGTGGTCGTGATACTAAAGAATATCCTCGCCAGAAAAGTGTAAGTGATTCGATGATGTGAATATTTATTAAAGTCGAGTCTCACCTATAACAAAGATGAAAACCTTTAAAACCTAAAAGATAGTAGATTTTATTTTCTACTTGACTTTTTTAATGGATCAGATATTCACCGCAGCTTAAACCGGTTGTTTATCATTTTATCGCTTAATATTATCAAGACTATTGATAATTTATTCTCGCATTATCTTAGTCATAATATTTCATCGGGCTAGTTGAGCTCACCCTTTCTTTCACCGTTTCTTCGTGAAATGAGAATATAGCGGGACGAGCCTGGGAAACGAGTGATGGTCCTCAAGATAAGATTAGTAGTCCTCACTATTCTCGTAAAATAAAGTGATAATAATTGTAATGAGGACTTTTTGTTTGAGTTTGTATAATATCTAGTAGATTTATATTTGTATTTAAACTCACGCTTATGTCGATTGCATACCTACGCTTATGTTAATAAGTCAGATTTAAATTTCGCACTACGTAAGTGGCACACAAAGATGGGTGATGTATACCTAATTTTGGGGGCGCCACAACTGGTATCGTAGCTTAGGATACGATCCTCGGCTAAGATGTGAGAATAGTACTAGAGGGGAGAGACGGGAATACTACTTCGCTAGTATGACCTACCTAAGTTTACGTGCTATTTTATCGGTCGGTCGTAAGATAGGGATAATTTGTTATACGTCAATTAACCTTTGTTTTGTGGCAAAGATTCTCAAAAATGACATCCGAGAATGTTGAGAATAAGAATGGAGCGCAGCGCGATCGCTGATTCACCACATATCAATAATCGTGATAATGTGCATCGTGAAGGCGATAATCCTCACATGAACAACAACACCGACTAAATGATGAATGATCAAATGTTCGTGAGGCTTTATGCAATTTATGCAACAAAGAAAGTAGAGCGACTTCTCGCCCAAAACGTAGGTGGAAACACGAAACTCTCTCTAAAGGCACCGCTAAACAATTCAAGGAGCCGACCACCGAGTTTAAGGGAGAGCCAAAACCACTTCAAGCAAGCATGGATAAAGCAGATTACCAAGATATTTGATGTCTCGATGCTCCGAGGAGCAAAAGGTTCCTTTTGCACGCTTTTATGTCATAGCGAGAGAGGCGGACATCGTGGAATCCAGAAACGACTCAACCAAATTGCATCAAGATATCTTGGGAGAAGTTCCAGAGTCGTTCAACGACAAATACTTTCCCGAAAGTATTCGCCATACGAAGGAGGTGGAGAATTTATCAAGTCGAACAAAAACAATACGACCGTGTCGAAATACGAGGCAAAATTTATGAGTTATCACTATTTATTCCACTTGTGGATAATGAAGAGAGAATGGCGCCAATGTTTTTAAGAGGTTTGAAGTCGAGATACGCCAACATCTTATTTCTCATAAACCGTGGTTTGTATTCGATGTTGTAAATAGGGCTCGCTTAAGGAACGCGATAATGAGTCAACACAACTAAAAGAGAGCAAATTTAAAAATTATAATACCAAATGAGAGTAGTCATCGAAGGCTGACAACAAGCGTGAGGGAATCAACAAAGCCGAGATATGGTAACCACTTTGGTAATCGTACCAAAACAATAAGAATGGACATTTCAAGAAAAGGAGATTCAACAATGATGGAAAGACGCCAAAGACCAAAGACCCATTGTTAAGGAAGGAGAAAGACCACCTATCATATGCTTCAAATGCGAGGAGAGGGACACATCACCCAAATCAAGCCATGCCATTCAAAGCATGTTATAATTGTGGAAGAGAAGGTCACTTAGCTCGATTTTTGCCATCAAGACAAATTCAACTAGGATGGAGGCACCAAAGGCCATCCCGTAAAATTCAAAACCTAGAAGTGCAAGGGAGAGCGCTTGTTGTGACCTCCCAAAGAGCAAGGAACCGAATGAGGTCATCACGTAAAGCTTATCATAAACTCTAATGAAGTCTATACTTTATTTGATACCGGTTTCTACCCATTCTTTATTTCTCCTACTTGGGCCATCGATTAAATTTGACCGAGAAATTAGACTTCGACTTATCTCGTGGAAACTCCGCTGGGAGAAACCTTCATTACATCCACGCTTATAAGTCTTGTTTGGTTCAAATCGCATCTTCACATTACCTCGTCGATCTTATTTCATTAAAAATACTTGCATTTGACGTGATTCTAGTGGATTGATCGTTAACTACTTATCATGCAAAAATTGATTGTTTTCGTAAGGTCATTAGCTTTCATATTCCTAATCAACCTATTATGCTAATTCAAACGACCAAACCATTAAAATCAATCACTACTATCTCAAGCCATAAAGCTATTCGCTTATTGAAAAATGGATGTCAAGCTTTCTTAGCTCATGTCACGATTTAAATAAAAATACGCCGCTTTTAAACGATATTCCTATTGTTAATAAATTTCCGACGATTCCCAAGAACTTCCCCGCCTACCCCGTGAGCGTGAAATTGAATTTTGTATCGACTTTGAACCCTAAGACAAAACCTATTTCCAAAGCCCCATATCGAATGGCTCCTATCAACTTCGTGAGTTAAAGACCCAACCGCAGGAATTGTTAGACATCGCTTTATTCGCCCTAGTACTTCTCCTCGGGGTGCTCCTGCTCTATTCGTGAAGAAGAAAGATGGGAGTATGCGACTTTGTATTGATTATCTGGAGTCAATCATGTCACCATCAAAAATAGGTATCCATTGCCACGATTGATGACCTGTTTGACCAACAGCAAAGGAGCCAAATTCTTTTCAAAGATCGATCTTCGCTCCGGATATCACCAATTGAAGATTGTAACCACCGACATTCCAAAGACGACGGCCGTAACTCCCCAGACGGCATTATGAATTCCTAGTCATGTCCTTTGATCGACTAATGCCCTCGCCGCCTTCATGGATATGATGAACCGAGTATTCAAGGAATATTTAGATCACTTTGTGGTCGCCTTTATCGATGACATCCTTATTTATTCCAAAAGCCGTGAAGATCATGAGCAACACTTGAGGTCGACACTCCAAAAGCTTCGTGAATATAAGCTTTATGCCAAGTCAAGAAATGCGAGTTCGCTCAAGAAGTAGCATTCCTTGGGCACGTGGTATCAAGTCATGGAATATCCGCTGACCCAAAGAAAGATCAAGCTATTCAAAGTCGGGAACAACCTAAATCAAAGGACCAAGCACGAGCTTTCTTGCTTAATGGTTATTATCGAGATTCGTGGAAGGATTTTCTCGAATCGCTACTCCATCGACTCAAATTGACTTTTAAAGATACAAAGTTCTATTGAGCGAAGAATGTGAGAAGAGTTTTCAAGAACTCAAGAGAGACTTATTTCAAAGACTGCTCGACAATACCATCCGCCTTGAGGGATTTGTCATCTACAAAGATGCTTCGCAAAGGGGTCGATGTGTGTTCTCATGCAACATGGAAAAGTTATAGCCTATGCCTCATGACAACTCAAAGAATATGAGAGGAATTATCCTACTCATGATCTAGAGTCAAGCAAATGTTGTTCTTTGCACTTAAAATTTGGAGGCATTACTTGTATGGGGAGAAAGTGGAGATCTTTACGATCATAAAAGCCTCAAATATTTCTTCACTCAAAAGGAACTCAACATGCGACAACGACGACGCTGGCTTGAACTGCTGAAAGATTATGATCATACCATCCAATACCATCCTCGAAAAGCGAACGTGGTAGCCGACGATCGAGTAGAAAATCATATGCAAGTACGAAAAGCGATATTGTCAACGCAAAGGCCCATTTTGTGTGACTTGCAAAAGGATGGAGATAGAATTAAAGACCTGTGGACGCATGTGATGATAAATGAAGTATACGAGTAGAACCGACTTTAATCGATAAAGTTAAAGTCGCTTGCTACGCACTGAGCCGATGCGCGATGAGGAAGAAAGTGCAAGAAGGTGCTACGCCAAGCAAGAATCGATGAAGAAGGAATACTTCGAGTCAACTCCGCACTTTGTGTTCCTAACGACCACTCGATTTAAAGTATAATATCATGATGGAGGCGCACAACACACCATTTGCAATCCATCTCGGGTACCAAAATGTATCATGATATTCGCCATACATTTTGGTGGAGCAATACGAAGAGAGAGATAGCGCTGCTTATCTCAAGGTGTCTAACTTGTCAACGAAGTTAAAGCGAGCATCAAGTACCAAAAGGTCCATCAGAACCACTTGAAATTCCGTAATGGAAGTGGGAGCACATTACCATGGATTTCAAGCACGGCCTTCCTAAGGTTTCTCAAGGCATCGATGCGATTTGGGTCATTGTTGATAGATCGACCAAGTCCGCTTCATTTCTTACCGACACGAGAAACTTATACACTTGAACGCCTTTGCTCAGATGTACATAAAAACGAGATTGTAGAAGATCGCATGGTATGCCTAAGATCCATAGTTTCCGATCGAGACCCAAGATTCACTTCACGATTTTGGGTTAGTTTGCAAAAAGCTATGGGCACAGACTTTCACGATTTAGCTCTCTAAGATATCATCCTCGCATTTTACGACAATGGAGAGGACTATTCAAACTCTCAAGATCTATTAAGACTCGTGGTCCTTGATTTCAAGGGGAGTTGGGACAAGTTCTTACCATCGTGGAGTTTTCCTACAACAACAGCTTATCGCAAGTATCGGCATGGCTCCATTCAAGCGCCAGATGGAAGAAAGTGTCGCTTCCAAAGATACCGACGGGATGAGGTGGGTGAAGCAACGTTGTTGGGACCGAGTTGGTACGTATGACTACGAAAAAGATTCAAACGATCCGACAACGATAAAAACCTCACAAAATCGATAAAAGAGTTATGCCGATCTTCATCGAAAGGACGGGAATTCGATATAGAGATCATGTGTTGTTAAGAGTCGCTCCATGGAAAGGAGTTACAAGATTTGGAAAGAGAGGAAAACTTAACCCTCGATTCATCTATTCCATTTTTAATCCTCGATCGAATAAGGAACTGCGGCCTATAGACTCGCTTTTACGCCAAATACGTCTCGTGTTCATAACGCTTTTCACATATCTATGTTACGTAAATATGTGAAAGACCCGAACCATATTATCGAAGTTAGAACCCATTTAAATAGCGGAAGATTTGACGTATGAAGAGGTTCCTGCTCAAATTTTGATAAGAAGGAACATATTCTACGCCCAAGGTTATACCTCAAGTCAAAGTTTTGTGGAGGAACCACGATGTCGAGGAAATGACTCGGGAGTTAGAATCAAATGAAATCAAGGTATCCTTACCTCTTCGACATACCAGTATCGCACTCTAATTTCGAGGGCTAAATTTCATAAGAAGGGAGGTCAGTAAGACCCCAAATTTTTATAAATAAAGATGAATTTTTCTATAAATATTATTTTTGAATATTATGGAATAAATTTGATATAATGTATATAGTTGTGGGTAATATTTATAAATTTTGCAAAGTATGCAAGTTGTTATAAAATATTCGTTTGGCCTGGGAATATTCTTTTGTTAGGAATATTCGCATAATGGCTCAATCATCAGGACCTACAAATGTAATTATTGCTTGATCGAGAAAACGACAAAAATATTTTATAAAAATAACTACGAGGTGTTACCGTTAAAACCGCTGAACTACCCTATGGTAAAAGTACAAAGAATACGCGTGGTCGCATAAGAAGACACTCAGATTGATTATCGATGCTTACGTGAGAAGTCACTCACCTATGCTCAATTATTGCTACAAAGAATTGCCGATCATATCTCTTATATTATCGATTCAATTATTGTCACAAAGATCATCAGTATAATATGTTATAAGATTAAATCAATAATTGAGACGACAAGTTATAAATGATTAATAATTGTCAAAAGATTAAATATGTGTATGATGATTTGTGGTAAGTTTGATTATTTTATGGGGGCCTATATGTCATCATCTAAGAGTCTCTTCATCAATAGAATTACCTTCACAATAGTAATTACCTTCAATAGTATTTACCTTCACAATAGTAATTACCCTCAGTGAATAGTATTTACCTTCACAAATAAGAATTACCTTAATAGTTCACAATAAGTAATTACCTTCGTCAATAGAATTACCCTTGTGAATAGTATTTACCTTCACAATAGTATTTACCTTCGCTAATAGTAATTACCTTTACCAGACGTCAACCACTTGTCGCTTCACATTACAAAAAGGCCGAACCACTTGTCGCTTCACATTACAAAGGCCAAACCACTTTTTCTTTTAAATTCAAGCCACTCACTTTTCACACTAAGAAAAGTGCTAAGCTAGAAATCTTCTATAAATAGAGGCCTAGGGCTTCATTATTTTTCACTTAATTCATTCAAGCTATAGAGAGAGAAAGTATAGAGAGAATAAGAGAGAAAGAAGAAGAGTATTTTGTTACTACACCGCAAGCAAAGATTCAATCTCCTACCAAAAGTAAGTAAGGTGTTATTCTTTTCTTATTCATGAAGAGAACTGCTTGTTATTCCATCGCTTATTATTCTCGCTGAATAACTCAGATAAGTGGTTTACCCTATACTTGGTGACATTCTTCTATTATTCTCGCTGAAACATCCTCGTCAGGTGTTTTTTTACACCCACCGGTTCCGCTTTTTATTATTATTCTCGCTGAACATCCTCGTCATGTGTTTTACACCGACCGGGTTCCGCTTTTTATTATTCTGCTGAACATCCTCGCTCCAGGTTTTACACCTTACATCGACCGGTTTCCGCTTTTTATTATTCTCGCTGAATATCCTATCTCGTGTTTTTACACCGGATCCGGTTCCATCTTTATTATTCTTCTCGTTGAACATCCTCGTTGCAGAATTTCACCGACCGTTCCGTTATTTATTATTCTCGCTGAATAACTCGTCTGCAAGGCCTATCGCATGCACGGTGATTTCTTTTGTTATTCCATTCTTTATTATACCCAAATAAGTTAAAACTTTGACTTCTATACTCCATGAAATTAGTGGAATATCCTCGATATTTCAGGCTTCATCCAAAGATCTTTTCATGAAAATATTCTTCCGATCATTCTTGAATTTTACTCTACAAAACAAAGATTATATTGATAATTTGACGTTAATAATTCCCGGATAAAATAATTTTGAACTTGTTTTATCAATTCTTATATCATTGTCATCATCCTCATGTTTATATTTTTTTTGAAAGTCATCCGTGGCCCCAGTAGTGCATATATGGACTTGGTATGATTACGACCAGAGACTATTCTTGCAAATCACGACCGTAATGTTACAAATGATGTGGTAAAAATCCTCAAAGGGTCAGAAGTGCATCGATGGACAATTGTTGGCATGATCATGACTATTAATGAATACACAAATATTCTCGCCCAGAAGTGCATGAATAATTGTGGTCGTGATACTAAAGAATATCCTCGTCAGAAAGTGTGTGGGTGATTCGATGATGTGGAATATTTATTAAAGTCGAGTCTCAAATATAACAAAGGATGAAAACCTTTAAAACCTAAAAGATAGTAGACTTTATTTTCTACTGACTTTTTTAATGGATCAGATATTCACGCCGCAGCTTAAACCGGTTGTCTATTGTATTTTATCGCTTAACATTATCAAGACTATTGATAATTTATTCTCGCATTATCTTAGTCATAATATTTCTTCGGGCTAGTTGAGCTCACCCTTTTCTTTCACCGTTCTCTTGTGAAATGAGAATATAGCCGGGACGAGCCTGGGAAACGAATGATGGTCCTCAAGATAAGATTAGTAGTCCTCACTATTCTCGTAAAATAGTGTGATAATAATCGTAATGAGGACTTTTTTTGTTTGAGTTTGTATAATATCTAGTAGATTTATATTTGTATTTAAACTCACGCTTTATGTCGTATTGCACACCTACGCTTATGTTAATAAGTTGTATTTAAATTCGCATACCATGTAAGTGGCGACCCAAGATGGGTGATGTATACCTAATTTTGGGAGCAACTCTAAATCGATGATCAAGTTCGTAGCTTTCTGGCTTAGTTGGTTATTATCTGAGATTCGTAGAACGGTTTTCTCGAATCGCTACTCCCTTAACTCAAATTGACTTGGAAAGATATAAAATTCATTGAGCGAGGAATGTGAGAAGAGTTTTCAAGAACTCAAGAGAGGCTCATTTCAAAGACTGCTCTAACAATACCATCCGCTCTTGGAGGGATTTGTCATCTACAAGTGATGCTTCTGCAAAGGGGTTAGGATGTGTTCTCATGCAACATGGAAAAGTCATAGCCTATGCCTCTCGACAACTCAAAGAATATGAGAGGAATTATCCTACTCATGATCTAGAGTCGATAACATGTTATTTTCGTGACTTAAAATTTGGAGGCATTACTTGTATAGGGAGAAAGTGGAGATCTTTACGGATCATAAAAGTCTCAAATATTTCTTCACTCAAAAGGAACTAAACATGCGACAACAATGTTGGCTTGAACTTTTGAAAGATTATGATTATACCATCCAATACCATCCCGAAAAAGCTTAACGTGGTAGTCACGCATCGAGTGAAAAGATCATACGCGTACGAAGTGTGATATTGTCAACGCAAAGGCCCATTTTGCATGACTTGAAAAGGATGGAGATAGAGATAAAGACTCCAGGGACCCAAGTGATGATGGCGAATATACGAGTGAAACCGACTTTAATCGATAAAGTTAAAGCTGCTCAAGCTACAAACCTGGAGCTGATGCATATGAGGAAGAAAGTACAAGAAGGTGTTATGCCGGAAGCAAGAATCGATGAAGGAGGAATACTTCAAGTCAACTCCAGACTTTGTGTTCCTAACGACCCTGAGTTAAAGTATAAAATCATGACAGAGGCGCACAATACACCATTTTCAATACATCATGGGAGTACTAAAATGTATCATGATCTTCGACATACATTTTGGTGGGGCAATATGAAGAGAGAGATAATGCTGTTTATCTTAAGGTGTCTAACGTGTCAACGAGTCAAGGCGGAGCATCAAGTACCAAAATGTGACGCCCCCAAAATAGGTATACATCACCCATTCCGAGTTGTCAATACATGGTACGTAAACAACTACAACTTTATTATTACAACAAGAAAAACTGTGAGTTTAAATACAAATATTATCTTCTGCATAATATTTATACTCAAATAAATCCTCATCACATTTATCGATACATTATTTTACAAAAATGGTGAGGATTACTAAACAATCCTTTCTAAAACCTTCATTCCATACCCCCACTGCACTCGCTTATATTCTCGCCTCCTCCGAGAAAAATGGAACAAAAAGGAAAAGGGTGAGCTCAACTAGCTCAAGAAGAATATTATGACTAAGATAATATACAACAAATTATCGTTAGTCTTCAACAGGAAAAATTTAATAGAATACAATAGACAACAAGTTTCGCATCAATATTCGCAGCTGAAATAATAATTCATAGAAGAGTTACGTAGAGAATGAAATCTACTATAATCTATGAATTTAACAAATTCATCATCAATATTTTATCCTCAGTAACATCAATCAATATTCATCTCAAATCAAACATTCATCTTTGCACTATGTGCCAAAGATATTCATCGATCCATCATGTTCATCTCAACACTGCTCATCTTTGCACTACAGCCAAAGATATTCATCACCGGTCATGTTCATTTAAACACCGCTCATCTTCTGCACTACAGCCAAAGATATTCTTCAAATCATTCATCTTTGCACTACAAAGCCAAAGATATTCAATAATATCATCATTTAAGACCGAGGATGATGAAAAATATTTTTAAAGAACGAATCCAAAGAAACAAAATGACAAGGATTAAGGATTAATGATTCGTACTTTGTTTTATCCATGTCCAACAATACCTCAAAAATAATCATAGTGGTGTAAAATTCAAGAATGATCAAAACATGGATACAATCAAAGCTAGTATCCGTAATAGATATTTTGGACCTAAAAGAAGAAATTTTATTTTTCTAATGAATAGTGCCAGATATCGTGAATAAAGGTCAGATATCGTGAATAAGTCTTGATATCGTGAATAGTAAATCTACACCAAAAGATAGAAATTCCACAAAAAACATTTTCACGCTTACTTAATAAGACTTTCGTGAATAAGAACTCATGAATAAGAACTCATCATGAATAAGTAACTCGTGAATAAGAACTCATGAATAGTAACCCCGACATGAAAAAGTTCCAAATTTGATAAAAGCTTCAGATCAACATTTCAAAGATAATGATATCAAGAAAATAATATCATTACGAAAAAAATATAATATCCCTTACCTCAAAGAATCAAGATTTCCTAAGGAAAGGTCTCAAGTGATGTGAATGAAACTTGTAATCAACAAAGAACTCTCAAAGTATCTAAATACTCACAAAATACGCCAACAATATAGAGAGAAAAAGAGAAAAACTTTGTTTCGGTGTGATTTTCAATTCTAACTTAAATTTCTATTTATAGGAAAATGTTAGCCCACCAAAGGCAGACTTGACTCAAGCATTGATGGCTTTTACTCGCTACTATTGCCACCCACCACATTTGAAATAAAATTCAGCACATTTCTTCACCAACCACAAGTGGGGCCCACTCAATTCTAGAATTTTCCACCAAAATCAATTATAACCCCGATTTCCTAATCGACACCTCTTAAAATTCATAACAAATCATTCGTGCATTTTTAATCTGTTCAAAATTTGTGGACATATACTCAACTTTTGTATGTATAACATACCCAAAAATTACTATTAATCCAACTGGTCGGATTAAAAATTATAACCCCGCAATATATCTCAAAACCCCGATTTAATTTTTAATACCTCCAACTGCAAAATATCGATAAAACATCTCAACAATAATTTCTTCATTTATAACCACCTAAATAAATCCATCATTTATATCCACATAAAATAAATATTTCTTTATCATATGAATCAATAATTAATTATTCACAAATAATATTACGTAATCACAATTATGACAACCAGTGCTCCTCAGAAAGAGGGGCTTTCCGATAAGGATTTCTCTCATCAAGCCGCAATTAGGTGACCAAACCTCTCCTCGACAGTAACTTTCTAGACATTGCCAATAATGCTATCTAATAATATTATTCAAATAATATGAATTATTGATCCGATAATGGAGATAATGTGCAAAGTGACAATTATCAACAACAATAATATAAAATATCAACGCAAAGAATTATCAATCAATAAAATAAAATATCAAATAAGAATTCACCGTGAAAATTATTGAGTAAAGCCTTCACGTAAGGATCAATAATTCAACAATATCAATAATACCGTGCTATCGCAAGCAACCACGCCAGACATCGTGATTTTAACCAATCGGTATTCCAACAAATCTTAATTCTGTAATAACTACGCCGTTATTTTTAACCAACTTATATTTGTCTGCTTTCTTCATCCAATCGCTCGCATGGGGCCCACACATGGTCACAAGGCCGTCATTTAATATTCCCGACAAAGCATTTAATATTCCACCACCAAACGAATATTCCCCGACAAAATGAATATTTTATAACCACTTGCTTATTTTGAAATATTTGCATATTTAACCCTTAACTATCCACATTAATCAAATCAACCTTACTATTTCAAAATAATAAATAAAGGAAATTCCTTTTATTTAAAAAATTTCGGTCTTACAACCTCCCTTCTTATGAAATTTCGTCCTCGAAATTGACGACGTACTGGTGTTTCAAAAGGTGAGGATACCTCGCTTTCATTTTCGCTTCCAATTCCTGTGTCATTTCTCTATATAAGCATGATTCCTCCACAAAACTTTAACTTGTGGTATGACCTTTTCATACTGTAGGGACATGCTCCTTCCTATCCAAGATCTTGATAGTACCTTCTCATACGTTAAGTCTTCTACTATCTCGTCCTGCTTCTAACTCAATAATGTGGTTCGGTCTTTCACATATTTACGGCTATGATATGTGAAACACATTATGAACACGAGACATACTTTGAGGTAACGCAAGTCTATAGGCTACATTTCCTACTTCGGTCAAGAATTTGAAATGGACCAATAAATCGTGGATCGAGCTTTCCTCTCTTCCCAAATCTTGTAACTCCTTCCATGGAGCAACTCGCAACAATACACGATCCCTACATTAAATTCCACGCCCTTTCGATGAAGATCCGCATAACTCTTTTGTCGATCTTGAGCCGCTTTGTATCGCTATTCAATCATTTGGATCTTTTCTGAGTCATACGCATTAACTCGGGTCCCAACAATGTTGCTTCACCCACCTCATCCCAACATATCGAGAACGACATTTTCGGCCCATATAATGCTTCAATGGAGCCACACCTATACTTGCTTCGATAATCGTTGTTGTAGGAGAATTCCACCAATGGTAAATACTTATCCCAATCGCCTTGAAGTCTAGGACACAGTAGTCTTAATAAATCTTCAAGAGTTTGAATAGTCCTCTCTCGATTGTCTGTCTGCTTGGGGATGGTATGTCAACTAAATCGCAAATCTGCGCTCATAGCTTTTTTTCAAGCTAACCCAAAATCTTGAAGTGAATCTTGGGTCACGATCCGAAACTATGGATACAGCATGCCATGCAACCTCACAATCTCATTTACATACATACTAGCAAGACGCTCAAGTGAATAAGTCTCCCAGACGGCAAGAAAATGAGCAGACTTGGTTAATCTATCAACAATAACCCAAATAGCATTGATGCCTTGAGAAACCGTAGGAAGACCCGTGAACGAAATCCATGGTAATGTGTTCCCACTTCCATTCCTAATCTCAAGTGGTTGCAACGGACCCTTAGGTACTAGATGCTCTACTTTTACACGCTGGGCAAGTTAAACACATCGAGATAAACTTTGCAATCTCTCTCTTCATATTATTCCACCAAAATGTATGTCAAGATCACGATACATTTTAGTACTTCCAGGATGGATTGCAAATGGTGTATTGTGTGCCTCCATCATAATCTTGTACTTCAAATCGTAGTCGTTAGGAACACAAAGTCTAGAGTGGACTCAAGTATTCCTTCTTCATCAATTCTCGCCCCTAATAGCTCCTTCTTGTACTTTCTTCTTCATACGCGATCAGCCTCCGCCTGGCGGCTTGAGCAACCTTAACTTTTTCTATTAAAGTTGGCTCTACGCGATACTTGACATCATCGTACTCGTTTCCGCGATATGATCTTCTACTCAATGCGTCGCCTACCACGCTCATTTTACCGTGGTGGTATCAATAGTGTGATCGTAGTCTTTCAATAGCTCGAGCCAACGTCACCGCCAAGATGTTGAGTTCTTTTTTGAGTGAAGAAATATTTAAGGCTTTTATGATCCGAATATATCTCCACTTTCTCCCCATATAGATAAGGCCTCCATATCTTTAGCGCTAAAACGATCACCGCTAACTCTAGATCATGAGTAGGATAATTCCTCTCATACTCTTTAAGTTTGTCGCGAGGCATAGGCTATGACTTTCCCACGCTGCATGAGAACACATCCTAACCCTTTGCTCAAGCATCGTCAGAGATAACAAATCCATCCGAACCAGATGGTATTGTTAGAACAGTCCAAATAAGTTTCCTCTTAAGCTCTTGGAAACTTTTCTCGCATTCCTCGCTTCCAAACGAATTTTGTATCCTTCCGAGTTAGCCGAGTTAATGGAGTAGCGATTCGAGAAAACCCTTCCACGAATCTCCGATAATAACCAAATAAGCCCAAAAAGCTACGTCTTCACCACCACTTCGGTTGCTCTTCTAACTTTGTATTGCTTCAATCTTCACGGATCAACAGATACTCCATGTTTTGACACTGATGCCCAAGAAATGCTACTTCCTCGCCGTAACTCGCATTTCTTCAATTTGGCATAAAGTTGGTTTTCACGAAGCCTTTGGAGTACCAAATTTCTAAAATGGTGCTCATGATCTTCACGACTTTTGGAATATATAAGGATGTCATCAATAAAGACAACAACGAATCGATCCAAATATTCCTTGAATACTCGGCTCATCATATCCATGAAAGCCGCAGGAGCATTAGTTAGTCCGAAAGACACGACTAAGAATTCATAATGCCCATACCGAAGTTCTCAAGGCGCGTTTGGAATATCCTCGCCTAATTTTCAAATTGATGATATCCGTAATCGAAGATCGATTTTTTTGAAAAGAATTGTGCCCTTCAGAATCGGGTCAAACAAGTCATCAATACGAGGTAGAGGATACCTATTCTTGATGGTGACATGGTTCAATTCCCGATAGTCAATACAAAAGTCGCATACTCCCGCTTTTTCTTTTTTACAAATAAAACAGAGCACCCCAAGGAGATGTACTAGATCGAATGAAACCGATGTCCAACAATTCCTCAGAGTTGGACCTTTAACTCCTCAAGTTCAATAGAGCCATTCGATATGGGGTTTTAGAAATGGGCTTTATACTGTGTTCAAGATCAATAAAGAATTCAACTTCACGCTCGGGGTAGACCGGAAGTTCTTCGTGAAATACGCCAGAAAGTCAATAACAACAGAATATTATTCAAATTTGACGTGTCTTTATTCAAATCCATAACATGGGCTAAGAAAGCTTGACATCCGCTTTTCAATAAACGAATAGCTTTATGATTAGATATGACAATGATTGATTTTAATGGTTTAGTTGTTTGAATTGCATACAATGTGTCAAGTTAGAATATGAAAACTAACAACCTTACGAAAAACAATCAATTTTGGTATGATGAGTAGTTAACCTTAAAATCACATCAAAAGCAAATATCTCTATAGAAATAAGGTTAACGGTGTAATGTGATAGTGCCAACCCAATCAAACAAGATTTCTAAACAATGATGTAATGAAAGTTTCTCCTAACTGGATTCTCCATAAATAGGTCAAAGTCTAATTTCTCCGTAGTCAAGTTCAAACGCTGAGCGCAAGCAAGAGAGATAAAAGAATGGGTAGACCCCAGATTCAGTAAGGTATAAACTTCGCAAGAATTTATAATTAACTAACCCGTGCTAACTTCGTTCTCGTTCCTCGATTTTGACCAATCACGACAAAACGCTTTCTTCTAGGAATC
Source organism: Panax quinquefolius (assembly GCA_020205615.1). NCBI lineage: Eukaryota > Viridiplantae > Streptophyta > Magnoliopsida > Apiales > Araliaceae > Panax > Panax quinquefolius. The sequence goes on along the minus strand of CM035173.1, from coordinate 7,769,513 downwards.
GCTGACTTTGACTTTTCCGGGACATCTTTTTTGAGTCACCATTCCCTACCGGATCGGGTTTCGATATCGTATAATCTCGAGCGATATGTCCTTCCTTTCCACAATTATAGCATACCTTAAACTGCTTGTGGGCGCTTTGACCGATATGTCCTCTTTCTCGCATTTATAACATACGACCGGGTGGTCGCTTCTCCTCCCTTAGAACCAATTGTCACGCCGATCGCTGCTCATACGGTCGTTGTTAAATCTCCTCTTTTTAAAATCTCCTCCCGATTCGCTTCTTCTATTTTCATGGCTATGATTACCACCGTAGTGGTTACCGCCTTTCTGTGATTCTTCTTTTTCTCCGCAAGTTATCGTTATTCGATGATCGCTATCTTCAGATGATCCTCGGTTATGGTCCCTCGGTTGAACGCGTACTCGTTATCTCGCCTAACAATCGAGCCTCACTGACAACATCCGAATAGAGAGAAAATTTATGAGAAATGAGATAATCGACGTATGCCGGGTTTCAAACCTCTAAGAAACATCCGCCATATCGCCTCATTCTCCACCAAATGAGGTGCAAACTGATAACTCCGTGAACTTCGCCGCATCGGGACACCGCCATGTTATTCTCGCTTCTAGTCTAATAAACTCCACTTCCTTCATATGACGAAATACTTTCGTGGAAAGTACTTGTCATTGAACTGCTTCAAACGCTCTCCCACGACATGCCGAAAAAGTGCGGATGGATGGTACGCTTCACGATTCCCACCAATGTCTCGCCTTCGCCACTTTAACATAAGGTGGCAAATGGAACCTTCGTTCTCCGCATCCCAAGACATCGAATATCTTGGTAATTTGTTTGACCCATGTTTCCGCCATGATCGGATCGCTTTTCCTTAAATTCGTGGTCCCAACTCTTTGAACTGCTTGCGTGACAACCCGTGAATTGCTATCATTTCTCCTCAGATTTTGAACACGAGTCTCCTCGTCCGATTTTGCATGAACCTAAAAAGCTTCTAAACATCCCTCGCTCATCATCTCTGCCACGGTGTTGTTTCACGGAGGAACATTGCCACTTGTCAGTTACGCGTCTCTCTTCAAGTTGGTAAAGACTGAGCATCTCCACGGTGGCCTCATTTACTCTCATCATTAATATTCTCAATTACATTCTCAAATACTCTATAAAAACAAGGGTTAATTAAGGAAATCAATATATCACATAATATCCCCATATACTCGACTAACTAACAAATAAGCTTAGGTAGGACACACTAGCGAAGGATTTACTCGCCTCTCCCTCCTAGTTCTATTCCCCGATCTCCGCCGTAGATCATATCCCTAAGCTCGATATTAACCGCGACGCCCCCCAAAATAGGTATACACAACACCCATTCTCGAGTCGCCAAATACATGGTACAAAAAACAACTACAACTTTATTATTACAACAAGAAATCAGAGTTTAAATACAAATATTATCTTCTGATAATATTTATACTCACATAAATCCTCATCACATTTATTGATACATTATTTTACAAAATGGTGAGGACTACTAAACAATCCTTTCTAAAACCTTCATTCCATACCCCACTCAGATTCGCTATATTCTCGCCTCCCGAGAAGAATGGAACAAAAGGAAAAGTGTGAGCTCAACTAGCTCAAGAAAAGAATATTATGACTAAGATAATATACAACAAATTATCGTTAGTCTTCAACAGGAAAAAATTTAATAGAATCACAATAGACAACAAATTTTCAATCAATATTCGCAATGAAATAATAATTCATTAAGAGAGTTAAGTAGAGAATGCAAACTACTATCTTCTATGTATGAATTTAAAAGTTCATCGCTCATCTTTTATCCCCGTCAATAACAATCAATATACATCCGAATCAAATATTCATCTTTGCACTACAGCCAAAGATATTCATCACCAATCATGTTCATTTAAACACTGCTCATCTTTTGCACTACAGCCAAAGATATTAATCGATCATCATGTTCATCTCAACACTGCTCATCTTTGCACTATGTGCCAAAGATATTCTTCGAAATCATTCATCTTTGCACTACAAAGCCAAAGATATTCTTCAGAAATCATTCATCTTTGCACTACAAAAGCCAAAGATATTCAATAATATCATCATTTAAGACCGAGGATGATGAAAATATTTTAAAGAACGAATCCAAAGGAAACAAAATGACAAGGATTAAGGATTAAGGATTCGTACTTTGTTTTATCCATGTCCAACAATACCCCAAAAATCATCACAAGTGGTGTAAAATTCAAGAATGATCAAAACATGGATACAATCAAAGCTAGTATCCAAAATAGATGTTTTGGACAAAAAAGAAGAAATTTTATTTTTTGGTGAATAGTCTGATACGTGAATAAAGGTCAGATACGTGAATAAGACCAGATACATGAATAGTAAATCCGACACCAAAAGATAGAAATTCCACAAAAACATCTTCACGCTTCATGAATAGTACTCGTGAATAAGAATCGTGAATAAGAACTCATGAATAGTAACTCGTGAATAAGTAACTCATGAATAGTAACCCCGATATGAAAAAGTTCCAAATTTGATAAAACTTCAGATCAACATTTCAACATAATGATATTGAAGAAATAATATCATTACGAAAAAAAAATAATATCCCTTACCTCAAAGAATCAAGATTTCGGGAAGGAAAGGTCAAGTGATGTTTGAATGAAACTTGTAATCAATGAACTCTCAAAGTATCTAAATACTCACAAAATACGCTCAATAATATAGAGAGAAAAGAGAGAAAACTTTGTTTCGTGTGATTTTCAATTCTAACTTAGCCCTCTTCATTTATAGAAAAATGTTAACTACTTAGGCAGACTTGACTGCCACACCGATGACTTTACTCGCTACTATTGCCACCCACCACATTTGAAATAAAATTCAGCACATTTCTTCACCAACCACAAGTGGGGCCCACTCAATTCTAGAATTTTCCACCAAAATCAATTATAACCCTAATTTCCTAATCGACACCTCTTAAAATTCATAACAAATCATTCGTGCATTTTTAATTCGGTTCAAAATTTGTGGACATATACTCAACTTATGTATGTATAACATACCCAAAATTACTCACAATCCAACTATTTGATTAAAATTATAATCCCTGCAATATATCTCAAAACCCCGATTTAATTTTTAATACCTCCAATCTGTAAAAATATTGATAAAACACCTCAACAATAATTTCTTCATTTATAACCACATAAATAAATCCATCATTTATATCCACATAAAATAAATATTTCTTTATCATATGAATCAATAATTAATTATTCACAAATAATATTACGTAATCACAATTATGACAACCAGCCGCTCCTCAGAAAGAGGGGGCTTTCCGATAAGGATTTCTCCTTCATGGCCCAAGCAATTAGGTGACCAAACCTCTCCTCGATGTAACTTTCTAGACATTGCCAATAATGCTATCTAATAATATTATTTAAATAATATGAATTATTGATCCGATAATGGAGATAATGTAATGTCTTGACAATTATCGAACAACAATAATATAAAATATCAACGCAAAGAATTATCAATCAATAAAATAAAATATTGAATAAGAATTCACCGTGAAAATTATTGAGTAGTGCCTTCTTACGTAAGGATCAATAATTCAACAATACTGTAACAATACCGCAAAGCATCGCGTGCAACCAATGCCAGACATCAGTATTTTTAACCACCGGGTATTCCAACAATCTTAACTTAAGAATAACTACGCCTGTTATTTTTAACCAACTTATATTTGTCGCTTTCTTCATCCAATCGCTTTCCGTTATGGGGCCCACACACATGGTCTACCATCGCATTTAATATTCCCTCGACAAGAGATTTAATATTCCACGACCCAAACGAATATTCCCCGACAAAATGAATATTTTATAACCACTTGCTTATTTTGAAATATTTACATATTTAACCCTTAACTATCCACATTAATCAAATCAACCCTTACTATTTCAAAATAATAAATAAAGGAAATTCCTTTTATTTAAAAAATTTCTGGTCTTACAAATTGAGGTCTTACAAAATTGATCTGGATCGTTCATGGATTGGTTACTATTTCACCCATTCTTCTATAAATATATAAAGCTCATTCCTTCATTATTTCTTACGAATTCACCGAAAACTCTAGAGAGAGAAACCGTAGAGAAATTATTCTTCTATCTTGAGCGTATTTCTTTAGCGCTTAAGAAAGCTTTGAGCGTAATGTAAGTTTCTTCAAGTATATCCCCGCCTCTACCGTTCGAGAGTACTCTTCTTTATAAGGTAAGGGTATTATTTTTTTATATTCATGAAGAGAACTTCATTATTCCATTCTTTATTATTCATTGGAATAAACCGCCTACATCTTAAGTACCGCATGCATGTTAATTTCTCGTTGTTATTCCATTCTTTATTATTCTGTTGGAATATCACCTTCCGGTCGTCGTATTACGCTTTTGACCGAGTTCCGTTATTTATTATTATGTTGAATAACTCGCCTACGCCAAGCACTGCATGCATGTGATTTCTTTTGTTATTCCATTCTTTATTATACTCAAATAAGAAAGTTTTGACTTCTAAACTCCATGAAATTAGTGGAATATCCTCGATATTTGCGCTTCATCCAAAGATCTTTTCATGAAAATATTCTTCCGAGCATTATTGAATTTTACTCTACAAAAAGAAGTATCATGTTGACAATTTGGACGTTATTAGTTCTGGATAAATTAATTCTTGAACTTGTTTTATTGAATTCTTATATCATTGTCATCATCCTTATGTTTATATTTTATTGAAAGTCATCTCAGGCTGTAGGTGGTGCGTAGATGGACTTGGTATGATTATGACCACGGATTATTCCTATAATCATGGCCGTAATGTTACAAAATGATGTGGTAAAAGTCCTCATCGTTGCGCGTAGTGCATTGATGGACGCTTGTTGACATGATCATGACCATTATCGATGAATACACAAATATCCTCGTCAGTAGTGCATGGATAATTTGTGGTTGTGATACCAATGAATATCCTTGGCCGTAGTGCAGGGGATGATGAATTATTTATTAAGTTGAGTCCCAACGATAAAAGTGATGAAAACTTTTAAATCATAAAAGATAGTAGATTTTATTCTCTACTTGACTCTTTTAATAGATTGCAGATGTTCATCATGCAGCTTAAACTTGATGTCTATTGTATTTTATCGGTTTAACATTGTTGAAGACTAATGATAATTTATTCTCGCATTATCTTAGTCATAATATTTTTACCTAAATTTACTTGAAATTTCACCTTTCTTTCACCGTTCTCTCTTGAGAAAATGAACGAGCGTGGCTAGGAATTTAACGTCGAGAGCGATGGCGGTCCAGGATGATAGTATTAGTAGTCCTCACTATTCATTAAATAGTGTGACAATAAATGTAATGAGGACTTTTTTCGAGAGTGGATATTATACAGAAGACATAATATTCAGTATTAAAACTCATGAACTTTCTTTGTTGTATATTAAAGATTGTATTTGTATTCTGTACTATGTATTTGACGACTTAGAATATGTGATGTATACCTATTTTGGGGGCGTCACAGTGTATAAGTGAATTAAAGTCTCACATAAAAGAATTAAAAATAAAATAGAGAATTAATAACTTAAATTTTTTGGGTCAAATTGAATTCTAAGTATACATGTGTATTAGAGTTCTCATGAACACTCTCCCTCCTCTTCGTTATGATCTTCCAATATGAATCTCACCATGAAATGTTTTATGTAGTATATATTGGAGTAGTAATTTAACAAGCTTAGTTAAATCTTATTATATTCGAGAAAAGGAAAATTGACAATATTGTGCATATATATATATATATATATATATATATATATATATATATATGCACAGGTCTTTTCTTCTGTACCTGCAGGCAAGCAGCCCCATCTTACTAATGTAGGTATGAAAAAAAATTAACCAATCTAAACAAATACAATATAATTTAGCAAAATAAATATATAAATAAATAAATCTAAACAAGTATATGGTCTTAATTCGATCCGTATCAAGCTAGCTACCATTAGTTCTCAAACAAAAATGATGGACGTGACAATTAAAAGATGTATTGTCTGAATCCAAATGGCCACTGAAATAAATTTAGAAAATTAATGAACCTAACTAATACTCCATTAGGATTAAGATTAAGACTCCTTCATTATAACTACTATCTTTTAATTTTTGTTCTAGTACGTGATACAAATGCATTGTTTTTAGCGATACGATTATTTATATTGAATTTTATTATGTCGTTAATTTTTTGTGATAAATTTTGATAAGTCGTTAAATATAATATTTATTTCGCTAAATATGCAAATAAATGTAATGGAGGGAATGCTAATTTAAAATATTAATACTAAGTATCAATTGTAGAGGAATAATTATAAGTGGGGAACATCGTTAAAAAGCCATATACAAATGTCTGATCACGTACATACATACAAACAAACAAAGAGTTCGATCATGCATACATGTTTCCATTCATATTTCCATACAAATCACTTTCTTGCACGTTTCATTCATTCGTTGAATTAGAATATTCAACTTCTCCAAATTTGCCTCCTCCTCCTCTACATATACAGAAAAGGAAAAGAAAAGATGGACGGAGAACATATTATAGCATAATATATCCAGTCCAGTGCGCTGAGTGTCCTTTATCAACATATATATTTTTGCCAACCCATAAAGAAAGAAAGATCAGAGAGTAACTTAATACTCCTTCCTTTCATCCCTTTTTAAACGTGGTTTTAGAAAAATAGTTTTGTTTCTCATTATTTTCAGTCTAATAAATATATAACACTCTCTTTTTTTAATATAAGTACGATATTGACAATTAATATTATATAATCATTTTTTTAATATTTGTACACAACTCTAAAATGACATATATTAAGTTACAGAGGGAGTAATAGTTTAATTAATCTCCACCTTAATAAAACAATATTTTACGGTATTTATGGAATAAAAGAACCAAATTAAAGGTATGATCTAATTTAAGAAGAAGGATTCTTAAAAGCAGACCGTTGAACCCTTATTATTGTGGTTATCATAATTATTCCAAATAAATTAGAACATCATATCCCATATGTTGGTTCATGACAAAATTAATGTTGGTGCACGATCATTTATTGCTCTATTGGCATCGAACAGTCTTTAGTTAATTCTAATTTTCTAATCATAATAATTTGATCTTTTCTTTTCCCACAACAAAGAATTCGGAATAATGAAGTACTAGTACTATGTAACATCTCTTAAACCAATAATAGTTTCATTATATAATTATTAGAGAATCCCACTGAGCCAAATGCATCAAGTTGACCCGAAAATAAGTACTCCCTCCGTTGTAAATTATAACATTATATATTGTTGATTTTTAAAAGTTAATTTGAGACATTTCAAATTTAAAATTTAGATGATTCAATAAAAGTTATAAAATAATAAATCTTACAATGAGTGGTGGTATTTCTTAGATAGTTTTTAATATATTCGTCATTGTATATATTGACTTATGAAATGAATCTATATTAATTTTGTGTTTTAAAATATTTTAAATTAACTTTAAAATATCAACAATAATATTATATTTTGGAACACTGGTCAAATACTAAAAACTCGAACAATTAAGAAAGTTAAAAATAATATAAAAAAATTCCAAGGTCAGAGACGACAACATATAAGTGTTTCATCATTTACTGAATTAATTGAATGTAAAAAAGGAATGAAAAGCTTGCAAAAAAGAGAGTGAAACTTGGCACATTATAATGGAAAGTTCAAGATAGGGTCAAATTAATCACTGTATCATAAAGTTGTGGACAAAGATAATCTTTCCAACTTTCTTTATTTAGTTCTTATCACACTATATATGCTTTATGCGTCATCACAGTTTTAAATTAATCCATTTCATATTATTTTTAAACTTTAGCTAGTTACTTTTCTATATATTTTAAAGAGTAGTGTACAAATAATTGAGAACGCATGCTTCCCAAGTAAGTTGCCAAGTATGACTATATGAGAAATTAAATTGCTTCTTGAGCCAATCTTAAGATTATATATAGTACTACTATTAAGCAAAACAATAATTAATGACACATGAAAAGCTTTTTTTTTTTTTAATTTTTTTTTACAAAACTATACAATTACATTTTAATCCCAATTAATAGCTTAAGTGGGAAACTTAGGGAAGAAGGGTACATAATGAAAATTTTGAATGTCATAATTTATTACAATAAATTTATTTAGAAAGGGGTCTACGTGAGAATTGTGAGAGAGATAACTTACTGTCTGTCTTCGTGGAGCTTAATTAACAAGTGCATTAACAGATGCCATGGTACTATAATTAAAGATGCATAATTTATCAAATCAAGTGCCTTAGCGTAGTGAATACGTTTTATTTTTCTTTCTCAAACGAACTTTATGCCTAATTTTTTCGTTTAATAAGCATGTGTGTGAAAAAGATTGATGAACAGTGTAAGTAACTAGAGAAGCAAATTAAGCAACAGCTAGCTAGCGAATGGACGAGATGATCCCCCATAAATTAAAACAAAAAAAATTAAAGGAAGGAAAAATATAATGCAAGGGATTGGTGACGGTGACACCACCTTTCAACAAAGCCTTTAATAGGAAACACGACACAATCTGCGGCACTATCTCTCTTATTCAATCACCACTTGACACATATATAGATAAATTCTTTTTCTTTTCTTGGACAGACACCCTTTCTGTCATGCTCATGCATGCATGAATGAATGAAAGATAAATTTAATTAATTAAGAATAACAATATAAATAAATAATTACTAACTATATATATATATATATATATATATATATATATATTAGAGTTTTATCTATTTCAATCCAACACCTAGCTAGCTAGCTAAGTGGCATGGATGATGATCTTACTTAACCTTCAGTTTACTACAGTAATACATTATAATTAATCTCACTCCATCGTCGCATGCATCAATATCCATCTTTTATTTTCTTTTAGTACGTACGTTAATTCATGTGTTATCATCTATATCGCTGAATATTCCATGCACACAATATGCACCAGCAAGCTCACCAAGTCCCAATTATATATTTGTCATATTCCATATATATATATATATATATATATATATATATATATATTTTCCTTTTTCCTTTCGATAATTGCTTAATAAAATACATGATGAGAGCTAGCTCGGTAGCCTAGTTTGGCCCGACTTATTTCTTCCACAAAAGAAAGAGAAGGTAACCTCTCCACTTTGATCACTTTAATTGCATAGAATAATTTAATCATTAGACTATTTAAACTCTTATTTTCACTCAATTGTATACTTTTTCACATGAATAGTAAATAAAATTGTCAAATATAAGAGATAATATTGAAAACACAACAAATTTACTTGTAAAAATTATAACATCTCCATATTATATATATATATATATATATATATATATACGTATATCGAAATCTAATAATGTCAATTATAATATACTAGCTACATCTTTAATGTATTAATACAAAAAGTTGGAAGGACCTCACCATAGTACACTAATACATCATCCAAAACTTTAGGGTAAAGTAGACGGGGAGAGCTAGGGGTAGCTAGGCTGTATCATGAGTCGCACAATTATATATCTTCCCGTGCCCCGTTCACTATAAAGTTCAAAATCACTTGTCTCTGCATGTGAACCATAAATCTCTTCCCTCAAACTACCTATAGTTAGCCCATTAAACTCTCAAGTAATTTCCCTTTATTTGCCATCATTTTTCTCCTTTCTGTTTCTCATCTTCCTCTGAGCTGATCGAAGCTAGCTACCTTGTTTTATTCAATCTTTCTAGATCTCTTTCCATTATTTTTCTTTTAGTTTGATTCTCTTTGATCATCAGCCCTATTTGAAATGTTGCCCCTTGAGCATGAGACTAGCACCCCTCGCGGTCCGGCTAACAACATTATTCCGGTCAGTAACAAGCCCGACAATATCTCAGTTTATGCGGAGCCGCCGGCCGGTTCAACCTCTTGTAACATTGGGCCGTGTTTAGATGAACAAATGCCTAACCAACCACCAGCAACCCCTGTTAGGTTTTCGGTTCTACGTGAGTCACTACGCCCAGTTACATTAAAGGTATGCTAGAATTTTACCAAATAAACACTAATTAATTAACCTTCAAGGTTTTGTTAATTCTTGATAATGTAGGTAAAAGATAAACAAAATTAAAAAAAAATCTGAATCAAGAAAAAGGAACATCAAACAAATGTTGATTTTCTAATTCCAAGGAAAAATTAAAGAACATAAGAAAAAATATTTATACAGTTCTATTAATTAAATTGAGAGATATTGAAAAAACATTTTACATATATAAATATTTATTTTGACACTGATATATATATATATGTGTATATATATCTCTGTATGAAATATTGCAGTTTAAAGATGTTGGATACAGTATTAAACTTGGAGCCACCGAAAGCAACTGCTTTTCTTCTTCTTCTGAACCCAAACCAACTAGAACTCTACTCAATGGAGTAAGTGGTATTGTTAAACCTGGAGAACTACTAGCAATGCTCGGTCCATCCGGTAGCGGCAAGACCACCTTACTAACCGCCCTTGCGGGAAGATTACCAGGAAAAATCTCCGGCACCATAACATACAACGGACATCCCTTTTCTAGCTCCATGCGACGGAAAACCGGTTTCGTTACACAAGACGATATATTGTACCCTCACCTAACCGTTGTCGAAACCCTAACTTATGCCGCTCTATTAAGGCTACCAAAAAAGCTCACCAAAGAAGAGAAAATCGAGCAGGCCGAATTAATAATGATGGAGCTCGGATTAACTAGATGTCGGAACAGCCTAGTTGGTGGTCCGCTCATCCGGGGCGTGTCCGGTGGAGAGAGAAAAAGGGTGAGTATAGGGCAAGAAATGCTGGTGAACCCTAGCTTGTTGTTGCTGGATGAGCCTACTTCCGGCCTTGACTCGACCACGGCTCAACGGATTGTGGTGACATTGAGAGGGCTAGCAAGAGGAGGGAGAACTGTGATTACTACAATCCATCAGCCTTCAAGTAGGTTGTATAGGGTTTTTGATAAGGTGGTGGTTTTGTCGGAGGGGAGTCCGATTTATTGTGGGAGTGCTGGTCAAGTGATGGAGTATTTTGGCTCCATTGGTTTTGTTCCTGGTTTTAATTTTGTGAACCCGGCTGATTTTGTGCTTGATCTTGCTAACGGTATGGACTTTCTTCAAGTAGTTTATTATTTAATTAACTTTAATTGTTTATGTTCATTATATTAATGCATCCTAGCTAGCTTTATTAACAGCTTACTAAACATTTTTTGTGTGACTAAAATGCAAAACTGTTCTCTTATTTTTGTTATTTGTTTACTTGATATTTTTGAATTTAGGTATTAGCCAAAATCTTTCCTCGAGGTAGAATTACCGTGCAAAACTATTAAGTTTGGATAAATTTTGTATTACTAGTTATATTTTTGAAAAAAATATTTTTACACTAATAATTATACTTTGAGAGAGACGTTTGCTAAATAGTTGAATTTATTCACAAAAATATCACACAATTACGTCCAAGTACATTGAACAATTTTACATTTTAGTCTTAATTTTTTTTATATATACTTTAAGTAGCTGCGATGTGTCTGCAAAAATGTTATTATTATTTATTAGTTTCCCAATATATATGCACTGAGGTCCATTAAACAACAAAAAGTTAGACAGAAACATAGTGATCCTTGTGAAATTTTGAATAGAAACTGAACTATATTTAGTGGTCCATGCATGCCGTTGGCAGGACCAACATTCAAGTGATGGAGATCTATGTGATCATGTTTTTTCTTTTGTTAATTATGAGAATGAAGAGTTAGATATGATTGTGCTTCTAAAGCTTGTGCTTTGAATGGGTGACTCATCAGGTAAAAAGCGATTCCCAATTAGGTTAACTTAAGGTAGATTTTTTTTTCTTTTTTACTACCTAGCTCTCGTATATATTTTTTTTCCTTTCGGGCTCAGCTTTAAAGGGAAATTAGTATCCTTTCCATTTTAAATAAATTAGAGAATATTAATATTACAATTTAAATTTAAAATATATTAAAATGTGATATCATGATAATAAAAATTATATAAAAAATATAAACTCTTTATTTTATTTTAAATAGAGACGATACTAATCCCTCTAAAAAGTATATATAATGATAAGTATAGTGCTCCGCATGTTTTGGCTACTTTGTTCCTTTCGTACTCGTGAGTAGTTTCGGATGTATTGCCTTTACCCAGAGATCGACAAGTCCCCCGTAAGACAGTGTTTTGATGTTTTGTTTTCTCGTATTAAAAAAATAAAAAAGATTTGGTAGAAAAAAAAACACTTTATGTTACATTGTGCCCTAACCAAATTTTAATATATACGGATAAAAAAAATTAAAAAGTCCTGGCATATATATATATATATATATATATATATGATTCTCTCTTATTAATTTCTTGTTCTTTTTTCTTTTTTTGCCTCTCAATATTATAGTTGCATGCATTTTAACTTCAAAAACTCCTTCAAAAAATGCAGGTGTAGCTCCTGATACAAATCAAAATGAGCCACATGAGTTTCATGGCATATCAGACCATCAGGATGATCAAAATTCAATCAAAAAGTCAATAGTGTCATCTTACAAAAAGAACATATATCCATTGTTAAGGGATGAGATCAATAGAACTTTTAAAGATACCGTTGGAGAACCATTACCAGCAAGAAGTAAGTCACAAGAATCTTTGCCCTTCTAATTCAACTAAATTCCTTTAATTATTACATACATAGTAGATCACAAGATTTTTGTTCATTTCAAATAAAATTGAGTCTTCATTCTTTGTATATTCTCCATCATCATCTCTTTCTCCCATCGTCACGATGTCACATTCCAGCACATTTTAAATCGGGACCATGAAACGGAGATTCTCCAATTTATTTGAAATGGAGAGGATCCTAATTCCATTTGCATGCAATCTTGTGGTAAATTAATTAACTTGATGTCGAGCTTCATAAATATTTGTATTGAAAGTAGTGCATGATGCAGGTTCTGATAATCAATGGGCTACCAGTTGGTGGTTGCAATTCAAGGTGTTGCTGACAAGGGGTCTAAGAGAAAGAAAACACGAATCCTATTCAGGCCTCCGAATTTTCCAAGTCATGTCTGTTTCAATTCTTTCAGGCCTTTTATGGTGGCATTCTGATACATCTCACATACAAGATCAGGTATAATCTTAATTAGACTGCTCTCAAAATCCTTACATTTCTTGTAATAGGAAATTCTATATAAATCCTTATATTTATATTTTTAAAGCATACTAAGATTTGCATAGGAATTAAATTTTTTTTTTTTTGTTGAATATTTAATTATCAGGTGGGACTTCTCTTCTTTTTCTCGATCTTTTGGGGCTTCTTCCCACTATTCAACGCCATCTTTGCATTCCCTCAAGAAAGGCCAATGCTAATAAGAGAACGGTCCTCAAGCATGTATCGTCTCTCCACCTATTACTTTGCCCGAATGGCCGGCGATTTACCAATGGAACTTGTCCTCCCAACAATCTTTGTAACCATCACATATTGGATGGGCGGCCTCAAGCCATCTCTAGTCACTTTTATACTAACCCTCTTAATAATACTCTTCAATGTGCTAGTCTCTCAAGGACTTGGGTTAGCCCTCGGAGCCATTCTAATGGACGTTAAACAAGCTACGGCCTTCTCTTCCGTGATCATGCTTGTATTTTTACTCGTCGGCGGATACTACATTCAGCAAATACCGTTTTTTATAGCTTGGTTGAAGTACATGTCATTTAGTCACTATTGCTACAAACTATTAGTGGTAGTTCAGTACTCGGAAAATGAGATTTACGAGTGTGCGGTAGGGATTCACTGCAGGGTGGTAGATTTTCCGGCCATAAAATTTCTAGGAATTGGTAATGTGGTTTGGGATGTGGCTGCTTTGACTGTAATGTTGGTTGGTTATAGGGTTTTGGCTTATATTGGTTTGAGGAGAAGCCAGCCTCACTATCTAACTAACTAACTAACTAACTAACTATATATATATATATATATATATATATATATATATATATATATATATATATATATAGTATACTCCTCCGCTCCTAAAAAGATTATCGCTTTTGGAAGTAATTTTGCTCTAAAAAGATTATCGTTTTGAGTTTATCAATAGACATTACTATTTTTTTTTTCCTACTTTACCCTTATTTAAAGCTTTTCTTCTATTTAAAGTTTTTTCCTTCCCAACGATTCTTATTCAATTTAATGCTATAATCCAAGTAGTAATTGGTTGAATTGAATGAAAAACATTGGGAGGGAATAAATTGTTGAGAAAATTAATAAGGGTAGTATAGTATTTTCGTTAGGTATTAATTATATTTTTTAATCTGTGTGCATTAACCTTAAACGACAATCTTTTAGGAACAGAGGAAGTATTAATTTGTTCTTGGTAACCAGATTTGTTGAAATATATGTATGAGCTGAATTAATAAGCCAACGAAATTGATCAAACATGTTTTGGGAATTCTTTAGATAATGATCATCTTAATTAATGCATTAATTGCACCGTGCTCTAATTTAGAATCTCAAAATTGAGTCGTATTTAATTTTAATTTTTTTATTCAGTTATAAATTTAATCTTAAACATTCAAAGTTGAAAAGAAAGATATAAAAAAACAATTATGAGCAAGTTTGTTCGGAAATATTAATATTTTATTTATGATGCTTCCAACAAGCACTTAGGCGGTATGCGGTGGTCAACGCAACTTCTGCTAAAACGGAGGACATTCACCCCAAAAGGTCCAATTAAATAGCAGTTAAATCTCATAAAATCGTTATTATAATCGGTTTGTTAGTCTTTTTTTTTAGTGAACGAAAAAGAGCAAATCAAAAACGAATCGACTATAACGACAGTTCAAACCATCGTTATATCTTAAAAAATTATCGCTATAGCTAGTTCGTCGTTGGTTCATTTTTTTTAATTCACCGGAGAAGAGAACTATATATATATATAATCTTAGAAAATCGTCACTATAGCTAGTTTGTCGTTCGTTAATTTTTTTTTAATTCGCTGAAAAATAGAACTATATATATATATATATATATATATATATAGATATATATGTTACTATCTTTATTCCATAATAATATAATTAAGCATAATGAATTAAGAAAATTATTTAATACTATCATTTAATAATTAAAATTTATATGATATTTTATCACTACCTTTTATAAGAAGTTGAAAACTATTAATATAATGAAAAAATTTCTTGAAACAATGAGATAAGTTAAAGATGATATAAAAAAAATAAATAATTTATTCTCATAAAAAATATAAATAACAAATAAATTAGAAAACTTTTTTAAAAAAACAGTTAATTATTATGAAATGGAGGTATAACTCTAGCCATTGGGATATCCACTAAGTTACTCGAGGTGTCCACGCACATATATAATTAAATGAAATATATGCATACATCCACTTGTTACCCTTAGCTTGCAAAACAACTTTTACAAAAATAATAATATCCATAATATTAACTATAAATGTAACAATGCTGGCATAATACTTTATCTATATATAATATATATAAATAATATTGATATGTTAGGAATTTTATATTATTTTATAATATAAAATATATATCTAATTTTAAAAGGACTAAAACAAAAAAAAAAACAGAAGAAAGTATTATATATCGACATGGAATACAAGTAATGAATCTGATACTGTGAACAAAGTTTAGTGGCATGCATGCTATCGCAGGCAGTACTTATTCTAATATTCTCAATTATTCAACTGCCTCCATATATACTCTCTCTCTCTCTCTCTCTCTCTCTCTATATATATATATATATATATATATATATATATATATACACACACACACATATATCACTTCAACTTGTGATTCTAATTCCTTCTCCAAGTGGTACTGGCATGCATGGAACTCGATCACTATAAATACACTATGAATTGGGCTTAACTAATGTAGTACTTGAGGAGTCCAACTAACAGGTTTATATAGATAAGCTAGCTAGATCTTTCAAGTGTTAAAAGAGCTAGCTAGCTAGCTAGTTTCCTAGAATGGCATCATTGAAGGCTGAAAAACCTGTTGGGTCTCAACTCTTTGGACAGGCCAAGAAGGATCAGCCAGCTTCCGGTGCGAAGACTAGTACTAGCGCTCCCAAAGCTCCGGCCTCCAAGCCGGCCCCCAAGAAGGCTGCCCCCAAGACTCAGGAACCCAAGAAGAAGGTACACACACACATATATATATTATGGGAATTTCTTTGAATTAATTAACTATGCATGCAGGAAAATTTAGAAAGCTTAAGTACGATAACTCAACATATATATATATATATATATATATATATATATATATAACAACAAACGAATGTTAAGAAATTCTTATTCTTTGTATTTTCATACCAAATCCCTAATTAATGGAGACTAAAGCAAGTATTTACAATATAAGAAGTGAAGTGTAAATTATAGGGAAATCCATTAAAAAGTATAGTTTTCTTTAATTGCTCAATGTCTGATATTTGAATCCGGTTAGCATGGAGTTTATTTCACCAAATTACTTCATACTCATCGATACAGTGTTGTGACATTAATACGCGCAGTATGGTGATATCTCCGCCACGTATCAATATCAGATAGTTATAAGTCAACTTATCATAAAATTCACTTCATGTTAACTACTCCCTGCTATTCGTTTAACAACTTTTTATGGATTTTAATTTATTAGCCGGCGGCTAAGGGTGGGAAATCTGCAGCAGCAAAGCAGTAAGATCCAATGATCGAGGGGATCGACATATATGAATGGCTCTTTGAGAGGAAGATATATATAACTATTTATATGCTTTGACTTATTTTCAATATTAAGCGTGCAGACATGAAAATTGGTATGTCCATGTAACTTCGCTTGCTTGGCTTAGCCAGATGAAATAAAACTACATATTTCACAAGAGGAGCATCTGGTATCATTAATTTTTCACAATTATAATTAAGGTTGTAAAATGAACAAACACTTCGGCTCTATTTGTATTCGCTCGATTAAAAGTTTGATTCGATCACGACTCGAAAAATAAATGATTCAAATATGAGCAAATTTTAAAGTTCGATAAATTATTCGAACTTTCTCAAATTTTAATTTTTTTTATTGATAATCGGATATTCGTTTGAAAAGTTCAAACTGCTCAGACTCGATTCAAGATCGTGCTCAACTCAAACAAGAATCAAACTTTATTTTATACTCGATAAATTTTGTGAACCAAATCTAAGCAACTGATCAATACTCAGCTGGACTCAGTTCATTTATACACTTAATTGTAATATTTTAGTTGGTTGATGTACGTGCCAGTACGGCCTAAGAAGTTCATGAGTTGGAATATTCTTTAGTTTCAATAGCCTTTTTCTTTTATAGAAATTGAAATTAGCCAGCAATAAAAAGAAAAAGGCTTCAATAATTTTTTTATTGGGATGAATAAGATCAGTCTAATCGTAATTGATTCCTATATCAACCCTTATATTTAAAAGCACAACATTCAATTGATATTAAATTGAGTGAATTAATTTGGTTATTTGAGTTAATTCAAACGAATTTATTTTTATTACATTAATATTCACTTTATTTCTCAATATTAATTCTTTTTTAGAAATATCCAAAAGTTTAATACCTTACTACTTTATCATCACATACATTCACAACTTTAGTATAAATTTGAAAGTTCCACAATATTCTCTCATAACATGAGGTGAACTTTATTAATTTATTATTATGAAAATATTAATTTTCTATACACATTGAATATATATGTATATATATATATATATATATATATATATATATATAAAACCACTATTCACATTTTCAAATTCATATAATTAAATATTTTCTTTTATATATATAATACTATTTATACATATTTACCACCACAAAGTGTAATTTTATTTAATATTTCTCAACAACATACGTATAAAGGTAATTTGACTTTGTTGGTACATGGATTCACTCGAGTGGTCCTTCAGCTATTACTGGTGGACACTTAATTATGCTCAAGAGAAATTACAAATCTTGAATATAAAAGTTGTCCAGATACATTACTATATGATGAGCCCCTTTATATTATTTATAAATTTCGTGGTCAGTGCATGAATAAATTAATTTAATATATATATATATATATATCAGTTTTTTCTAAAGATACTGTAGAAATGATTTAGAATGAACCAACTATAAATGAGCTTTTTCTCGTTGTTATAAATGCTATAGAAAATCCGGGCTTATACTATATTTTCATGCTATATAATGATTTAAAAAAACCGCATATAATATGCTTGCTTTTAATTATTCCCTCCAATTTATTGGAGAAGCAGACTATATATATATATATATATATATATATATATATATATATCACATATTTTAAAATTTACAATTATGATGTTTGAATAAATTTCACATACTAATATTCAAAAAGTTTTGTGCCTTGGGCGGATCCACCTACCAGTCAACCGAATTGCTCAATTTAATACTCCATGCGTTCTAAAATATAAGATTATTATTGATTTTTTAAATTTAATTTAAAATATTTTCAAACTCAAAATTGATATATATTTATTTAAATTTAGTCAATTAATTCAGTGATAAATATTATAAATTATCTTTAAAATAGTACTAATTTTAAGATATGTTATTTAGTGATTTTTAATAAATCTTATCAATTTTAAATTTAAAAAATCAAATTAACTTTCAAAAGTGAACACTGTAGTATTAATTGGCATTGTACATGTGTGTTGCATGAGGTGAATATATATACATGGACAATAATTCATAACATGTATTTGTTATGAATTAAAAATGGACAAATAACATTTTCACCTTACATTACCATTATCAACAGTAGGGATTAAAAAAGATAGAAGAAAATTTTTAGCAGGTCGATTATGCCCATGCCCCCATCAATGATATTAAAAAAGCTAGACTGTCCGCTAATGTAATGTCCATAAAATTTCTCCGACCCAAAGCTATGTCAGGCCAAATCACACAAAGAATCAGCAGCAGCAGCCCTTCAATTGGCAAAATGTTGTAGAGCAGTGTTAGTAAGTTACTCTCTCCATTCCACGAATTAAGATTAGAGTTTGAACATGTCTATGAGAAATAAGAATCTATGGCTTATGAATTGCCAAATCGGACTAAGATAAAAGAATATCTAATATATTGTAATTAACTTTTATTAGTTTTCTTATATCATAATAATCATCCGTTTGTGGCGGATTTGACGTTTATAGAGGTCAATTCATGTGTATGATTTTGAGTATTTTGAAATCAAGTGTTTGATAAAATGTTACTGAGAACAGAATGCTAAATTTATGTTCATGAACTGTTGGATTTTCTGAAGGGGGTATAATACTTAATATCCTAGCCTACCACTAATTTTTTAAAGGTTATTTCTCATATTTGCACTTGTAGTATGACTTCATTATAATACTATGCCTTGGCGGAACCGAGTGGCGCTATTGACTTCACTGATTGTCATATATGCATTTATATTTGGAGATACAGGGATGTACATCTGTTTCTTTTACTGGCATCTTGAAGGAACTAGCTGGGTATATGCTGAATTCTATGCCCAATATTTTTGCTTTGAATTTGCATATTCTTGTAGCTAGTATTTATTTATGAAATTGACAATCAAAAAATCTAATTTAAATCTATATCTATATTTATATAAACTAGTTGATAGTCCGTGCATAGTTTATTTTTCGATTGTATAATTTTTTTAAAATTGGAATGAGAAAGATTTTTCACCATTATATATTCATCATATATGTACTTTACTGTCTTTCCTCTTTTTTATTTAGATTTCATTTTCCTCATTCATTGTAGGGATGAATTCAGATTAAGTATTATTTGTAATTTCAGAATTCACCAACAAAAAAGTTAAATTTCTTCAAAAACTAAAACTAAATTTCATTCAAAAAAAAAAAAACCTCAAAAAAAATCAATAAAATAAAGGAAATAATCAACAATTATCTGATTTGTTCTCAAAATCGAATAAATCGGATCAAAAAATCCTACAAATTACATCAAAAAATTTCAATAAAACAAAAGAAATAATCATCAATGATATGTTCTCAAAATCGAATAAATCGGATCGATCGAGCGATTTTGAGCCCACAAAACCAAAATCGAGTGTGGTTCAGGAAAGAGAAGGACAAAGCGATGTCAGATCTGTAACAAAAGAGTAAAATTTAATGAATATAAAAGCCAATAAATCCACATAATATACGAATATATATATATATATATATATATATATATATATATATATATATATATATATATAGTGGAAGAAGAAGAGGGAAGTGGAACTCTGGAAGTGGAAGAGGAAGAGGGTGGAACAAAATAAAAAATAAGAGGAATCGATTTCGCGGGGAAGGGGAAGAAACTGAAGTGAAGAGGAGGAGGAGAAGAGGAAGAGACAACTAAAATTAATATCAACTAAAGTGAATTTGTATTTCATTTTATTGCAGGACCATTTTTCTCCTTTAGTTTTTTTATTCATTTTTATTGTTAAGACTTTTTTTTCGTTCTTATTATTTGATTTTCCATTATTGTTTGATTTTTGCAATTGATTTGATTATGTGTATTTATATTGACTGAGTTTAGCTTCTTCTTTTTTCATTTTTATTGTTAAGACTTTTTTCGTTCTTATTGTTTGATTTTTGCAATTGATTTGATTATGTGTATTTTTATTTTTTTTCATTTTATTGCAGGACCATTTTTCTCCTTTAGTTTTTTTTTTTCATTTTTATTGTTAAGACTTTTTTTCTTTCTTCTTGTTTGATTTTTGCAATTGATTTGAATATGTGTATTTTTATTGACCGAGTTTAGTTTTTTTTTTTTCATTTTTATTGTTAAGACTTTTTTTCTTTCTTATTGTTTGATTTTTGCAATTGATTTGATTATGTGTATTTATATATTGTTTGATTTTTGCAATTGATTTGATTATGTGTATTTATATTGGTTCGAGTTAACTCTTAATTAATCAAGAGTTAACTCACTAATTTTCAATTGATTTGATTTGATTTGATAATGTCATCCTATATAAATTTTTCAATTGATTTGATTATGTGTATTTATATATAAGTAAGTATTGATTTGAAATTGATTGAGTTGGATTTGAAATTGATTTGATGTGTATTTATATTGATTGAGTTTAGTTTTTTTTTTTTTTATTGTTAAGACTTTTTTTTCGTTCTTATTGTTTGATTTTCCATTATTGTTTGATTTTTGCAATTGATTTGATTATGTGTATTTATATATTGTTTGATTTTTGCAATTGATTTGATTATGTGTATTTATATTGACTGAGTTAACTCTTAATTAATCAAGAGTTAACTCACTGATTTTCAATTGATTTGATTTGATTTGATGATGTCATCCTATATAAATTTTTCAATTGATTTGATTATGTGTATTTATATATAAGTAAGTATTGATTTGAAATTGATTGAGTTTGAAATTGATTGAGTTGGATTTGAAATTGATTTGAAATTGATTGAGTTAATTGGGGCTGTGTTGTATTTATATATATAAATTGATATATATAATAAGACAAAACTTGATTTTTAGTTGTAGTTTTTAGTCTTTGGTCTTTATACTTTTATACTCTTATTTATATAGTGGTAGAATTAATTTAACTAGAATTAAAATTATTTTATGATCTTACAAACTTTAATATTAACTTATTATTTTACAACAATTTAATTTATTTTTTTATAAGTCCTTAGTTTAATTACTTAGTCATATAATAAATTTTAACTTCAAAATCATATTTAGGATTAATTTAAATTTCTATTATATATTAAAAATATTATGAGTGCATATAATAATTAATATCAAATTGTA